>CM030179.1:4735373-4790373 GCA_017639675.1 Aplochiton taeniatus | reverse complement strand
CCGCTTGGCTCGCTGGACCACCATCACACACCAGGAGTACACAGTAAGCACACGCACACACACACACACACACGCAAATTCTTTCCCATGCCGTCAAAAACACATTACATAGGAATTGCTTTATGTAACTCGGTTGTAGTTACTCTATAATCTCTTGTCGACTACTCTGTCTGTAGGAGCTGTCGTTCACACAGCACGTGTGTGATTCTGGACTGGCTAAGGAGACTGAGATGTTCTTTGTGGCCGTAGTGGAGAGAGGAACAGGTAAGGTACACACACACACACTCTCTCTCTCTCTCTCTCTCTCTCTCTCTCTCTCTCTCTCTCACAACCCCCCAACCAGTCATCACATGGATTAGTATGCTTAGTGTCTGGCTGTCTTGTCTAAGGCAACGTTGCTCTGCGTGCGTGTGTGTGTGTGTGTGTGTGTGTGTGTGTGTGTGTGTGTGTGTGTGTGTGTGTGTGTGTGTGTGTGTGTGTGTGTCTGTCTCAGCTCGTCTCCAGGCGGCGGTGGTGCTGAGCCCTCGCTACCCGGACGTCTCCCCCCTCTTCTCCCTGTCTCTCAGCTGGAAGGGGGAGCGCAGCGGGCGGACGGACGACAACCTCCGGGTAAGGGGCCACCACACACACACACACACACACACACACACACACGCGTTTAGACGCGTGTCGAGAGAGCGTGATTGAGCCGTGTCCCACGCTGTCCCAGGCCATGGAGAGCGAGGTGAACGTGTTCAAGGGAGAGCTCCAGGGCCCCCGGCCCGGCCACCAGCTGCTGACCAATCAGGTGGCCCGCCTGTGCGTGTGCCTGGACGTCTACCTGGAAACGGCCGGGCAGGACGACAGCGTGGAGGGGCCCAGAGAGTTCCCCCGGGAGAAGATGTGTCTGCGCACCGTCAGGTACGCCCGCCCGCCCACTTCCTGCCCCCCTTCCACCTCACTTCCTGTCTCTCGCTCAGACGGACACGCTCTGAAATCTACCCCCCCCCCCCATCATGATAACACTCCCACGGAAGTCACAGACGTATTCACTTCTGTCCGCTTTCTGTTTTCTTTTCCCAGGGGTCCGAATCGCCTGAAGCCGTTCAAGTACAACCACCCGCAGGGCTTTTTCAGTCATCGCTGACCAGCCTCCTGGCCCCTTGTTGGCCCCAGCAGTATCCGTGCCCCCCCCCCCCCTACCGACCCTGGTGGTCTGTCCCTTGGAACCGGGATGACTGCCTCAGCTCTCCCCTAGGGACCCAAGCCATCGACCCCCCCCCCCCCTGATTTTAAATTCACAACCGTGTGGACTGTATGTCCATTTTGAAAATAAAACGTGTCTTTGTTAATTCAGTGGGCTCGTGTTTTCTGTGTGCGCTCCCTCCTCCTCCTCCTCCTCCTCCTCCTCCTCCTCCTGCCCGCTCCCGCGGGTCTAAAAATAGGTGGCTGCGCCAGGGCTGATAATTATGTAGTTTGGGCTCACTGCTTCTCTATGCTGAGTCATTCCCATAGAGAATTACAAATCCATAGAACCTAAACACAAACAATTCACCCTCTAATGTACCGCTCGGGTCTCTCGTCCCCCCCAGGGAGGACAGTGGCGCCCAGGAAGTATGGAGCAAGGACATGGCAGCCGTTCAGGGAGACTGCCATGCTGTTTCACCCTTATCTCCTTGTGTCCCGGAGGAGATGGACAATGTCCGAACCACAGGGTTTTCATAATGAAGAGGGGGGATCGGTTGCTTGCCCTTTAGTTTCCTGGCTTTGTTCTCTGTGGTAGCCGAGGAGATTTGGATGGAGAGGTGAGGAATGGTGGCGGTTTTCTAGGGACGCCCGGGGACATGGAGATGGGAACAGAGCCAGTCGGTTGACAGAAATGATAAAGGGTGGTTACGTAATATGAGCTACTGCTTCTGGTAATATTTCATCAATGAAGACACAAGGAAATTGCTTTTTTCCAATTAGTCTAAAATGAGAGACTAATGATGGCGGAAGGAATCAATTACTTTCTAATCACAGCTGTTGTCTAGGCAACCTGTCTGTGCAGTCCTTTTTGTGTGAGCAAAACATGTTTTCATTTAATGTATCAACCATCACGTCATATAAATGCATTGGTTATATTGATGGCTTTCTGAAGCGGTTTCTATATGCAAATAAAAATCTGCGTTATGGTCTTCCTGAAATACAACAATACTGACCACAATGACAGCCCCTGAAGATTAGTGTGGACCAATATGCCAGATCCAAAAATAGCTCACTTTTGTTCTAAATGTACGTGGTAGTGTTTTGGTGGCGTGCACGTTTAATGCAGCAGTTTGTTTGTGCAAACGTGGCTTTTCATGTTATTTTGAATCATTATGTCTTATTGTGTATGTTGAAATGAATTACATTTTTTCAGTTTTTTCAGCAACGGTTGTAGCCCTGGGGAGAAGGAGTTATTGAATGGTGGTAGGAGTGTCGTGTGAAGGATCATGTGAGTTCAGCTGCACTCCCTCACCTCGCCTTCGCCTCTTTCCTTTTTTTGTGCAGTGGAGAGAATACAGCCTGGCTGAGAGAGAGAGAGAGAGAGAGCGAGGGATGGAGAGAGGAGGAGGAGGAGGGGGGGGGTTGCAGATTTTGGAGAGTGCCCCTCTTTTCCCAGCCGCAATGCAGCTAGACAGGCACACACTCCAACTTTGAGATCCACACCTTGTGTAATTGCATTGAAGAGGTATGCTGCATAGTGAGTCATTGTGGCTAGTTTTCTGTTTAGTGCAAGCGCAAAGTTAGTGAAGGGAGAAAAAAATAGCAGAAATACATTTTCATTGATGATCATCTTTATTCATCGGTTTCAGACAGCATGTATGCAGCAGTTTATACATTGCACAATCATCATTGTCTTGAGCTTTTCATAGACCAGAGGTGACATAGTGCAATTCAACCATCGGTAGAATCTGCATCAAGAAGGTGGCCCTCGGGCAAGTTCAAATCTTTCTATATCTGTAAATATAATATACACATATATATCTCCATAAATAGACATCTGTAATATATTCTTTTGTGTGTGTGTGTGTGTGTGTGTGTGTGTTTTGACATCTCCTACCCTAGAAGGCTTTGTGTAGTTGCAGGCCGCCGCAGTCTCGGTCATAAGGTTTCTGTTTAAATGCACTTGTTATTATAATTAAGGGCAGTTGTCACATTCAAATAAGGAGTTTAGAGCATTCTGCATTCACTACAGTCATACATTAGAAGCAACATATCAGGGAGGTCAACAGCCCCACCCAGGGGCTTGTTTGCTAAAGAATCACTATTGCTTGCATACGGCCCTGCATTGCTTTGACCACCTGCTGCTTAGGTGACCAGTCTGGTTCTCCCTCCCTCCCTCCCTCCCTCCCTTCATCCCTCCCTCCCTCCCAGATCGTTATTTGGCATCTCGAGGAGCCCTGGATCAATCACAGGAAATCTATTTCACTTCTTGGCTTTTTCCTGCTTGGCCTGCTTGGCGTCCGTGCCGGAAGACTTCTCTGACACCTCCGTCTTCGGCCCGTCCTTGGCGTCCTTGGCGTCGGCGGCTTTGGGAGCTTCCTTCTTCTCCTCTTTCTTCTCCTCTTTCTTCTCCTCGGGCTTCAGCTCTTTCTTCTCCTCGGGCTTCAGCTCTTTCTTCTCCTCGGGCTTCAGCTCTTTCTTCTCCTCGGGCTTCTTCTCCTCCTCTCTCTTGCTGTCCTGCTTCTCGGGAGCTGCCTTCCCCTCGGCTTTGTCCTCGGCCGGCTTGGCGGGGGACTTTTCCTCCGCGGGCTTGCTCGGCACGGTAGCCAGCGCGGCTGGCTTGGGGCTGTCAGCCTTCTTTGGGGTGTCCACCTTCTCCTTGTTGCTTGCCTTCTCGGGGTCAGGCTTGTCGGTCTTCTCAGCCTTGCTTCCTGGTTCCTCCTTCTGCTTGGGCTCGCTCTTCTTCTCCTCCTTCAGCGGCTCGGGCTGCTCCTTCTCTTTCTCCTCCTCTTTGGATGGCTTCTCCTCCTGGTCCTCCTTGGGTGTGTCTTTGGCTTTGGGGGTCATGGCCTTCTCCTGCACAGGGGACTTGGGCTCCGGAGTCTTGGGTTGGGGGGATTTTGGTTCAGGTGATTTGACTGCTGGAGACTTGGGTTGGGGGGTTTTGGGGGGGGACTTAGACTCTGGAGACTTGGGTTGGGGGGTTTTGGGGGGGGACTTAGACTCTGGAGACTTGAGTTGGGGGGTTTTGGGGGGGGACTTAGACTCTGGAGACTTGGGTTGGGGGGTTTTGGGGGGGGACTTAGACTCTGGAGACTTTGACAGTGGGGAGGCAGCCTTTCCAGGTGACTTTGACTTCTCCTCTTCTTCTGCCTCGCCAGCCTGCTCCTCTTCCTCCTCCTCATCACCATCTCCGCCCTCGTCCTTTCCCTCCTCCTCGTTAGCGTCCTCTTTTTCCTCCTCTTCTTTGGTTGCTTCTCCTTCTTCCTCCGCTTCTTTCTCCTCCTCTCCCTCACCCTGGTCCTCGTCTCCTTCCTCCGTGACCTCCGTGACCTCCGTGACTTCGGTGACCTGGGTCTCGTCGGTCTGTTCCTCCACGATGACGGTGTCGGACATGTCTTCTCCTTTCATCTTCAGGTGAGCGAAGATTTTGCCATCGAGGTAAGAGTATGGCACACTTCCCGACTGGAAGCGAGTCTCCTCTCCCTCCAGCAACTTCCTGTTTAGGAGAAAAAACACAGGAAGTAGTTTGAGTGGGTGGAATACTCAAAGGCTTCTTAGACTCCAAAGTTTCTCAAAATCATAATATTATAAAAATTGGGCAGAATACAATATTCTTTATATGGAAAACTTGGAGCAATGAGCATTACATTTTGAAATTCAGTACTTGTAACTGTTTATCTTGATAGTGCTGCCCCACCTGTAAGCTGCAATCTCGATGTCCAGAGCCATCTTCACGTTCAGCAGCTCCTGGTATTCGCGAAGCTGACTGGCCATCTCCCATTTGGTGCTCTTCAGCTCATTGTCAAGCTGGTGGATGGTGTCCTGAACGAAACACACACACGCACACACACACACACACACACACACACGCACGTGAACAGTTCAAATCCCCTTTCATCGAAAACAAGTGTAAAGTAAAGGAAGAGAGAAGCAAGAGCCAGTTCATACTGTACCTGCAGTGAGTTGAGGTCCGTTTGGTGCCTGTCCTCACACACCATGCGTTGTCTCTCCAGGGAGTCCTTGGTTCCCCGAAGGGTCTCCAACTCGATGGTACGAGTCTGGAGCTGACGACGGTACTCAGCGATCTCGTCCTGGGCACCGCGGATGGCATCTGTGTTAGTCCTGGCAGCGTCTGACAGGTTCTCCATGCGGGCTGCATGCGATGGATAGTATGGCATAGTCGCCGCAGACAGACAGGAAGGGAGAGAGAGTGGAGGAATATGTGAAGACAGGGTGAATGTCATTTTCTTTTTTTTTGTCCTCAGACTGCCATTAAACACTTTTTTGGTTACTAAACCAAAATCACTGGGTCTTCACAGATGCACAAATCCAGCAACACAGCCTTTTCCTAATATGAAGTTTTGTTTGATTTTAAAGGAAAGCTGTAAACCCATCCACCAATTTCGCCAGCTAGCGAAGCGGCCATTTTAAGTCCTGGCTAATTTCTCTTGACCTTTCCCCCGACAGAAGGTCTACACAGAGACTTGTCAGAGAGCTGTCTGTCCAGGTCACCAGACTGCAGCCAGAGTGACCTTGACAGTGTGACAGCCTCTCTGTCAGGGGTCTGATTCAGCTAACACAACACCCCCACCACCAGGTAGACAGGTTGCTAGGCAGGTAAGGCCAAGGCTGCTGCAGTCAGCAACATAGCTAGAGGAACCAGAGGTCATACTATGTAGATTGCTTTACTTATTAATATCAATATACATTTCTTATGCATGTGACTAGGTAGGTAAAAAGCAACAACAAGAACCCCTTTGGAATATAATTACAGAAACCATTTGGATGGTTTTGTAAATAGGTGACCTCCTCTTCAGTCATCCTGTTCAGTCTGCCTGCCTGCTTGCTTAGTCACCCTCAGTAAGATCAATGCTCCACAAGCATACTAGTGTAGGTGGGAAGGACCAAGGTCACGATATCAAAGAGAGTATACACTCTGGACCCCAAATCCCCGAACGAAGAATAAGCCTGTTACGTGCCTCTCCCTCTCTCTTTCTCTCTGTTTTAATTTCCCCGAATCACCCTTATCGCATGTCTGTGCCAAATGAATGAGCTGATTGGTATGTAGTCTTCGAAAAGGATTCATTGCAGAGACCTTATGGACACTGATAGTGCAAGAATTAGTCGGATCGCTTGTTTTAGCATTGTTGAAAACAATTTTTGTACAGGCTACCATACTGCTAGTCTATATTTGGTCATCCTGGAAGGAAAATATGTATAATTCAAAATGCGACTTAATATAATCGTTTATGCTACGTAGCCTTAACCAGGTAATATAATAGTAACCTAGCCTATGAGAAACAACTAGTATTGGGAAGTTGGTAACAGAAAATTCAGGACCATGGATAGAGTCCGTCATCTTTTCCCGGGGCAAGTAGGCCATAGATAATTATCACCTTTAATATACTTGGCATTTCATAAGCAAAACTAAGTAATTATAGGAAGGTACGACAGGTATAAGAAGTTAAAACAACTGCTATTTTTCTGTTTGTTTGTTACCTTTGAACCATTCCTCTGCCTGCGTTGCGCTCTTGGTCGCATGGCCGTCAAGTTGTGCTCGGATCTCCCGCAGTGCACTAGTGACATCGGCCTTCAGTGTGTCTCGTACCTCGAAGTTCACCTGAGCACCCTGGATTTGTGCAAGAAGCTCTGCCACTTCTTCTTCGTGGTTCTTTTTAATAAAGTCGGACTCGTCCTGAAGTGCACGCAGCTTCTTGTCTAGCTCATGTCGCGCCAGCCCGCACTCTTCCATATACTTGTTCATGGCGCGCCCAGCAGCCTCGATCTCTTCACGGTTCCTTGTCTCATCCTCAAGCCTTGTGCGGATGTGCTGAATGTCTTCCTCCAGGTGCTCATGCTCCAGAATTGCCTGAGCCTTCTCCCCGGTCAGCTGTTGCACGAGACACCGCAAATCACCCAGCTCACGCTCGTAGTGCTCTCCAACGGACGCGCGTCCAGTTTGGTTCTGGCGCAGAGCAGCCGCTTCTGCCTCCAGATTGCTGTTGTGGAGCTCGAGGTTCCGCACCTTGTCGATGTACCCTGCGAATCGGTCATTGAGAGTCTGGAGAATCTCTTTCTCACTTCTTCTCGTTATTTCCCCGCTGTAAATCTCCAGGCCATCGTGAGAGGACGGTTGGCTGTAGGCTGTGCGGCGACGCTGAGTTTGGAAGCCGCTGGAAGAGGACAGAGATGCGGGCCGAGCCTTGCGGTAAGCGGTCGGGCCATAAAGGTGGTGATCCAGTGAAAAACTCATCCTGGCTGAGCCGAAGAGACACTGACTGCAGCAAGAGGAGAATGCTCTGCTTTTATAGGGGGAAGGGAAAAGTCACTACTCAGCAAGGACAGTGCTCTCTCCACTTAAAGAGACGCCATTCACAGACAAAACTTCAGATACTTGGCTTAAACAGCAAACCCATACATAACTATTGAGTGCTTCTTATTTTGCACGCTATAGGCTACTATACGCAAATAAATATAATATGAGAATTGTTTTATTGTATGTACTTTGGCATTGAGATTTAAAATGGTTTTAAAATGTGTCTCTAAAAATGTTGATCTAGGTGCAAACCTGTTTAGCTTTTAGTTATGAATATGTTCACTTCACAGGGTTATGAATGTCTTTTGTTTGAGTTTGAATATTTAGCCCATACTACTATCTCATAAGATGCATTTGTGAAAGCAAGAAAATTAAGGTGTGTTCTGCTGATGCACGGGGTGGATACTGCTGCAGTGTGAGTTTGCAGATCCCTGCCAACCCACCGACACCTGGCCTGCTGACAGCATGTACATACACACACACACACGCGCGCACGCACGCACGCACACACATGCACACACTTGCACAAAACAACACAAACAGACAGCACAAATACACACACGCAAAGTTGAAAAATAACTAATAGAACTGTCTCTGGTACGCATACAGTTCCAATGTTGAATAACCAAAGGTATAACGGTAGTACACACATAAATCTTCAGGACAAAACATAGTTCATGTGTGTGTGCATGTTCCATATGTCAGTTTATCATCATATAATGTGAGTGACTGATTTCTGTCCCCCCACTGCACCTTTGGATCACCCGCCCCTTTCTTAACGATTCTCTCTCCTCTCAGATGCAGCAGTCAAGGCGAGTGCATATGGGTTCACCCAGCAGATCTTAAAGGGGCCACTAGGAATACCCAAAACCCCTCTGCATACCCTGTATATAACTATAGCGCTCCGTACCTAAAGTACAGTCGAGTGCATGTGGGTTCACCCAGCCGATCTTAAAGGGGCCGCCAGGAGGACTTTCAGGAATGCTCCGTCATTCTATTTCCCCCTCTGAACAACTTTCTATTGTCACGACGGAGCTGGACACCGCTCGGGCGGTTGCCTGTGGCAGCCCAGAGAAAGACTGCATGCAGTCCCAGGGGAAGGACAACTGGCCCTGCAGTCAGTTTATCGTGGTAACGTGGTAGACCAGGTATGTTTTTAAAATGTTGCGTGATATGATTAAAGTTTCAATTTGAGATTTTATTTTTTTAACTGATTAATGAAAAAAAACCATATAATTCACTAATTAACTATATTGCTGCATTAAAGAAAGAAAACAGTTAAATAACTATATATTTACAGTAATAATGTATGCATTGGTAATCGTTATTTTAAACCTATATGGTGATCAAGTTAGTGAGCCAACACTACTTTTAGGGAAAAGTGTCAGTGTAAATGCGTAAATGCTCATATGTCTTTAAGACACATAGGCTTATAGTACTTCTAACTTCTCATACGTCACATCCCTAGAGAGATAAAGCATCCAGTCCAGAAATATACTCCTCCCAGGGCCACAAACACTTTCCATTCCTAAATTGACAACTTAATTCATTATAAATGAGGCCACAGAGGAAAAGATCTGGCTATTGGCATCAATGCTCCTAAAAAGGTCACATGGGCCTAATTGCCATTCCCAGGGCTCAACCTTCATAGTTGGATTTATTATATAAACATATATATATATATATATATATATATATATATATATATATATATATATATATATATATATATATATATATATATATATATATATATAAACTAACAAAATAACCGGGTTCATCTTTTTTAAAGCTTTTTTTAAACTATTTAAAGGGACGAAAGACTTGGCTAGACAATAGAAGAGAGAGGAAGGACTCGGTATACATTTTGCTGATTCATTGTTTGGAGGATAGTGAGCCGTGTTAACTGACTTTAACTGAGTGGAACCTCTCAGGCACGAGACAGCACATATTTTTTTTTTTTTTTTTATTGCTGTTTTTTTTGTTCCACCTGTGAGCAAAGCAGATGAAAGACAACGAATGGGTAGTGAGGTGGGGGATGAAATAAGCAGCAGGAGGGATGAAGGCTGAGGATATGGTGATTGGGAGGAAAAAAGGGAGAAAGGGGAGGTTAACAGAGAGCGAGTCACCTTGAGGTGGTCAGAGCTGTCCTGGCAGACTCATGGATGACTCAGCTGCAACAGAATTAAGGCCTCGGCTAGCATTACCTGATTTTGTTGTGTGTGGTCACACAAGCGTGTGTGTGTGTGTGTGTGTGTGTGTGTGTGTGTGTGTGTGTGTGTGTGTGTGTGAGAGAGAGAGAGAGAGTGTGAGAGAGAGAGAGTGTGAGAGAGAGAGAGAGAGAGAGAGAGAGAGAGAGAGAGAGAGAGAGAGAGAGAGAGAGAGAGAGAGAGAGAGAGAGAGAGAGAGAGAGAGAGAGAGAGAGAGAGAGAGAGGGGGGGGGGGGGAGAGCAGTTTATCAGTCAAGACAGAAAGCTCCAACAGGGCCATTACAATACTTTATCATCAGCAGTTGTCTCACTTTGCATTGTCACATGGCTAAATAGCGACCCCTACTGGACATGTAAGACAATTCAAGCTCACTTATGAGATGACGTGGTGTGTATGCCCGTATGCACGTATGCCCACGTGATTTGTTTAGTCTGTAGTGCTTCCTCTTTCCTGTCTTGGCGCGGGGAAGGTTTGAACACTCAACTAAACAATAACAACATTTAGAAAAACTTTCTATTGAAGTGTACTATTTTGGGTTTGCTTAATAATGGAAAAGTCTGCGTCGTTGTTGAACCTGTGGGTGCAAGAGAATAACGCCATAGTCAATAAATTGAAAGTAAGTTACCGGCCGGGTAATCTTATGCTAGCTTTGGAGGACATGCGTGTATCATTTGTATTCTTTATTCTAAGGTAACTTTGATTTTCTCCAGCAATGGGACAGTGATAACCTACATCGTGACCAGATTCAGGCCAGAATAAAATCGTGTTATTTGGAAATCCACAAACTTCTAAGGAAAATCCAAGGTAACATATATACTGTTGCTGCAGACTCACCACAAGGACACTTATAAAGAGTAGATCTGCTCCACTCCCTCTCCTTGTTCCCTCCTCTGTCTTTCCTCTCACTCCACGCTTGCCTCCAACAGGAATCCCTGTCGAGGTGACCTATGTCCAGCTGGAGTTGACAGTGGTTTACAATGCCTGTGTGTTCTCACTTAATCAGACTGAGCTGGCAGAAGCTGAGCAGCTCCTTACAAAGGGTCTGGAGAGAGGTATGAAGAAACCAGTAAGCATGCAGTGTGACCATAGTGTGTGATGCAATGTTCCACAATGTAAACCCATTCGGTATTGTCATTGCATGGTATTTCATTCTATTGCCTCTCTTCCACGGTTTACTCAACCTACATCTGTGCTCCCTTGCCCAGTTTCGGAGGTGGTGGGATGTAAGACAGCGCCTCCAGGCTCGACCGTTTTCTGGCATACAGTTCTGGAATCCCTGGGAAACTCAACCTTGCGCGCATGCTTTTTTCAGCTACTCTGTCTGCAGTGGGCTGTCTGGCTGGCTACTTGCAGCCTCGAGAGCATACAGGAATTACAGGTGCGTGCGTGTGTGTGCGTGTGTGTGCGTGCGTGCGTGCGTGCGCGCGCACGCACGCACGCGCGATCACTCAGGTGTTGTTTCATTTACTAGTCTTTTTTTCTGTGATTCAAAAATTGGATTAGAATTGAAACACAGTAGCCAGTCCAGGCCTGGTTCAGGAACAACATTTGTGTGTCTGTCACATACTTGTGCTACTGACAGCCACTGTTGAGACGCCGTTCCTCTGACCGGGGCGAATCGAAGGAGGCCCTCGTGCTGCTTGAATCCTTCGGTCCTCACGGAACGAAAAGGCTAGAATCAACATGTCCGCCTCAGCGACTCGACCACTGCTCCCTTTGTCTGGCCCCAAATGTGTGCAGGAGGAGGAGCTGCTGTCTGTCCCCGCGGGCCTCTGTGTGGGAGAGGGAGAGGTGAGGATGAGTGGAGCCAACCCTCCCGAGGAGCCACTGGTCGTTCTGGACCCCAGGGAGCTGAGGGATCTTCTTCACACCTGCAGCCGTATTGCCCAAGGTGCAGTCGTCTTGCAAGCCGTTTTTCCCTGTTTACCAGAGTTTCCTTCTTTTTGTTGTTACCTGTGTGATAAAACAGAGACTAGTTGTTGTCTCACTAACTCGCCATCTCACACTTGTTATGTTATTGTTATATGAAATGTTATCTTTTTTTATTCTTCAGAACAGTGTCTAGGCCCCATGGACTTGATGGATTTCTTTTCTTTCTTTCTTTCTTTCTTTCTTTCTTTCTTTCTTTCTTTCTTTCTTTCTTTCTTTCTTTCTTTCTTTCTTTCTTTCTTTCTTTCTTTCTTTCTTTCTTTCTTTCTTTCTTTCTTTCTTTCTTTCTTTCTTTCTTTCTTTCTTTCTTTCTTTCTTTCTGTGTTGTCTGTCCTTTGGTCCTCAGGTGCAGAGTGGCTTAGTGAAGGCCGCTGTACGGAGGCCTTGTCTCTGCTCCAGAGGGGGTCTACCCTGCCGGCTCCTAGAGCGCTGCTGGCCAAAGCGCACTTCCTGTCGGGCGTGTGTCTCGGCCGCACGGTAAGTCAAACAGCGGATGGTGTGCACGGTTTGCCCACTGTCACACTGCGTCTTTCCCCAACCGCTTGACCGGCTCGTCGTAAGTTTGTGTGTGTGTGTGTGTGTGTGTGTGTGTGTGTGTGTGTTCATCCAGGGCCGCCCCCACAGTGCCCTGCAGTGTTACAGGAAGTCACTAGAGACCGACCCACGCTGTGTGTGCGCTCTGCACCGGAGCGCCCTGCTGTACCGACAGCTGGGAAACCCTGCGGCCGAGATCCAGGCTCTCCAGCTGTTATACTCAGTGGGTCCCCCGCGAGCACCCGCAAACGCACAGACACAAACGTACAGATAGAAATAGATATAGATATAGATAGATAACACGATCACATCACACACCATTTGATGCCAACGTGGTGACAGGCTTATTTCTCTGACGAAGGCCATGACGCCGAAACGTTAGCATTCATTTGAAATAAATTATGGAATAGACCTTTATTCCGGAATTCCTCTGTAGTTTGTGTGTGTGTGTGTGTGTGTGTGTGTATGTGTGTGTGTGTGTGTGTGTGTGTGTGTGTGTGTGTGTGTGTGCGCGCGCACACACGAGACCTTTTTCCTATGGGACTTTTTTGGAGGCTTATTTCTCTCTTTCTCTCGTTTTTGGTAGAGCCTGTTGTTGCCGACGGTTACAGAGTCCGTCACGGCTGGGAGCCCCCTCCTCGGCTACACCACCCTGCTCCGCGTCCGATCCCTGAGCGGCCTGCTCACAGTGCCCTCCCCCCTTAGCGTGCTGCACAGCTTGGCGCGGACGTCGGTTCTTCACGGCAGGTGAGCGTTCAGCCGCGTCCGGGCGTCTTGAGCCTCTGCCTTCCCGCGCTCTGTGTCACGGAGCCCCCGGCGCTTCCTGTGGGGCACGGGGGGGAGGGGTCGGTGTTCTCTGTAAGGGACGCTGGGAGAGCCCATTCAACTCGCTGTTCTCGCCGCCGTGCAGGGTGTCCGAGGGGGTTGACTGTTACTTGGACCTCCTGGCTTCCCTTCAGCCGGACCACCAGCCTGCGGTAAGCCTTCCAAATTCCGTGCGACCGTCACAAAGTCAAAAGGTCTTCATACTGAAACGTCCGACTGTCCGTCTAGATTTGGTTCACAGTCGGGGGGGGGGGGGTTTCTGTCTTGGGTCCCAGGTGTGCGTCACGGACCCCCTTCTCCCCGGGATGACAGAGCTCTACCTGGAGGCGGGCTCCGCCCTGCTCATGGCCCAGCAGCCCGCGGACTGCCTGGCGCTGTGCGATGAGGTCATCGGCGCGACGCTGGAGCTGCTACCGGACAGGCTGCTGCTAGAGGAGCCGGGTGAGGAGGGGTCTCCGGGCGGGCTGGCCTCCGACCACGGCGGGCTGAGCCAGCTGCTGTGGACTGCGGGGGCCTACCTGCTCCAGGGCCACGGCCAGCTTCAGCTGAAGGACTGGAAGCAGGCCGTGGCCCACTATACTCGGTAAGGAGGGGTACGTTTTCAAGAGCTTGATTTCCAATGGAGCCACGACGATAAACCTGTTATTGATTAAGGAGGAATCTGTTGAACCGTTTTTGAATTGCAGGTGCACCAACCTGCTGGTGAGGGTCCGTGTTAAAATGAAAGGTTGGTGGTGTTAAGCTGTGTCATCTCAATATTCAAGTATATTATACAGTAAGTATGTTTACCCACCAGTGCCAGTTGGTATTGTTTACATTACACAATGGGGCGGTACGTTGTGGTTGCAGACAACCAGTCTCAGCCTCCGTTTGTTGACCTGGCCAATGGAACTCCCAGGGGAGAGGGGAAGCTGGCGGGTCTGTGGGACCTCCAGAGGCTGAAGGGGCTGGCGCTGGCGGGCAGGGGCGTCAGCTTCCTGCAGAGGGGCCAGCTGAGAGAAGCCCTGAGGGACCTCCAACTCAGCCAGGTGGCAGCGCCAGGTACGTGCAACGGGTCTTTGTCGGCCTCTGTTACTGGGTGACCGTGATGATTATCACCATGACGATGGTGTGTCCAGTGTGCAAGGGTGACAAAGGGGCTGTAGAGATTTTCTACAGCGTACGCTCATGCTGTGTGTAGTGCCTCCAGTCATCTTTTGGATTTGGCTGTCCGTTGTGTTTTCCAGGGAGTGCGGGGGCCGGACTGTGGCTGGGGGAGGTGCTCTGGAGGCTGGGGAGGGGACAGGAGGCAGCCGCCTGCTGGGACAAGGCTTCGGTCTCCAGTAGAGAACACAGCACAGAGTAAGAGACACCTCTTCGCTCAGCTCTCCTGGATTTAGCGTAATCAATCTTTCAGTGCGTGACAGCGAAAGTAGAGTAAATAATAGTTGCGGTTTTAGTTTAGACCTCCTCCCAGTCTGTTTTTAATGTAACATCTCGGCGGGGTAGTAAACAAGTATAAAACGTTTAAAGAATTTCCACAGCCATTCCCTAAACGGATTTATAAAAGATCCTGGCAGGTTTTTCTTCATGCCCCTAGGTGTAATTGTATCCGACTACCAACCTTTTACATGCTCTTTTCCCTAGGGATCTCCCTCTGTGGCTTCATGCCCCTCAGACTGGCCCATTCCTGGACCTCACAGACATCCATCGTCGAATGAAGGAGCTCTTGACACCGACAGCACGGGAGGCATTGGATAAGGCATGACCGTTTGTCTGCCTGTATGAGATTGTTTTAAATGCTGCCAACAGTCTTAACACAAAGCGACAACAACAACAACAAAAAAGCTCTATAAA
Source organism: Aplochiton taeniatus (assembly GCA_017639675.1). Classification (NCBI taxonomy): domain Eukaryota; kingdom Metazoa; phylum Chordata; class Actinopteri; order Galaxiiformes; family Galaxiidae; genus Aplochiton; species Aplochiton taeniatus. Next base: position 4,775,552 of record CM030179.1, on the reverse strand, counting down.
AGATGGGTAAGGGCTACGACAAGTTAGACAAAGTCATGTTAGTTTAGGTTCTCTGTGTTTGGGAAACTCCGACCAAGGTGTCACTCTCAGGTTTTGGAACTAACTAACTAACTGACTGTCATGGTAACGTACTGAATATTTCTGTTACATAAATGCATACAAAAAATGTGTATGTTTGCCTTATTATTATATTAATAATTATATTTCTTGTCGATCACTTTAAAGTAGGATGCCGGTATTTTCATTTACTGTATATTATGTGATTCTGGACAGGCACCACCAGATATTGTGATGTTAATAAATAATATTATTAAGAAAATAAATGAGACAGAAGGCAACATGCATATTACAGCTTCATTGATATCTATATTTTTTTGCATTGCAGACACTCCCATTGACACTACAAAGTATTATAACCTGTTTGTTTTTATGTGACAAAAAATAATTATATGTCTTTATTTTACAGTTGTTTTTAAGATTACATAGATCAAGAACATTTAGTTGAGCAAAAAACGTCCCTTTAAAATATTCACGTTTGTATAAATTCTTAAACAAAACAAAGGTAAATGATAACAGACTGCTTTTACCTGGAGAGAGAATCATTAGGAAGTATATTTAAATTGATATTTCGCAGACGTGGCTTGTACTGTACTCTTATTCAATGGGAGTGGTATTTATTGTGGTGTTGTCAGTTTCACTGTTGTTTGTAATCACTTGTTTTTATTATGTGCTGCTGCCCATATTGGCCACTCCCTTGCAAAAACATTTTTTTTTTCTCAATGGGACCTTCTGTTAAATAAAGGTTATAAATAAAATAATATAACCTTGAATTATTGAATGAAACCGTCAACTTGAAAACATTTTTTTTTTTTTTTACCAAATGATCTGAGGACTGTTGATTTGGCATTATTGAGGGTTACCCCTTAAATTATTGCTCTATAAGGCAAACATTACAGTTATAAGACAGTTATAAGGTATATATATATATATATATATGACACTTATAAGGTCTATCAGCGAGTTTAATTGACCTAAAGGTTCTGGAAAAATATTAAGATGTGTCAATATGTTTGTGTTCCTGGCACCGAAGTGTCCTCACATTGACGCATGCTACCTGGACATCCAGTCAAGCTGAAAGATAAGTAGTATTCTGCACATATGTTTACCATCACTTAGAATAAAATCATTCATCAAGTAACATTAAGTATAACACAATGTGTACCTTTAGTGCAGTTAGTGTGATAAAAAACAGACCGATTGTTATATTATAAAAGTAAATATTTTATGATTGAGTACAATAATAATAATAATAATAATAATAACTTTATTTAACCAGGTAAGGCAGCTGAGAATGGATTCTCTTTTACAGTGACGACCTGGTCCAAGAAATAGCATCACACTCAAAGTTCTTGGAAGGCTAAATGTCTATTCTTCCAAATGGGTAAGCAAGTTAGGATCCAAAACCAGCGCATTGCAGGTAACCATAAGAAAATGAATTACATCACTGTCAATTAAAGTGTGCAAGCTGAAAGAGCTACAGACAACACAAGGACTATATGATTGGAGAATAAACCTAAAATTACTTCGAAAAAATCCTTCAATTACTAAACTACAGATACATTCAGTGTGCCATAGGCATCCAGTAAAGTGCTTTATGCAGACCGAGAGAAGTTGCTGCTCAAATTTGAACAAACTGCCAATCAGTTTGCCACTGCATTTGGTTAACTTCACATTCAAAATAAAAATAATAAAGCATTCAATTGTAGCTGATCAGACACATCCACATTTTCCATTGGGTATGTATTTTGTTCTCTTTACTTTTATGTCTCATTAATTACTAGATAATAAAAAAAAGAGTCTTATTTAATTAAAAAACTTTCAAATCATTGAGTGAGGGTCAGTTCAAACTGTTGCTGTAAAATCCTGACCCATTGGAGCTGCTGTAATTGGCTGCCGTTGACACATGGTAGGCATCTGAAAAACAAGAGATGACGTTAGCCTCCGTCAACGGTACACTTTTTAAAATATTTTTTAATATGCCTTGTAAAGTGTCCTTGGGTTTTAGAAAGGTGGTCTCAAAATAAAGTTATTATTATTATTATTATTATTATTATAAAAAAAAAAAAAAAATACAGCACAGGATTTCTTATAAGAACAAAAACAAACTTACGTCTGTGTCTTAATCTCCTGAAGAAGTCCAAGGCACTGTTTGACGAGACTCCAGCAGATGTGCTCTGATGTGCAAAGCAAGTTGGACAAAATATTAGATAACTAATAAGTTCTCCACACGCCCAATTGCACAGATTTATGTAGGATTCAGGACAATAAATAATCTGTCATATTTGAAAGACTATCCAACTTCAACAACAACAATGGAGAAAACTACAAAGGAAATATTGTTCAAATGCATTCAAATGTTAAAGGTAATTTATAGGTATAACAATACATGTTCTCTGCAACTTTGAGACTTGTGTTGCAGTACATCCAAAAACCCAACTTTCAAATCCATCGAGAAACACAAATAGTCTTTCCAGCTTATAGTCTGATCTTGTAACAACATAACATCATGTATGCTTACCCTTGTTTGGTGAGCACCTGAACTTGGATGAGTGCCCGAACTTGGATGAGAGCCGGTGGAAGTCCAGAGCCTTCTTGCCAATGCTGCTCGGATCTGAAGGGAAAATTATTATCCATTTAACCAATGACCTTTATGAAAGCAATGCAGTTATTTGATATTGTAAGATTTTGCACTTACCTTGTTGTCTAAAAGGGTTCCAAACACCAAAATGAAGAACCCCTTGAAACAAGCAAAGTGTTAATTATGACAACGAGCATAGCTCCTCCAAATAATTTGATAGAACCAATAATGCACAAAGCTTCCACAATGCACTGAGGAATAAACTTCATAAATCTGGATTTGAGACATTAACAAATGATTCGCTAGGGTAGTGGTAAAGACAACCTAATTGAAATCAAACGTACAAGTCAGAGAATATATTCACCTGCAATGAGTTGAAGAATGCGAAAGCAATGTGGATTGCAATATTTCCAGAATCAACAATGGTTCCCACTCCAAGAGCCCACGTAAGCCCAAAGAAAGGAGTCAAAATGGCCAGACATCTGGCAATGACTACAACGGCATTCTTTTCATCTGCCTGTGCAGAGTCCCCAACACCCCTCCTTAGCATTTTGTACAGCACCACTATCAGGATTAAAAAGTTGATTAAAACAATGGTCAGGGCAGGGATAACAAAGGCCAAAAGAGCCTTGGTCTTGTCCCAGTTGAGCCAACATCCATTGAACTCCTGGAGGTAGCCACCGCCACCCGCTGTGGACGCTATGGTAACGACAGCTATGAGAAGAGGGCCGCCGTAGCCCAAAGAGAAACCGATCGCCAACATGGTGGATTTTGACATGTGGGAGAAAACCAGAACAGTCCTATAGAACAGGAGAAGGCCTGACACCAGCATCCAAAAGAACAAGGCCAAGTAGAAAAAGTGAACGAAGAAGGTTGCCGCGGTACATCCTGGTACCGGTACCTTTTGGTCCTCAAACGGGTTTTCAGAGGGAGTCTTTGATATGGCTGCTCCGATCAAAAACCAGATGTCTGCTATGAGCAGGGAGACGGCGATATTGACTATGGAAACGTGACGCATGTAGGAAGTGCTGTTTCTGGTCATAGCCTTCCACACCAACGCCTCGATGACCAGGCAAATCACCAGGCTTGCCATTGAGATGCCCACTCCAGCGTACGTGATTCTGTCCAAAAGTTCAACAGTGTTCTTATCAACTGGAACACTAGTTGACATCAAGATGGAGAAAGAAGTGAGGTGGTCGCACTGGCAGGTGACACTGTCACCTTTTCCATCGGACTGAACCACACACCCTGCATCATCCCACGCTCCTAGGCCCCGCAAAAGGCTGGAGTTCCAGAACACACACCGAGGGGCTTGGGTTAGGCTAACATTCAGCTTTTTAAAGACCAGATTCACGCTTGTTTCCGGATCTTTCACTTTAATCAGCACAATTAATCCATTGACAGTGTCCTTGATGCTGCTATTGTCGGTGACGTTCAAGCTACTTGTTCTAAGAGGCAAGATGTTCCTGAGCGTGGAGAACGTCATGGTGGTGACAGTAACATTGCGGATTGGAATTGTCAGGGTGACACTTGAGTTGAGAATTTTTGTGTTGTTGAAAGTGGTTCTCTCCAAAATAATCAGATCTGTTGACGTATTAAAAATCCCAGTTATTTTAGAGGCAAAAGTCTCCAGAGTATCCAGCAAGGAAGAACTGGTGCTGCTGGTTTCGTTGGCATTCAGCGTCCTCCAGGTGGATATTGAGTTTTCAGATACTAGAACATCAACTGTTGTCAAGAACCCCTAGAAACAGACACAAAGTTACTTGTTAATCACTATCAATCTTTTTCAAATACAAATATCAATAACTCTTCTTATTATAATAGTCATTTATATTAAACTAATTGTATTTGTTATAAAGATTACCTCCACAACAGTCTGGTTGACAACTGATGAAAGAGTAGCAACGTTGCCCAGAATTCCAACAATAGAAAATATGTTTGCAGTGGAATTCACAATGTTTACTTTATTTACTGTTGTTATGTTTCTCAGTTGTCCAACAAAACCCAGAACGGCCTCAGGAACCAAGTCCTGTACCAAAACAAAAAAGAGTAGAAGCTATGTGGACGTATAATAAAACACAGCATTTTTGACAACACTTCTCAATGAACAGTAAAGTGAGCAACAATAGGTTATTCTGAAAAGCTTATATTCTACCTGGCTTTGAGTCTGCAAATTTAGGATCGCAACCAAGACACAAGAGTTCTCAAAAGGCTCCCATTTCCCACTGGACTGACATTGGGCTTTCCTGGTCCCTTTCTCACCAGCATTACAAGGTGCCTCCGATATGCTATCTTGAAGTCCAGCACCATACAAGGTATCAACGCATAACGGACCTTGAATAACAAGAAAGTGTTTTTTAACTCAACTTTTAAGAAAATTAATCACTACGTTATGTTCATACTTACAAAATGAAATAATATGCTCACCTTGTTTGAAAGTAGTCAGAGTTGTGTTCTTAGTATAGTTAGGTAGTTTTTTCACACGACATGTAAATATTTGAGTCGCTGCATCGCAGATAGCAGGTATAAATGTTAATGTATAAATAATGCAGTTAGATTCGCCAGGAAAACCTGTGGATAATGTGAAAATCCAAAAATGAATAGATTATTAGCAGATGCAAACAGCAGAGGTAGCATTGTTCACCTAGTACAAGACAACAAAGTTGTTTTCATAATTACCTGATACTCTATCCCATTCTACGCTATGCGGTAACTGCACACAACATTTTAGCTCTGCTGATTGTCCTTGCTGACATTGGAAATTAAGTTGATTCGCTGATATTATTATAGGAGCTTGGGAAATATCGACATTAACTCTCTGTAGGAAATCATTAGTTTCTCCCTTGATAATGCATTCGTACGTCCCTGAAATAAAAATGAAGCGTAGGTCATTTGGAGGTCATCTTTTTTTTAAATGCATTCACTGGGACAAGATAGGTCTCTGTTTTTGACTTACCTGCGTCATTTGTGGTGGTTGGACTGATCAAAAGTGTTTTCACCAAGCCTGAGTTGTCAATCTTGGACCTAGTTGTAGATGTTATGACTCTGTTGTTCACCTTCCAAACAGTTTCACTGAGCAGTCCAGTTACGTTGTCTCCAGAAGGGTCACAGGACAACCTCAAAATGCTATCCGAGAACACTGTGCTTGGCGTGTAAGTCATATCCGCCCTACCTTTCAAGAGATTGTGATAAGATTGGTTAGGACGTTTCTGTTATTTAGTGTACCTAATTACTTTGTGTTTAAATTACAATTTATAAGTTGGCTTACTGAAAAGCATGGTTTTGAAAGAGTCTTGAATAACTGGATAGGTTGTCCCCAAATCAACAAGTTTGTTGGCGGATCTCAGATTTTCAGGATCAGGTGTAGATTGAGCTGTGATGGAAAAATCCGCAACAACACTTCCTGGCCTGAAATGTAGAACATTTAATCGTTTGTGTCTATATATAAATATTGACATAAAATGTTTGTGTGTTAGTACTGTGATTAAGGTGCTAGTAATAAAGCAAAGATGTTGTACCTGAACCCATTTACTTTTACATTAATGAACCCTGTGAGAATCTTCTCATAGGATGTCTTGAGCTAGGAGAGACAATGAAAACATTTTTACTTTTTGCTTAATAATACAATTCTGGTTACAAATACTTATTTTGATTAAAGAAAATAACAAGCTATTACCCCTCGTTCTATATCCCCTTTGAATGATGCGTATAAGGCACTGTCTGGACTATTCAGATCCCTGGAATAGGTTATGTCAATTCCAAATGACTGGTTCACCACGACATTTGCTTAAAAAAACATATAGAAATGTTATTAAATTATGAAGCAGTGTTATCATATAATCAGCATAGGTATGTTTGTGTTAAGTACGGTTAATACATACTAGAAGATGGTGTAGTAGTGGGTGTGGCTGTAGTTGGTTTCGCTGTTGTGGCTGTGGTTGGTTTCGCTGTTGTGGTAGTTGGTTCAGCTGTTGGGGTGGCAGTTGGAATTGCTGTGCTGTTAGTAGTGGAGTAGTTTGGAGTAGTGAAAACAGTAGTAGTGTTTGGAGTAGTGAAAACAGTAGTAGTGTTTGGAGTAGTGAAAACAGTAGTAGTGTTTGGAGTAGTGAAAACAGTAGTAGTGTTTGGAGTAGTGAAAACAGTAGTAGTGTTTGGAGTAGTGAAAACAGTAGTAGTGTTTGGAGTAGTGAAAACAGCAGTTGTGTTTGGAGTAGTGAAAACAGTAGTAGTGTTTGGAGTAGTGAAAACAGTAGTAGTGTTTGGAGTAGTGAAAACAGTAGTAGTGTTTGGAGTAGTGAAAACAGCAGTAGTGTTTGGAGCAGCTGTAGTGATGTTTGGAGTAGTGAAAACAGCAGTAGTGTTTTGAGCAGCTGTAGTGATGTTTGGAGTAGTGAGGGGTGTAGTAGTGTTGGGTGTAGTGATGTCGGGTGTTGTAGTGTTTGGAGCAGCTGTAGTGATGTTTGGAGTAGTGAGGGGTGTAGTAGTGTTGGGTGTAGTGATGTCGGGTGTTGTAGTGTTTGGAGCAGCTGTAGTGATGTTTGGAGTAGTGAAAACAGCAGTAGTGTTTGGAGCAGCTGTAGTGATGTTTGGAGTAGTGAGGGGTGTAGTAGTGTTTGGAGCAGCTGTAGTGATGTTTGGAGTAGTGAGGGGTGTAGTAGTGTTGGGTGTAGTGATGTCGGGTGTTGTAGTGTTTGGAGCAGCTGTAGTGATGTTTGGAGTAGTGAAAACAGCAGTAGTGTTTGGAGCAGCTGTAGTGATGTTTGGAGTAGTGAAAACAGCAGTAGTGTTTGGAGCAGCTGTAGTGATGTTTGGAGTAGTGAGGGGTGTAGTAGTGTTGGGTGTAGTGATGTCGGGTGTTGTAGTGTTTGGAGCAGCTGTAGTGATGTTTGGAGTAGTGAAAACAGCAGTAGTGTTTGGAGCAGCTGTAGTGATGTTTGGAGTAGTGAAAACAGCAGTAGTGTTTGGAGCAGCTGTAGTGATGTTTGGAGTAGTGAGGGGTGTAGTAGTGTTGGGTGTAGTGATGTCGGGTGTTGTAGTGTTTGGAGCAGCTGTAGTGATGTTTGGAGTAGTGAAAACAGTAGTAGTGTTTGCAGCAGCTGTTGTGATGTTTGGAGTAGAGAGGGGTGTAGTAGTGTTGGGTGTAGTAGTGTTTGGAGCAGCTGTGGCATTAGAAATGGATGGGGTTGTCAATGTTGTCGGGTTCTCTGTTGCTGTTGTTAAATCTGCACACAAAAAAAGCAATTGCAATGTTTAATATGAAACATTCATATTCATAATTCTGAAAGTTAAACTGGTTGACAGTGAAAATTGCCAAATACATTTGGTGGTAAAATTGCTCCCAAGAGTTGCCTGTTCTAAGGCCATTACAGCTTGATGAACACATTTACATAATATCACATCCTTTTACTAACCAAGAGGTTGTACTCATTAATAGTTTATTCCAAAAGCAACGGTTGTAAACAGTCTAGTTTAGTAGCATGGTGAATAGTAAATAGATAGATGAAGGTAAACTTGTAGAACATAATAGAATATTTGTCGGCTCAGGTGTAGTTTGGTTCAGTGTAATTGAAGGGTTGGTAGTTTTGTTGTTAATAGCTGTGAAGTTGGATGTAGTTCTGCTATACAGTGTGGTGATGGGGTTAGGTGTGGTTGTGAGTTCAGGGGTAAATGTGATGTTGGATGTAGTTCTGGTATACAGTGTGGGGGTAGGGTTGGGTGAAGTTGTGGGTTCAGGGGTAAATGTGATGTTGGATGTAGGGTTGGGTGTGGTTGTGGGTTCAGGGGTAAATGTGATGTTGGATGTAGGGTTGGGTGTGGTTGTGGGTTCAGGGGTAAATGTGATGTTGGATGTAGGGTTGGGTGAAGTTGTGGGTTCAGGGGTAAATGTGATGTTGGATGTAGGGTTGGGTGAAGTTGTGGGTTCAGGGGTAAATGTGATGTTGGATGTAGGGTTGGGTGTGGTTGTGGGTTCAGGGGTAAATGTGATGTTGGATGTAGGGTTGGGTGAAGTTGTGGGTTCAGGGGTAAATATGATGTTGGATGTAGGGTTGGGTGTGGTTGTGGGTTCAGGGGTAAATGTGATGTTGGATGTAGGGTTGGGTGTGGTTGTGGGTTCAGGGGTAAATGTGATGTTGGATGTAGGGTTGGGTGTGGTTGTGGGTTCAGGGGTCAATGTGATGTCAGGGTGTAGTCACTGGCTCATGTATAGTTGTGGTCTCAGGTGTGGTTGAGACAATGAATGATTGCATATGCTTCTGGACAATGAACAGTCACCATGAACATAATACTATTTTAATTGTTTTGTCACTGTACCTGTTGTTAATGGAGAAGCTGTTGTTGTTGGACATGCAGTAAAGTCTGTTGGTTGAAACAATATATTAGCACAAAATAACTTAGAGTTGTGGGAACACTTTCAAACAAGGATATTAGGTGGTAATTTGTTTCTTTCAAACATGTGTTGTTCACTTTGTAGGTAGTCTTTTTTTATGAGGGTTGGGATGTTATCATTCCAGTAGAGGGCACTGTAGGACCATGATGGTGATGAGTTATTCCTCTGAAATATCACCTGATTGCAACAGGTGAATTCAATTTTGTGATAGTTGGAGGACTGCTATTTATGGGTGTCCAACTTGAGTTCACAGCTCTAGGCAGTGTGTATAGCTGTCTCAGTGCAGGGGCCGCATCCTTCGAAGGACAAGGTCTAAGAAGGCACGCCTTTAAATTCTGGGATTCATTCTGAGATGAGTTATTCCTCTGAAAGATCACCGAGTCGCAACAAAGGGTGTAGTTCCGGCTCTGAAAAGTGAAGCCTATGCGGAAATGCCTTAAACCTGCATTCTTTGTAATAGCCAGCAGCGGTTCCACTTCTTACAAAAAGTATTGCGAATGAATGGAAGTCTATGAGAACAGTCAAAGTCAATTTGCTGATTAGTTGGAACAACGCTATCTATGGGTGTCCAACTCGACCTCACAGTTCTGGGGTGTGTGTGTGTGTGTGTGTGTGTGTGTGTGTGTGTGTGTGTGTGTGTGTGTGAGAGAGAGAGAGAGAGAGCGAGAGAGAGAGGGTGGGGTGGGGGTAACTCTTTTATTGTTATATTGTAACCAGGTGATTTGTCAGAAGAGGGCCTCATCACCAGCAGCGCCCTCTACTGGAAAGATGCCATCACAACCGTCGCACCAAAAAAAATTTGGTTTTATATAAATTCATAAAGGCATTGATTTTCAAAGAGAAACTTACTTTGTTGGTAAACCGATTGACAGTACTGTCCATCTGTAGGAAGGGCGTCGATGCATCCACATGTGTCATTAGTAATAACATCACAGGAATGATACCGCAAACACTTGGCACATGGCCAACGATACTGCTCCTCACATCTGCATTGGAACCCAGTAGTGTTTGGATAGCATACTGTAGAGACAAAAATACACGAAACACATTAAATGAATGGGAAAACAAAGATTCTCACTAGATATGCAGGTGACTAACTACACTCACAGTAAAATAAAGCTACTTCACCTGTAGAGATGTTGATTTCTGTCAGCTGTAAGTCGACTTCCACAGAGTAAGACCTGTTTCCTAGTATGTTCCTCAGACGATCAATAACCGTAACATCTGTGGTGTTCAGCTCAATTTCAATCAGGTACTCATATCGGACTAGTGGCACTGTAGACATACGAATAAAAAAAGTGTAATAGGAACATCATTTTCAAGCATCGTGACTTCAAATGTGCATATTTATATCACAAACTCAACAACTACATGTTCCTTTGGACAATAAACAGTCACAATGAAAACAACACTATTCGTCGCTTAATGATATTACTGTACCTGTTGTTGATGAAGGACCGGTTGTTGTTGATGGAGAAGCAGATGTTGTTGATGGAGAAGCTGTTGTTGTTGGACATGCTGTAAAGTCTGTTGGTTGAAACAAAATATGTCAGCACAAATGAACTGGTAGTTTTGGGAACACTTCCAAATGAGGATAAAAGGTGGTCATTTGTTTCTTTCAAACAAGTGTTGTTCATTTTGCAGTTAGAATTGTTTTATGAGGGTCTGGATGTCATCAGTTCACTAGAGGGCACTGCAGGACCATGGTGGTGATGAGTTATTCCTCTGAAAGATCACCGTGTCTCAACAAAGGGTGAAGTTCCGGCTCTGAAAAGAGAAGCCTATGCGGAAGTGCCTGAAACCTGAATTCTATAATAGCCAGCAGGGGGCGACTCCTCTGGCAAAAAGTATTGCGATTGTATGGTAGTCTGTGAGAAAATGACCCCGTACCCTTAATGGCACTTACTTTATTACACCAGTAAACATTTTCCTTGCGAGTTTATGGTCTCAATTGCTAGTTTCAAGTCTTTTTCAAATCAGCATAATGTCATTTTGTAACTTATTGTCCCATTTAGAGTAAAATAGTCGATAAAGCAGGGTATGCTTTAGGGCGTGGCTAACTTGTGATTGACATCCCATTTTGAATTTCGCTGTCACTGTTTGACACTCATTAAGTAAGGTAACGTTCACGTAACCTTAGATTTACTAAACCAATTTTAAAAACACAGTGTTAGAATGCATATTTATTTTACATAAGTGGTTAGCTTAATATTACACACAGTTTAAGGTTAACTTGTCGTCACTTCTGGTTTTAAAAGACCACGATGGCGACATGGGTAGCAAACAAGATAGCAATGGCCAAAGTGCTAAACTCGAGGCTTCAAAACGGGAGTCCACAAACCAATGGGTGATATCACATTGTATACGTCCACTTATAATGTACTGTCAATGGTTGCAACATTCAAATTAAACTTTGTGATTTGTTGGAAGAACGCTATTTATGTGTGTCCTGCTCGACATCACAGTTGTGGGGTGTGTGTGTGTGTGTGTGTGTGTGTGTGTGTGTGTGTGTGTGAGAGAGAGAGAGCGGTGGGGATGAGGGGGGGTAACTCTTTTATTGTAATATTGTAACGCGGTGATCTGTCAGAGGAGTGCCTCATCACCACCAAGATCCAGCAGCGCCCTCTACTGGAAAGATGCCATCACAACCGTCGCACCAAAAAAAATTTGGTTTTATATAAATTCATAAAGGCATTGATTTTCAAAGAGAAACTTACTTTGTTGGTAAACCGATTGACAGTACTGTCCATCTGTAGGAAGGGCGTCGATGCATCCACATGTGTCATTAGTAATAACATCACAGGAATGATACCGCAAACACTTGGCACATGGCCAACGATACTGCTCCTCACATCTGCATTGGAACCCAGTAGTGTTTGGATAGCATACTGTAGAGACAAAAATACACGAAACACATTAAATGAATGGGAAAACAAAGATTCTCACTAGATATGCAGGTGACTAACTACACTCACAGTAAAATAAAGCTACTTCACCTGTAGAGATGTTGATTTCTGTCAGCTGTAAGTCGACTTCCACAGAGTAAGACCTGTTTCCTAGTATGTTCCTCAGACGATCAATAACCGTAACATCTGTGGTGTTCAGCTCAATTTCAATCAGGTACTCATATCGGACTAGTGGCACTGTAGACATACGAATAAAAAAAGTGTAATAGGAACATCATTTTCAAGCATCGTGACTTCAAATGTGCATATTTATATCACAAACTCAACAACTACATGTTCCTTTGGACAATAAACAGTCACAATGAAAACAACACTATTCGTCGCTTAATGATATTACTGTACCTGTTGTTGATGAAGGACCGGTTGTTGTTGATGGAGAAGCAGATGTTGTTGATGGAGAAGCTGTTGTTGTTGGACATGCTGTAAAGTCTGTTGGTTGAAACAAAATATGTCAGCACAAATGAACTGGTAGTTTTGGGAACACTTCCAAATGAGGATAAAAGGTGGTCATTTGTTTCTTTCAAACAAGTGTTGTTCATTTTGCAGTTAGAATTGTTTTATGAGGGTCTGGATGTCATCAGTTCACTAGAGGGCACTGCAGGACCATGGTGGTGATGAGTTATTCCTCTGAAAGATCACCGTGTCTCAACAAAGAGTGAAGTTCCGGCTCTGAAAAGTGAAGCCTATGCGGAAGTGCCTTAAACCTGCATTCTTTCTAATAACCAGCAGGTGGCGACTCCACTGGTTGCAAAAAGTATTGCGATTGTATGGAAGTCTATGAGAAAATGACCATGCTTCCTTTATTACACCAGTAAACATTTTCCGTACGAGTTTATGGTCTCAATCGCTAGTTTCAAGTCTTTTTCAATACAGCATAATGTCATTTTGTAACTTATTGTCCCATTTAGAGTAAAATAGTCGATAAAGCAGGGTATGCTTTAGGGCGTGGCTAACTTGTGATTGACATCCCATTTTGAATTTCGCTGTCACTGTTTGACACTCATTAAGTAAGGTAACGTTCACGTAACCTTAGATTTACTAAACCAATTTTAAAAACACAGTGTTAGAATGCATATTTATTTTACATAAGTGGTTAGCTTAATATTACACACAGTTTAAGGTTAACTTGTCGTCACTTCTGGTTTTAAAAGACCACGATGGCGACATGGGTAGCAAACAAGATAGCAATGGCCAAAGTGCTAAACTCGAGGCTTCAAAACGGGAGTCCACAAACCAATGGGTGATATCACATTGTATACGTCCACTTATAATGTACTGTCAATGGTTGCAACATTCAAATTAAACTTTGTGATTTGTTGGAAGAACGCTATTTATGTGTGTCCTGCTCGACATCACAGTTGTGGGGTGTGTGTGTGTGTGTGTGTGTGTGTGTGTGTGTGTGTGTGAGAGAGAGAGAGAGCGGTGGGGATGAGGGGGGGTAACTCTTTTATTGTAATATTGTAACGCGGTGATCTGTCAGAGGAGTGCCTCATCACCACCAAGATCCAGCAGCGCCCTCTACTGGAAAGATGCCATCACAACCCTCACAACTAAAAAGTGGTTTTGTAAAAATAAAAAAGACATTGGTTTTCAAAGAGAAACTTACTTTGTTGGTAAACCGATTGACAGTACTGTCCATCTGTAGGAAGGGCGTCGATGCATCCACATGTGTCATTAGTAATAACATCACAGGAATGATACCGCAAACACTTGGCACATGGCCAACGATACTGCTCCTCACATCTGCATTGGAACCCAGTAGTGTTTGGATAGCATACTGTAGAGACAAAAATACACGAAACACATTAAATGAATGGGAAAACAAAGATTCTCACTAGATATGCAGGTGACTAACTACACTCACAGTAAAATAAAGCTACTTCACCTGTAGAGATGTTGATTTCTGTCAGCTGTAAGTTGACTTCCACAGAGTAAGACCTGTTTCCTAGTATGTTCCTCAGACGATCAATAACCGTAACATCTGTGGTGTTCAGCTCAATTTCAATCAGGTACTCATATCGGACTAGTGGCACTGTAGACATACGAATAAAAAAAGTGTAATAGGAACATCATTTTCAAGCATCGTGACTTCAAATGTGCATATTTATATCACAAACTCAACAACTACATGTTCCTTTGGACAATAAACAGTCACAATGAAAACAACACTATTCGTCGCTTAATGATATTACTGTACCTGTTGTTGATGAAGGACCGGTTGTTGTTGATGGAGAAGCAGATGTTGTTGATGGAGAAGCTGTTGTTGTTGGACATGCTGTAAAGTCTGTTGGTTGAAACAAAATATGTCAGCACAAATGAACTGGTAGTTTTGGGAACACTTCCAAATGAGGATAAAAGGTGGTCATTTGTTTCTTTCAAACAAGTGTTGTTCATTTTGCAGTTAGAATTGTTTTATGAGGGTCTGGATGTCATCAGTTCACTAGAGGGCACTGCAGGACCATGGTGGTGATGAGTTATTCCTCTGAAAGATCACCGTGTCTCAACAAAGAGTGAAGTTCCGGCTCTGAAAAGTGAAGCCTATGCGGAAGTGCCTTACACCTGCATTCTTTCTAATAGCCAGCAGGGGGCGACTCCACTGGTTGCAAAAAGTATTGCGATTGTATGGAAGTCTATGAGAAAATGACCCTATTTCTCACTTACTTTATTACACCAGTAAACATTTTCCTTGCGAGTTTATGGTCTCAATCGCTAGTTTCAAGTCTTTTTCAAATCAGCATAATGTCATTTTGTAACTTATTGTCCCATTTAGAGTAAAATAGTCGATAAAGCAGGGTATGCTTTAGGGCGTGGCTAACTTGTGATTGACATCCCATTTTGAATTTCGCTGTCACTGTTTGACACTCATTAAGTAAGGTAACGTTCACGTAACCTTAGATTTACTAAACCAATTTTAAAAACACAGTGTTAGAATGCATATTTATTTTACATAAGTGGTTAGCTTAATATTACACACAGTTTAAGGTTAACTTGTCGTCACTTCTGGTTTTAAAAGACCACGATGGCGACATGGGTAGCAAACAAGATAGCAATGGCCAAAGTGCTAAACTCGAGGCTTCAAAACAGGAGTCCACAAACCAATGGGTGATATCACATTGTATACGTCCACTTATAATGTACTGTCAATGGTTGCAACATTCAAATTAAACTTTGTGATTTGTTGGAAGAACGCTATTTATGTGTGTCCTGCTCGACATCACAGTTGTGGGGTGTGTGTGTGTGTGTGTGTGTGTGTGTATGTGTGTGTGTGTGTGTGTGTGTGAGAGAGAGAGAGGGTGGGGTGGGGATGAGGGGGGGTAACTCTTTTATTGTAATATTGTAACGCGGTGATCTGTCAGAGGAGTGCCTCATCACCACCAGGGTCCAGTAGCGCCCTCTACTGGAAAGATACCATTACAACCCTCACAACTAAAAAGTGGTTTTGTAAAAATAAAAAAGACATTGGTTTTCAAAGAGAAACTTACTTTGTTGGTAAACCGATTGACAGTACTGTCCATCTGTAGGAAGGGCGTCGATGCATCCACATGTGTCATTAGTAATAACATCACAGGAATGATACCGCAAACACTTTTCACATGGCCAACGATACTGCTCCTCACATCTGCATTGGAACCCAGTAGAGTTTGGATAGCATACTGTGGACACAAGAATACACATAGAAACATTAAATGAAATGGTTAACAAAACTGTTCACTAGATATGCAGGTGACTAACTACACTCACTGTAAAATAAAGCTAATTTACCTGTAGAGATGTTGATTTCTGTCAGTTGTATGTTGAATCCCACAGAGTAAGACCTGTTTCCTAGTATGTTCCTCAGACGATCAATTACTGTAACATCCGTGGTGTTCAGCTCAATTTCAATCAGGTATTCATATCGGACTAGTGGCACTGTAGAAAGACATATAGTAAAATAATTGTGAAATCTGAAAAAAAAGTCTCACAAAATGACTTCAAATTTGCATATCTTCTTCACGAACTCAACAATGACATGTTCCTTTGGACAATCAACAGTCGCAGTGAAAACAACACTATTCGTTGCTAAATGATGTTACTGTACCTGACGTTGATGGAGGACCTGTTGTTGATGGTAGACATGCTGTAAAGTCTGTTGGTTGAAACAATATTTCAGCACAAATGAACTGTGGTTGTGGGAACACTTTCACACAAGGTTATTAGGTAGTAATTTGTTTCGTTAAAACATGTGTTGTAGACTTTGTAGGTAGCATTGTTTCACGAGGGTTGGGATGTTATCATTCCAGTAGAGGGTGCTGCAGGACCCTGATGGTGATGAGTGATTCCTCTGAAAAATAACCGGGTTGCAAAAGTCTAATTCATTTTTATGATTAGTTGGAGGAATGCTATTTATGGGTGTCAGACTTCACATCACTGCTCTGGGCCGTGTGTGTGTGAGAGAGAGGGTTGGGGGGGGTAACTCTTTTATTGTAATATTGTAACCCGGTGATCTGTCAGAAGAGTGCCTCATCACCACCAAGGTCCAGCAGCGCCCTCTACTGGAAAGATGCCATCACAACCCTCACAACTAAAAAGTGGTTTTGTAAAAATAAAAAAGACATTGGTTTTCAAAGAGAAACTTACTTTGTTGGTAAACCGATTGACAGTACTGTCCATCTGTAGGAAGGGCGTCGATGCATCCACAAATAAAAAAGACATTGGTTTTCAAAGAGAAACTTACTTTGTTGGTAAACCGATTGACAGTACTGTCCATCTGTAGGAAGGGCGTCGATGCATCCACATGTGTCATTAGTAATAACATCACAGGAATGATACCGCAAACACTTGGCACATGGCCAACGATACTGCTCCTCACATCTGCATTGGAACCCAGTAGAGTTTGGATAGCATACTATGGACACAAGAATACACATAGAAACATTAAATGAAATGGTTAACAAAACTGTTTACTAGATATGCAGGTGACTAACTTCACTCGATTTAAAATAAAGCTAATTTACCCGTAGAGATGTTGATTTCTGTCAGTTGTATGTTGAATCCCACAGAGAAAGACCTGTTTCCTATTATGTTTCTCAGACGATCAATTACTGTAACATCTGTGGTGTTCAGCTCAATTTCAATCAGGTACTCATATCGGACTAGTGGCACTGTAGAAAGACATATAGTAAAATAATTGTGAAATCTGAAGAAAAAAAAAGTCTCACAAAATGACTTCAAATTTGCATATCTTCTTCACAAACTCAACAATTACATCTTCCTTTGGACAATCAACAGTCGCAATGAAAACAACACTATTCGTTGCTTAATGATGTTACTGTACCTGTTGTTGATGGAGGACCTGTTGTTGATGGTAGACATGCTGTAAAGTCTGTTGGTTGAAACAATATTTTAGCACAAACAAACTGGTAGTTGTGGGAACACTTTAGTAATTATTTTCGCTAAAACATGTGTTGTTCACTTTGTAGGTAGTTTTGTTTTATGAGGGTTGGGACTTTATCACTCCAGTAGAGGGCGCAGCAGGACCCTGATGGTGATGAGTTATTCCTCCGAAAAATCGACGGGTTGCAACAGTTGAATTCAATTTGATAATTAGTTGGAGGAACGCTATTTATGGGGGTCCAACTCGACAACATCACAACTCTGGGCTGTGTTTATGTGTGTGTGAGAGAGAGAGGGTGGGGTGGAGGGGTAACTCTTTTATTGTAATATTGTAACCCGGTGATCTGTCAGAGGAGTGCCTCATCACCACCAAGATCCAGCAGCGCCCTCTACTGGAAAGATGCCATCACAACCCTCACAACTAAAAAGTGGTTTTGTAAAAATAAAAAAGACATTGGTTTTCAAAGAGAAACTTACTTTGTTGGTAAACCGATTGACAGTACTGTCCATCTGTAGGAAGGGCGTCGATGCATCCACATGTGTCATTAGTAATAACATCACAGGAATGATACAGCAAACACTTGGCACATGGCCAACGATACTGCTCCTCACATCTGCATTGGAACCCAGTAGAGTTTGGATAGCATACTGTGGACACAAGAATACACATAGAAACATTAAATGAAATGGTTAACAAAACTGTTCACTAGATATGCAGGTGACTAACTACACTCACTGTAAAATAAAGCTAATTTACCTGTAGAGATGTTGATTTCTGTCAGTTGTATGTTGAATCCCACAGAGTAAGACCTGTTTCCTAGTATGTTCCTCAGACGATCAATTACTGTAACATCTGTGGTGTTCAGCTCAATTTCAATCAGGTACTCATATCGGACTAGTGGCACTGTAGAAAGACATATAGTAAAATAATTGTGAAATCTGAAAAAAAAGTCTAACAAAATGACTTCAAATGTGCATATCTTCTTCACAAACTCAACAATGACATGTTCCTTTGGACAATCAACAGTCGCAGTGAAAACAACACTATTCGTTGCTAAATGATGTTACTGTACCTGACGTTGATGGAGGACCTGTTGTTGATGGTAGACATGCTGTAAAGTCTGTTGGTTGAAACAATATTTTAGCACAAACAAACTGGTAGTTGTGGGAACACTTTAGTAATTATTTTCGCTAAAACATGTGTTGTTCACTTTGTAGGTAGTATTGTTTTATGAGGGTTGGGATTTTATCACTCTAGTAGAGGGCGCAGCAGGACCCTGATGGTGATGAGTTATTCCTCCGAAAAATCGACGGGTTGCAACAGTTGAATTCAATTTGATAATTAGTTGGAGGAACGCTATTTATGGGGGTCCAACTCGACAACATCACAACTCTGGGCTGTGTTTATGTGTGTGTGAGAGAGAGAGGGTGGGGTGGAGGGGTAACTCTTTTATTGTAATATTGTAACCCGGTGATCTGTCAGAGGAGTGCCTCATCACCACCAAGATCCAGCAGCGCCCTCTACTGGAAAGATGCCATCACAACCCTCACAACTAAAAAGTGGTTTTGTAAAAATAAAAAAGACATTGGTTTTCAAAGAGAAACTTACTTTGTTGGTAAACCGATTGACAGTACTGTCCATCTGTAGGAAGGGCGTCGATGCATCCACATGTGTCATTAGTAATAACATCACAGGAATGATACAGCAAACACTTGGCACATGGCCAACGATACTGCTCCTCACATCTGCATTGGAACCCAGTAGAGTTTGGATAGCATACTGTGGACACAAGAATACACATAGAAACATTAAATGAAATGGTTAACAAAAATGTTCACTATATATGCAGGTGACTAACTACACTCACTGTAAAATAAAGCTAATTTACCTGTAGAGATGTTGATTTCTGTCAGTTGTATGTTGAATCCCACAGAGTAAGACCTGTTTCCTAGTATGTTCCTCAGACGATCAATTACTGTAACATCTGTGGTGTTCAGCTCAATTTCAATCAGGTACTCATATCGGTCTAGTGGCACTGTAGAAAGACATATAGTAAAATAATTGTGAAATCTGAAAAAAAAGTCTCACAAAATGACTTCAAATTTGCATATCTTCTTCACAAACTCAACAATGACATGTTCCTTTGGACAATCAACAGTCGCAGTGAAAACAACACTATTCGTTGCTAAATGATGTTACTGTACCTGACGTTGATGGAGGACCTGTTGTTGATGGTAGACATGCTGTAAAGTCTGTTGGTTGAAACAATATTTTAGCACAAACAAACTGGTAGTTGTGGGAACACTTTAGTAATTATTTTCGCTAAAACATGTGTTGTTCACTTTGTAGGTAGTATTGTTTTATGAGGGTTGGGATTTTATCACTCTAGTAGAGGGCGCAGCAGGACCCTGATGGTGATGAGTTATTCCTCCGAAAAATCGACGGGTTGCAACAGTTGAATTCAATTTAATAATTAGTTGGAGGAACGCTATTTATGGGGGTCCAACTCGACAACATCACAACTCTGGGCTGTGTGTATGTGTGTGTGAGAGAGAGAGGGTGGGGTGGAGGGGTAACTCTTTTATTGTAATATTGTAACCCGGTGATCTGTCAGAGGAGTGCCTCATCACCACCAAGATCCAGCAGCGCCCTCTACTGGAAAGATGCCATCACAACCCTCACAACTAAAAAGTGGTTTTGTAAAAATAAAAAAGACATTGGTTTTCAAAGAGAAACTTACTTTGTTGGTAAACCGATTGACAGTACTGTCCATCTGTAGGAAGGGCGTCGATGCATCCACATGTGTCATTAGTAATAACATCACAGGAATGATACAGCAAACACTTGGCACATGGCCAACGATACTGCTCCTCACATCTGCATTGGAACCCAGTAGAGTTTGGATAGCATACTGTGGAGAGAAATATACACATAAAACATCAAATGAATGGGTAAACAAAAATGTTCACTAGATATGCAGGTGGCAAACTAGAGAGTTCGATAAAAAAAAAAAAAAAAATACATACATAAAAATATATATATATATATATATTTCAAACAGAAAACGCTATTAAACGCCTCATATATTGATAGGAAAATATCATATACTCAAACACATGACCCACTGTGTCAGTTCTTACCAGTGGAAATGTCAACTTCTGAAATGTTTAGTTGGCTGTTGACCAGTATTGGATAATAAATATTCATCAAACTGATCCTTAGTAGATTTAGGACCTCAGCAGTTGTGTTCAATTCAATTTCAATTTCAAATTCATAGAATATGGGGGGAACTGTGAAGAAATAAACACACTTTTAGGAAGGATTGGGAGTAAGGGAATATATCACAATATATCACAATGCTTAATCAATACATTCAGATTTGAAAACCAATGTATTAATCTTAATCACAATATATCACAATGCTTAATCAATACATTCAGAATTGAAAACGAATGTATTAATCTTAATGCTATTAATCCTTGTGTGTCTCTTAAAGTGCACCAGATTGATGCATTTAAATGTTAAATGCTTGCTCATGAACCACCTTCAGAGTGTTTGGAATATCCCTACAATAGTTTCCAAAAATAGGGGCCCCCAAACAACGTTTTGCATAGGGGCCCCCAAAAGCTAGAAACGGCCCTGACTACAATACACTAAAGTTAGAAGAAATATTACAATATTACCATTCTTTGGCTGACAGTATTGCCCATCTGGTGGAACTGCGTTGATGCATCCACATGTGTTAGCAGTGATGTTGTCACAGGCTCCGTAGGCGATACAGTTGTTATACGACCAAGCAAACTGCTCCTCACATCTGCATTGGAATCCAGTCCCATTGGAGGAGCACACTGTAGAAACAAATTAAATGATATAAATACCCGGTTTAACTTGTGATGACATCTTATAAATATATTTGTTAAGCCTTCAAAGGTACTATTCATTAACAATGCCATTTATTATTATTTGATATACTGAATTTTGTACAAATTCATTTTATTTGAATTGAATTGTTTGAATTTGAATTGATCTTTTCTATCTACAGGTTGTAAACTAAATCTACCCGGATTTTCTAATTTACAGTACATATTATTAGCATGTTGTGCTTTCTAACCATGTATTACCTGTGGTTATATCAATGTGGGTGATGTTGACAAGGGGGCCAAGGCTTAAGAAACCACTGCTGTTGCTGAACAGAGCCCTGAGGTTGTTGATTGTTAGCAGGTCTGTGACATTTATCTCAACTTCAACCTCATAATCAGCAACCATGAATGAAGCTGTCGAAATAAACCCAGAGTACTTAAGTTTACAAGTAGAAAGGTTATTATTTATTTTATTGTACACATTTTGTCGAAGGAAGGGATTGCATTTGGGGTTACATTTACATTACAATGAAATAAAGATACTGTTTCTTTTTTAGGTCTAAATTCTTCAAATATAATTTACAATCTGTTAGGCCCTTCAACTGAACTTAGCATGTCTACGTAGTTATCAGAGATATAGCAATCTTACAGGCTCTTTCTACGGGGTCTCGATTGCAGATATGATGCATAATATGTCACGATGGGGATGACTTATACATTTTGGCTAGATTGATTTTATAGCTCTATCACATTTTTTGTAACTGGCTGTTCGTCATGACAAGGTAGCAGCTTTCAGTAAAAAAAAAGAAAAGGTAAAGGCAAATTTCAGCTTCATTGATTTGAAAATTTGAGGAGTTTGACCTGAATCGGTTAAGCTTCACACATGCACCTTAAAATACAGACAATCTTACACTTATGGTTTGTGGTTCTTGATTCTTATAGTACAATCAATATGGGCGGCAAATGAGGAACGAAGCCTTTGTGTGAATATTTTGTCTTCTTCCAGCCAAAAAGGGACCTTTCAGTCAACCACAAGCTACTTTGATTCAGAAATACTTTTTGTACTACCCTTAGGCTTATCTCTGGAGGCAATATAGTATAAGGGAGTGACACAACAGCTTATTCATTATTCCATGTATTAAATTACTTTTGTATAGTCAGTGGAAACAAAGTTATTCGTGTGTAAACTAGTAAACCACAAATGTAGTAGTTAAAGGTGCTATGTCTCTGTATAAGGTAACTTTGGCGCTCCCTAGCGTTTGCATGGTGTAATTACGTTCACTAACTGTCGCAAAGACAGCATTTGTTTACAATCAAGCAGAAAAAAAAGAACAGCTGTGAGTAAACGTGTTAACAGACAAGCTTTTGTCGATGGTTCGCTTTGTATATAGGGAATTATAATCAATAAACATTTCTGATGTTCATTGCATACTATTCAGAAAAGATAGAAGAAAATGTCTGCATGAAACTAGGGATTTAGCCCTTGTCGGTTTGAGAGCATAAACTAGAAGAAACAGTGTATTGGATTAATTCAGTTATTCTGTAGACATGACAGTTAATATAACGTTGAAATGTAAATTGGATTGGTAGACAGTATATATTCATTACATAAATTATCTAATTATCTATTATGCTTTTCTAATGGTGTTATATCTTTAGCTAGCCATAAATGCTATCGACTGTGGAAACGAATTAACACAGGTGTATAATACACAGCCACTGGCAACGCGCTGGCCCTGCTCGGTATCACTTTCTCCCAGGATGAACCAGCTAGCCTTTGGTCACCGCTGTCTAACTGACTGTGCTAATACTCCAGTGAATGTGGAAAGACAATAAATGGCACCTTGTTTTAATTTAATCAGCAGACATTACCCCACTTCATGTAAAGTTAATTGTTGTAGGCTACATGTCTACATGTATGTATGACGGTCAACTAACAAGTCTTTACTTTGACTGTAAGTTTCACTGACATTCCTTTATCGTTAGCACGATCAAAAAGTCTGCTGTAGACGCCCAAAATAAATATCTTCCTGATTTAGTGACGCGCTTCCTTATATCGTAAATAAATTCGTAAGTTTCGCGCGAGATCATACCCAGTGGCCGACAAAATTCATATCGAGACTTCAAGACTACTGACCTGAAGCGTTTTTTTTTCATTGTTTTTCATTACAATGTGCGATCCAAAGAAATGTATTGATAATACGGTAATACAAAAATGCTACTTAGAGCAGCTTTAAACCAACCTTCTCGTTTCGTCCGTGAGTGAGTACGTGCTTCTTCTATGCTGGTAACCTAGCAGTGAAGATAAGAAAAAGTAAAGGAAAAAAGAATACATTATGTTCATGTAAGACACAAAACTGCAGACTATTATGAGTGGTCAAAGTGCATGCAAACTGAAGCAAGTTGTGTGAGAATTAACCTAATTTACCTAATAACCTTCACTGTATTACCTATTGCAAATCTGTACAGTGTACACTGCTTTATATCCCCCTTCAAATTGAGTGCATTGGGCAGTTGTCACTGTCACTTTGGGGTAGCGTTTCATTAATAGTTCCACTTCCCTTCGTACACTTGCCCTCAGCCCTGGTATTACCTAACAGCATATGTCGCATGTAGGTCACTTGGAGAACAGAGGGAAAGAGGGCGCGGGAAGAGCGGGGGAACGCACCTGCTCTTGAAAACTGTCACTATCCAATTGACTGCCAGTTGTAGGCTTAGCACAATGCACTGTGGGCGATATACACCTCTGCAGTGACCATCGTTGTTCACTCGTTCCCTCAGCGGGTCGATATCACCAAGTTCACTTCAGTTTTTACGACAAATGGAACGACACTTATGATGGTGGCGGGGATTCCCCCAAGGGCAAGTGCTGAGGGAAAGTCAACAAGGGCATGTCGAAGGACTGATGAAACACAGCCTAGGTTTTAATCCCAATGCAATGCTAAATTCAGAGCAAATTTGGGAAACTAGAAGCAATCTAGAATCGTGAAGATCCACTGACATGTTAAGTCAACGGGAGGATCCAGCCAAGTACAAGAGGCTATGACATTAACGTTAATGTATCTAGTCAGGTAGCTAGCAAAATAATTATCACATTAAACCAGTTGCTGTATTCTCATACATGTCAATAATAATTGTTTCCAACTGTTTTCCAGTAATCCAACTTTCTTTTAATGACTGGGGCAGTGTTCGGAATCGCCTATTATGTACAACATTTTCACATACATGCATACTATGTAAGGATGGTCTAAACCAAGTACAAGACAACAATTCAGCTAGTATAAACTGTAAAAGTCCTGACATTTTTATTTCTGTAGCAAATAGAAGTTGCGATTGCCGCCTAGGGGTTGAGTCAAGGCCATGACGGATTTTAAATACAGAACTAAAAACATCACTCAAAGTACCATAAATTGTCATATTTGAAAAATGGGCAATACCCAGACTGTCTGCTATCACAGCCAGCCGCAATAGCCATTGCCAATGGAATAAAATGTATGTTTACCCCCAGACCCAGCTACCATAAGGTTTTGCTATCTCCCCTGACTTTAAGGGATTGTACATTTTTGGAGGAAATAAGATATCTTCCTGCTTTCCCCTAGTCAGACGAAATGTGAGAAACCTGTTCAACAAAACTGTAAGGGAGCGACAGTAAGTAATTGTTTCTTAGAAGAAAAACAAGTTTTGCCAGACATTAAGGAATTTGTTTTATCAGACGAAAACAAGTTTTGCACCAATAACGCATAACCGAATAAAAAAATAAACAAAAGAAGTGCGTAAAGTGTGTGTGTGTGTGTGGGGGGGGGGGGGGGCGTGCTTGCTGGTGTAGTGTATTGGCGTGGCGTGCGTATTACTGATTTACTTACTGTTGTGACGTATTCTATTGGACAGTATGCCAAATGGTCAATGAACATGGTATGTGAAAGACTTACCTCTGAAATTAAAACTGAAGTTTGGATGAATTGTCTCGTATCCGAAATACAATGTGTCATGAGGACAAACACGGTCAAGAGATTCATTGGAAAAGCCATTCCTGTAATAAAATAAGAAAAAAATTGAACTTTTTAAATGATTTAGGAACAAAACAAAATAAAACAAAAAAAATTATATATATATATATTTCAATGTATCTAAAATGGTCAGCAATGTGAATCACAACAGTTGTTTGTAGTTGACCCACACATGTATTAAAATGTTGCAGTCCGCCATTGTCTTTTTTAACATGTACACTCTTGGCATTAAGTGTAGAGACGTAATTACATTCAAACGAATATGTAAGCCGTGTTTGAGCTCCCATGAAAATGTATCAAGGAATATTTACAGCCATTCGGCCTTGGTTGATCACTTGATGAACAATAAACAGTCGAATCATAACTAATTTTGATTATGGGGCACGAGAGGAGAAGTGTGAGCCGTTTTCTATTTTCACCGTTGTCTTTTACACTGTTGGGAAATTCCACTTATGTTTCCGCTGTTTGCCATTACTCAAAACCAGAAGAGACAAAACATTTTAATAATTCGACTGTATAGCCAAGATGGATAACAAAACCTTGTAAACTTTTGAGCATCAAAGGAGAGCTGTTGTAAGATGTATTGATGAGAAATCTGTAAGCGCATTTTATTATTTTTCTATTATGGCCCAAACCAGCCCAATACATCCCTGACACTTTCACTTCAACTTTTTCTGCACACTGCTTTACAAACCTGGACTCCTTACCTTTGATGGTTTTAGTGCCAGCCTAATTCACATTGATCGGCTGACATTCTACTACACAGTGCTACGGTAGATGCAGGTCATAAGGTTTGAAAACCGCTGGGCTTCGTTCCTTTAGAAAGCCTGTCACACTGAGAAGGAAAAGGAAACAATATATACAGATATATATAGTGCTCAAAATGGTGGCTCTGAAGCATTATTATAGTATGATTTGTGTCATTACGGTTGCAATGAATTATTATTTTTTTGATTGTTTAGGGTGATCAGACAGCTACCCTTACTAAGATGCAACTGAACAATTCAACAGAATAGTCAGAAATTATGCACCGAATTACATGTAAATATGTGTTAAATGAAATACATTTTTTAAGAGAATTATTAGGGGGAAATAGTGAACTAAATGCCAGCTCATCTGTTTTGATACATATTTAACACATTTAATAAACAAGTAAAGCATGCCATGTGAATCAAGGTATCTGGTTATATTTTGCCAGCCTAATAAGTTATGGCCCCGTGATAAAAGCAATCTATCACTTGGTCCTGGGAAAACCAGCAACGCTACTGATAAGCCTAGGCCAATCGAACGACAGATGCAATGAGTGCCAAAGTGATAGAGATAAATGATTGCTCTCTATGGTCTATTGTATGATCCCACTTAATCCCAAGGTGTTCATCTTAAAACTAGACACAATAGAATATATCTCATTTTTGTATGATTATTATACAGTACTGTGTGAAAGTTTTAGGCAGGTGTGAAAGAATGCTGGCAACAATTTGAAAGCAAAGAGTGGTCACGGCAAATATTGATTTGATTTAGATTGTTCATTTGTTCGTTCACTTTGCATTTAGTTAATTGATAAAAACAAACTATTAACACTTCGATTTTTGAAAGCATTCTTACGCACCTGCCTAAAACTTTTGCACAGTCCTGTACACGATAAGAAAATAGTGATTTAGCCTGTTAATCGAAGATTTTTTTTTTCTTTTTCTCATGGTCTTTCTGAAACAGATACGACAGCTTTGACTAATGAATTCAGCCTCCGTTTACAAAGGTCACACTTGACTTGTCTTCTAAACCTTTGTTCCTTTCTATACGACCACATTTAAACATTCACCCTAAACTCATTCAACGTACCTGCAACAAAACAAGAAGACACAAAAATGTTTGCTGACTATCAGCTGTTTTGAGCAGTTTTACCTGTTTAGTTGTTTTAATACATACCTCTAAACCCTACCTCAAACAATGTTTAAGGAATCCACATGTGACAGCACTACTCTACATGTATTATGGGGTAAAAAACAAACAAACTACGCCGGATAGATCCTTACCTTCACTCAAACACTCTCTTCAACAAAGCTAATGCTTTCCTGTTCCAGTAAATGTCTTGGCACACTGTCCCCCTGCAGTCACACCCCCATGTTAAAATATCGCTGTTAAAAAGGACTTCCTGAAACACAGTAAGGGGCAAATTGACACTGGCAGAGACAGCCACCTGCTCGACAGGTTTAATTATCCTTCAGTTTCTTCATATCTTATTTCTCTCCTTTGTGATCTTTTGTCACCGAGTTTATTTGTGTCTACGTGCAACAGTACAGCCATTAGAACCAATAGGGGAACAGCCTTTATTTATCACACTAATTATCTTAAGCCTGTGGATTTATGAGATGAGCCATTGTCATGCGTGAAATTTCCACACTTTGGTCTGTGTAGTTTGATTTGTTATTTTTCTCTTGGCACAAGCATGAGTTCAAATATCCACTTAATTTCAGTGTAATGTCCATATTAAATACATGTTTGATAAATATATAATAATTGTATAATGATTATATATATATTTGAAAGTAATTTGTAAGTAAATAACTAAACTACATACTAAACAAACATGTCAAGCAGCACAGACCACAAACCCAGTAAAGTGAAAGTGCTTCATTGTATTTCCCTCTGCTGAATTGTTAACATAAATGCCAAAGAAAATCAAAGAACAACAAAAACCAGGGCGGGGTGATTGTCTGCTCCTGAAGGGTCTTAATATTGCCGTGCCAAAACAGCAGCTTTGACCGGGTTATAGTTGTCTCTGCTTAGTTTGGGGTTGACAGAGTTACGTGAACCTGAGAGCAAAAGGGAAAAGGGGGACAGTTTTCTGGTTCTGTCAGTTCTCTGGCACTTTCAAAAATGTACCGCAAGGAATGCAAATCATGCTGCGAAAACTCTTATCTGCATTCCCCTAAACAATGGTTCTTGAACTTTTTGGGCCAGTTTTCCCAGACGTACATTAAGCCTGGTCCTAGACTAGACTGAATCTCATTGTCAAATTGAGATTCGTCATTGGAAATGTTTTTAGTCTAGGACTTGGCTTAATCTATTTCCGGGAAACCAGTCCTATGTCTGGTGACCCCCTAAAAAACATCTTGGCCTTGTCTCGCAACCTCCTTCCCTCCCTCATCGGATTTGAAAGGTTACTGTCATGACTAGCCTCCCTCAAGTGTTGACCACTGTATAAAATGTATAACAGAAGCTAATATGTAACCAGTATAAGGGTTTATTGTTTAGTGCATTGCAAAAAATGAAAAAATAAACGAACATATGTTAGTTCAATTGACTTTGAAAAAGAAAAGAGGAAACTTGTCAGACAAGACTGAATACGAGGCACCATCGTCAAGTGTAAGTTGTAAGGCGTAACACACTGTTTAAACCGAGTCACTCTGCTTATGAAACATGGCACTGCACACTCCACTAAACCTCCCGCGTTCAGTGTTGACACAGGAGACTTAACCCTACGCTCCCCTCCAACGATCGCTGGGATCGCCGTGGTGACGTTTTTGGCCCCCACCCCCCTGAGGTAGGCAGAAGGGGGAACCCAAAATCTACAAAGAACAGAGAGAGATCGGTCACCATGCTTTTTATGGGAGCGGTCATTTTCATTTGGCCCACATCTCCTAACACCGGCTGTGTCTCCTCCATCGAACTCTGCTTTGTAAACAATCAAGATAGTTAAGTCTGCATACACAGCACGGCGACAAAAGGTACCACGGCACCACCAGCTCGCGGGGCTTTGTCATGCAAACTCCTGGATCCGGTTGTCGGGGTGGTTATCTCGGGCTCTCTACGCTCTGAACTGCAAAGGGCAGTCTTCGGGGTCTTCCAAGGTTCTGAAAGTGTGTTTGCGACTTCAGAATCGGCCAAGAAACGAGACTAAGGGCCACAATGTTTTGGGTTGTGGTAGAGACTTTAGTGAGAGCGGTCATTGAATTTGATTGATTGGTTAAGAAAGCACTGGCCCACAGCTGTTATCCTGATATTGAATACCACAACGACATTGTTTTGTTTCTGTTTACGCATCTATGGGTAGTGTTCTTCTAAACTTAATTCCAAAGAATTCCAATGAATTCGTTTAAATCACGTTGACTGACATTTTTGGTCTAACTGGTTTCTGCTCCGGCTCTCACAGTATCTATTCTCTCGTGCCACCTGATAAAGTAGGTCCCAGCCATCTCATTGCCGACATTTATATTATCAACGTTTCCGTCTGCCTACAGCCATCTCTGTTACTTAATAACTTTAATCTCAGAGTGCCTTTCTAAAACCCAAGGACACTTTACAAAGCATGGACAAATACAAAAGAAAATTGTATGTCTGGTCAATGGTTCTGCTTGTAGCCCTTTGGTTGTGGTTTGTTAAGGATAGCTTGCTTTTAGATCGGTCACTAAACATTCATACAAACAAGCTCATGCAGTTTATAAAAGATCGTTAGCATTGTGTTATATTAATTGAAATATTTTCCATGATAATTAATATCATTTTACATGGAGAGGTTGGCTCTGAGACAGGTTGTCTTTGCTTGCCGTTGCTAGTAGAAATCAGTTGTTGTCTCAGACATCAGCAATGAGCCAATGTTGATGGTGTCTACCTCACCCCAAAGTAAGTGAAGGCACATTTTAGTGGAGGACTGTGTGGCCATCACATGGCTCGCAAACCGGTTGGTTGGGCCAAACATGTTACATCAATATTTGCAGTTATGAAATCGCCAAGCGATACTCATCCTGTACACTATCACAACTTTGTGCGTTTCAGGCATACAGCTATTCATTTGTTTGTTTTTTTATTTCTTCCTTTTAGGCTCTCGCTTGCTTTGTGGAAAAGCGCTTTGAATTGCCTCTGTGTATGAAATGTGCGAATACAAATGAAATTGATTTCATTTCATTTGATATTGCGGTCTTGCAAAAACATAACACCCAATGGCTTGCCTAATCAGATTGGAATTACGATGTTCTTGATAGACAATACAAATGCCACGTAAAAACCCTTGGCAATCTGATCAAAAAAAGATTCTTTTATAGCCCTTTGTTGCTGCAAAGCGCAATGGTGTTGAGTGTTTGTTTCTTTGCCAGAATATGTAAGCTAACTGCTGACCATAGCCCCAGCTTGTGATTACATTAAAATGACGACCCCTGAAAAGTAAAATTCTCATATTGAGTATGTATAACCTAGCACTATTCAAATAGAAGTGGAAAACTGCTAGAGTCAAGAAAGTCAGCAATTGAGGAGAAGAGAACCTTACGGTACCAAGAAGTAGTAACATCAGTTACATAGTGTGCGAATCAATAAATATGTTCAGATGATTGAACAGATGATATTTGAACTATTCTGTATAAACCAACTCTCTCTTTCTCTCTCAACCCACATAGACGTGATAGCTGAAGTCAACGTATCAGTGAGATAACGCCTGCAGATTTGATTCCAGCCTTCCCCAGAACTCAGACCGCATGACACTCCTCTGTGTAGGCAGCAGGTCCAATCTACGGTTCACTTGTGTCGATCAAGATTTGCATGCCAGAAGTGATTTGAGGAATGGAAAAATGTGGAATTACTGGAAATGTGTGTGTGTGTGTGTGTGTGTCACTGTGCGTGCGTGTTTGCCTGCATGTATTACAATTGGCATTCTATTGAAACTTTTGAAACTATTTTTTTTGGGGGGGGGGGGGGGGGTTCATCTGGAGTAATTCATGTAACCACGTGAATGAAAAATGAAAAGTATACAAATCATCATTATTATGACAATAGCTTTGACCTTTAATTGTTTGATTTGAAGCGGATACATGGTAGTGCATGGACTGATTACACGTGTGCAGTTTTATTATATTAAAACGACCAGCGGATCACATGTGTATTACATGTGGTGAGTCACACACTCCTGCATTGTTAATCCCCAACAGGGGGACACACGTACACACGCACACACGCACGCACACACACACACACACACACACGCTCACACACATCATAGCTTCCTCGTCCTCATCACTTCAGCAATGTCCACAGCAGCATCATCTTCGATATCCACACATTACGGAAAACGTTTTCGTAGTAGCTCATAGTCTCAGGAAGTCCACTCCGCATACCCCTTGTCATTTCAATCAGGCCCAAGCAGGCAGGGCAAAGATTAGCACCAGAGTAGTTTGATGCGTCTGGTTGGGCATAAACACAGACATATCATTGAGTGTGTGTGGTAGTTAGTCCTCCACTACGGCGGTCCTTCAGCACCACAACCCGGTGGGGTTAATCACAACCAAATCGTCTCGGGAACGTTCATGTTTTTGGGTGTTGGTGCGTTGTCCGTCCAAGAAGATGGTGGTACTCGGAAAGCACTTCTTAGATCTTTTTCTCTTTTTTTTTTTTCGACAATTGTGTTTTTTTGTTTGTTTTGTTTTGTTCTCAAACCAGGTACTACGGGGTTCAATTCATTCAAGTAGAGTAATGAAGTATGAACGTTTTACGTACAAGACAGATCACAGCAATGGTGGAAGGAGCAATGCCCACAAAAAATCATAAGAATACATACAGCTGCCTCTGCAGCAACAACTTAAAATGAAATCGCTATAGAATTAATCAAAAGCTAAATCGACAAGAATATTACTCAAACGTTAAATGTAGAAAATCCAAAGATCATTATGAAATGTTGACATAAAGAATTTCTGAAAAGAGAGAGAGTAAGAAAACAAAGCACACATTGGCGATGAGAGATGAAAAGAACACACAAATACATGGTGTTAGCAAATACAATAGTGTTAGCTAAACATTGTTGTGCTTGACATACATTTGCATCGAGAAGGAATTGAACAATGCGTTTTATTTCTTTTAAAGAATCTAAAAAAATAAAAATAAACAAGCCTCGATTTTAGAGTTTCCAAAACACACAGACACGTAATACATGAAGCTCCAAAATGTAAGAAGATACCATTTTATCAATGCTACAGTAAACATGACGGAGGCTGAGAGTAAAAAAAAGAAAAGAAAAGAAAAAGACTACATACATAGTGGCTTCTCCGGTATTCATTTTGCAATCCGTGCCAGAGTTTAGGAATTCCCAGGCGGGTGCAAGAACACTGGTGTTATCTTAGCCTGACTAGCGAAGCTCGCTACCAACGTAGCAGTTGACTGGGTGCAGGGTGAGCAGAAGGAAGGAAGTGCAGGGAATGGGAATGGGAATGGGAATGGGAATGGGAATTAGCCGGTGGCCCCCTACTTGCAGACTTTTGCAGTGGACTTGAAAAGTGTAGGCACATGACTTTCGCTTGAGGCTGGCCAAGGGTTGAGGAGGCATGGAGTCCACCTGGCGGATCCTGGGGTGTTCAGGGGGGGAGTGCAACCTGAACGGAACCCGTGCAGGATGAGGGCTGGCCTGGGCAGCTTTAGGGGGGGAAAGGCTGTGGGTGGATGGAGGTTGTGGAAGGATTAGCTACTTATGCTACAATCTTCCTCCCACCAAAGCGACATTTCGGAGGGCTGGTCAGGTGAGACTGCTGTTTTTTTTTTGGGGGGGGGGGTTTGGAGGCAGGTAACACTCCTGTGATGGACACACCTGGAGTGGGCTTCAAGGAGGAGGTATAACAGAACACCTCCTGGCTGCAGCAAAGGGCTGTATTTACTGCAGGGGGAAAAGGGATGGAGAATTCCTAGTCGCTCCGCTCAGTTTAAAAAAAAAAACTCGTGAATCAACAATCACGAGCCATTTACATTACGTCGGACGGCGTGTCCTTTTGAAATGTCTCGTGTTGAAACTCGACTCACTCCTAAGAGTGCAGAGTGGGAGAGAGAGATGCATTTCCTCGTTCCAGATCCAGGGCACCCCCCGGTTCCCCCCCCGTTCACAGCAGGTCGGGCAAGTGGCTGTAGACGGAGTCGATGAGCGTCTGGCTGGCCTCCTGGCTCTTCACGCCGGCGATCTCGAAGAGGCGGTCCAGCTTGTCCTCGGCGGCGGCGATCTCCTCGACGGCGTGGAGCTCCTCGGGGTTCAGGATGTGCAGCATGTCGTCGAAGATGGGCTGCAGGTCGCACGGGTCCAGACGCACCTGGCGGAGCACCGTGTCCTTTTTCTCTGGAGGGAGCGAGGGAGGGAGAGAGAGAGGGAGAGAGGGAGAGAGAGAGGGAGGGAGAGAGGGAGAGAGGGAGAGAGGGAGGGAGAGAGGGAGAGAGAGTAGGGTTAGAAAACGACTTTTAGGTGAGGGGGGTGGGGCTTGTTCAGGAAAACGAGAAGGCAAGAAATAGTTTCAACAAAACCCTTTGATAAGAAAAGCATTCAAGAAGACTGGCACATAGGGAGACAATGATGAAAGATTTGAACAAATCCCTTTGATGAGAAAAGCATTCAGGAAGAATTAAGAGCCCCCCCCCCCCCCCTCAAAAGGTGACTGAGGTTCTGAAAAGCCTCCAGGAAGACTTCAGCACAGGGAAGTCATAAGCTATACAATGGAACAGAATAGAGAGATGACGTTACAATAGAAAGACCTACACAGTAGACACAAGCGTATAGCTGAGCAACACGGGACACAGACACCGCTAGAGAAGGAACTCCACGTGAAAAACAAATAACACACAAGGAAGAACACGAGAGAGAGAAGGATCTTAAAATACTCTCTCGGGCAAAATGAAACAAAAGTAAAAGTAAAACACACATTTTTTTTAAGTATTAAGAATGGCACTGCTACATTTGGCCAGCCGGGGGCAGTAGATACAAACAGATTTGACAGGAGGATTGAAGTCGCGGTCACCCATCAATAAAGAATCATAACTTCGCATGTGTTTTTCTTTTCCAACCACTTGTGCATCTCCACCTTTGTTCATGTTTAGTCAACAATAAGTGTCAGCACAAGCGACACACATTATTATTATTATTATTATATAATCACCTTGCATGAAATGACTACTGCCACTATTGGAATGTATTTCTTAGACTGAGTGGGTATTTTTCAAGAAATGACAAGGGTTCTTGAGGGATCCAAAAAAAAAAAAGAAGTCATCTCGTGATTAGGTTTTCTAGATATGATACAACACGCTAAAACGCAATACAATCGAACTGCTGCAATAACCCCAAGCGTTCCATGACAATCAACACTCCTCTCCAAATGACCCTTTCTCTGGTGGAAAGTTGACCCTACGTGACCCTGGGGGGGGGGGGGGGTTCCTGCGGTTCTCCGCCTCACCTTTGGTTATGAACGACCCCGTCCTGCTGAGGGCGGAGCTCTTGGAGTCTTTGCTGGAGGTGGAGTCGCAGCGGAGCAGAGGCTCCGACTCGTCGGGGAAGAAGCACTTGGTCCTGTCCACCGGGGACTGCACCACCACCAGCCCCGTACCACCTCCTCCTCCTCCTCCTCCTTCACCTCCTCCTCCTCCTCCTCCCCCCAGACTGGCGGGGTGCGCAGGGCTCCCTCTGACGCTAGTGCCAGTGAGGCTGTGGGCGGGGGACACTAGGGGCTTGTGGAAGGGGCTGAGGCTTGGGGTCACATTCATAGAGGTCATCAGCTGGTTCAGATCAAACTGTAAGGGGAGGGGAGGGGGGGGGGCGAGGGACAAGAGGGTGTAAGGCAGGGAGGAGGAGGGGAGAGGTGGGAGGAGAGGGGGAGTGGGTGGAAGGCAGTGAGGAGGAGAAAGGAGGTGTGAGGGAGATGGGTGGAAGGCAGGCAGGAGGAGAGGGAGGAGGTGGGAGGAGAGGGAGGAGGTGGGAGGTGGG
The DNA here is from genome assembly GCA_017639675.1 of Aplochiton taeniatus. Lineage (NCBI taxonomy): Eukaryota > Metazoa > Chordata > Actinopteri > Galaxiiformes > Galaxiidae > Aplochiton > Aplochiton taeniatus. The sequence continues at coordinate 4,740,607 of CM030179.1, read as the reverse complement.
TGAAAGGCAGGGAGAGGGGGAGTGGGTGGAAGGCAGGGAAGAAGGTGAGTATGGGAGGGTGGGGGGGTGGATGGGATGGGAGGGAGGGAGGGAGAGGGGAGAGATGTGCAGAGGGAGATGGGAAGAGGTTGGGAGAGAGATAGAAGGGGAAGAGAGGAACAGAAGCAGGAAAAAGAGAGAGAGACGGTCGGAAGGGGGGGGGGGTTAAAGAGGAGAAAGAGAGAGAGAGAGAGAGACGTTTGGGAAGAGAGGAGGTTAAAGAGGAGAAAGAGAGAGAGAGAAAAACAACAACAATGTCAGTGTAAGGACACAACGGCTGACTATGCAGTGTTCTGTGTCAATGACAGGCTCGGAACAGGGGAACACACTGGTCAACTCTCTCTCTCTCTGTGAGTGTGTGTGTGTGTGTGTGTGTGTGTGTGTGTGTGTTTGCTGGCAGAGTTCTGCCTGACCTTCCAGACCACCCACCCACACAAACTCTCTCTCCCTCTCACAACCCTCTGTCTCTCCCTCTCTCTATGCCCCTCTTTCCGTGAAACACACACACACAACCCTGCGTCAGAGCAGCTTAAACAGCCCACCCAGACCGGGAAGGGGTCATGTCAGCTCCGTCCTGGTATGTACTGCCCCCAGACCACATGGTGGCCTGTCACACACACACACACACACACACACACACACACACACACACACACACACACACACACACAAACACACACATGATTACAGAGGACCTTTTGTACAGTAAGTTCTTTCTCCCCCCCCTCCACCACATACTGCTTGCTCCATCGATCACTTTCACCATCTCTCCATCTCTCTCTCCCTCCTCTCGGGTATGGTGATGGGATGAACTGGTGCTGACTGGCCTGCCATGAGAGCGCGTCCCGTTGGCCGCCGCATGACTCCGGCGGCAAGGTCACGTTTCCTCGTTTCATTCAGGGAGCAATGGACACGCCATGAAGAGAGAGGCGGTCGCCCTGGGGGCTACAGCACGGTCGCCCTGGGGGCTACAGCACGGTCGCCCTGGGTGCTACAGCGCGGTCGCCCTGGGTGCTACAGCACGGTCGCCCTGGGGGCTACAGCGCCCGCTGAGGCAAACCTCTGTGTCCGACAATGGCACCCGCCAACGCACCGCTGGGTGTTCCAGTGCTGCTAATTCAATAGGAGGCCCCCCTTTGATACAGCGGTTGAAAACAAAACTAAAAACTTTTTCTGTGACAAAGTGTACTACAACACTGCTCACTCAGAAGGCCGGGATCCCTCCCTCGCCTTCGAAAACAAGACAGTGGAGCCGTGTGTTGAAGGAGGCGTGAGGCTCTCCTCAAAAAGCAGCTCTATCTCTCTCCTCCCAGCTGTTGACGTGCAGTGGGGCGCTGGCTGGACGACACACTTTGCTGGCACGAACGCAGCAAACATACACACGCACACACGCACGCACGCACGCACGCACGCACGCACGCACGCACGCACGCACGCACGCACGCACGCACGCACGCACTCACACACTGTCTCACACACACACTGTTCAAACACGGCAGATGTGACCAGAGATGCTGCGTCACCACAGATGTGTCCAAAATTCTCCCTGGGGGGGAGGGGGGGGTTATAACATGCACTTGTAACAACTCCTAAAATGAAAAACAGTTTGGCACAGATGATTTAGTCAGCCACCCTAGAGGAGAGATAGGGGGGGGGGTCAGTTGGGGAAAAGGTGTCAGAGTTCTAGAAGCTTCTGGGGGGCAAGGCCGCTCTATGTGTCACTGGGTATGAGAGGAGAGAGAGAGATCTGAGTCACTAACTGACTAATAATGTCAACACATACTGCACCCCTGAGGTCTTTCTGAGCTCCCAGGCTGGGAAAACAATACGCACACACACTCTCTCACACACACACACACACACACACACACTCACACAGGGGGGGCAGCCTAATTGAGAGAGGAACGATTGTGAAATGGAGGTCACAGGGGAACTGCGTATGAGTGAGTTGTATAATTAAATACATGAGCGACGTTACATTGCCGTTTTAAGCGGCCACCAAAGACAGGCCGTTTAAGTCAAACGGGAGCAAAACAGGATGTAAAATCAGCTGGGAAAAGTGCAAGCACAACAGCACGGATGGAACAAGGGGGCAAATCATATTTTTTCCAGGATCGGACACACGGACACACGAGAGAGAGAGAGAGAGAGAGAGAGAGAGAGAGAGAGAGAGAGAGAGAGAGACGTATCAAATTAAAGCTGAAGAATAGAGTGATGAGATGGACTTTCAATCATTCACAGAGAATTTCCTAGAAATCTTAGCCTTGCCAGGAAGGGAAGCTCTTTGGGTTAGGTACTGTGTTTATAGATTTACTTTGAGGTCTCTTTTCATCTCTAATCTCCAGAAAGCGAATGTGTTTGTCTTTGTGAACGGCCATTTCATTGTGCTTTGAGTTGTGAATACTTTATCAGAAGTTCATCAATTGGGGGATTCACTTCAGTGGAGGGGAATTAAGAGAACACCTCTATTCAGTCAAAGGCATTGTGGGAACATGAGTCCTCATTAGAAGAGGAGCCGACTTCAGCAGCTGACTGGGTTATATATTTCCTTTTCATACGAGAGGGTTTCAATGTCTCTATGATAATACTTCAGCACGGAACAACCAAATCTGTAAGGATAATTTCGAGCTAATAACAAATGTAAACTGTTTCAGTTTTTTGCTAAATATTTGTCGCTGGAAGTTTAGTCAAGGTCTTGCATGACAAGAAGTGTGACAAAAGAGCAAATATTTTGTTGTTTTCATTCTCCGGTCCTTAAATGAATCATTTAGCTGGCTGAATTCGATTTGGACCAGGTTGAAATGTGTCTGTCCTTGGGGTAGACTGGATAAAAAGAAAACCTCACCACCAAAAACAACAACGCCACTGAAAGACTTAACGGAAAAAGAACAACGGTTTATTTTTTTGTTTTGTTTTGTTTCTTAGAGAACAAATATGTTGAGGAAATGAATGTTCAATAAGCGCTATATCTTTTTTTGTCAATGGGTGAGTGTGATTGAATTAATCTCCAGCCGCCAGACAAATAATCTAGGTCATTTCTCGAGGCATCTGTGGTGTGTCTTGTTATTAATATGCCTGAGGCATAAAAAAAAGAAAAAAAGTCTAACCACTTTATTTTGAAACATCTGGCTGGAAAGTGTAATCCATTCGTTGCCATGGTACCAGTCAAATGAGCCATCCGACAGGGCTGGTGGAAACCTCCGTACTGTAAGCCTCTTAACCTCTGCAGGACGGATGTGAGGCCGCTATTCAGCCAACTCACTCTCCTGGCCCTCCCATTCATAATACGAGCACTTAAAAAAAGACGTGCCCAGAGGTTGTCTGGCGTGCGGTCGTGTTTGTGAGGTGACTGGACAGACCAAGGTTGGCAGGCTTTTCCCGATGTGGTCACGCCGACCATGCCACTGTAAGCGTGGCCGCTGCCCGCAAACCAGGTCAGCTCCTCTGTACAAGACAGGAGAGGAAAGATGGGCCGCTTCATGACAGAGACAAAAAGGTAAATGGATAGAAGTGAGTTGACACACTGACGCTGGTCTGTGACTCAGGTTTAAAATACATCCCAGAGTTTCCTATGGCAACTCCATCTGCGTTTCCACCATGACGGCATCTTCCTTATTTGCCTGGTGTGTCATCGCATCTAGGAATGTCGCAGTATTCCCAGCATGTCTCTGAGTTCGTAGGGGCATCCTCTCGTTGGCAGGGTTACGGCAGTAATACTTCTCCCGACCTCTAACAAACACGCTTCATGACGTAGAGAAAAAGGTAGGTGGAGAGAGAGAGAGAGAGAGAGAGAGAGAGAGAGAGAGAGAGAGAGAGAGAGAGAGAGAGAGAGAGAGAGAGAGAGAGAGAGAGAGAGAGAGAGAGAGAGAGAGAGGGAGAAAGAGGATGGATGGATGAATGGATCGATAGAGGGATAAAGTTACAGAAAAAGAGAGAAGGAAGGAGAGAAAGTGAGAGAGAGACTCAAAGGGTGTTTGTGAGTTGGTTGAACCCCCCCCCCCCCCCCCCCACGGTGGTTTAAAAATAACCTGGTGACGATGATAATGGACACAGTAGGAATGATTTGATGTTCTCTGAGATGAACAGGCTTTCCAGTTCACGGATGAGTATTCACACTGTCATACCTTTTCCATTCCTCTTGAGTTTAGTTGAAAAGAGGGATGACAGTGAGTTACATCATCCGTCACGCGGTTGAACTGAGCAGCTTCTGAGTGAAATAGCTCGTCCACTTTGTGCTATCGATCGACCTCATTTTCATGGCCCCCTCTCCCTCAGACTCATTCTCTCTCGCTCTCTCATTTCCTCTCCCGCTTTTTCGCTCTCTCTTCTTCTCTCTCCCTCTTTCTCTCTCCCTCTCTCTTCTTCTCTCTCCCTCTCATTGTCTCTGTCTCTCTCTCTCTCTCTCTCTCTCTCTCTCTCTCTCTCTCTCTCTCTCTCTCTCTCTGTCATTCTCTTTGTCATTCTCTCTTTCATTCTCTCCCCCTCTTTTACTCTCTCATTCTCTCCCTGTCTTTTACTCTCTCATTCTCTCTCCCTCTGTCTTCTTCTCTCTCCCTCTCATTGTCTCTGTCATTCTCTCTCTCTCTCTCTCTCTCTCTGTCATTCTCTTTGTCATTCTCTCTTTCATTCTCTCCCCCTCTTTTACTCTCTCATTCTCTCCCCCTCTTTTACTCTCTCATTCTCTCCCCCTCTTTTACTCTCTCATTCTCTCTCCCTCTTTTACTCTCTCCCTCCCTCTCTCTGCTGTGCCGTTCAGAGTTCATCCTGAAGTCATGAACCCTCTGTGGATTTCTCCTTCCCTCCACTTACCCCCCAGCCCGGTCCAACATGCCCCCCCCGGTCCAACATGCCCCCCCGGTCCAGCCCATGTCTCCCTCATCTTAGAATTAATGACTTGCGACATTATCTTGTATCGATCGACAGAAAGAGAGAAAGAGACCGGTACTAGATAATCAAACCCACATGTGCTTATTAAGCAGCGATGAAAAGATGAAATGAAACACACACACACACACACACACACACACAGGCTTTACCCTTGAAGCCTGAGAGAAGGTGTGTTTAAAAACAACAGGCCTTCAAACTGTACTGGCCTGACCCTGACGGCATAAGGCAAGGACGTATGGATGGTGTGATATGAATCTGGAAAGGAGATGTAAGTGGAAAGTGATGAAAGATCAACTGTCCCCTTGGCC
>CM030179.1:4727873-4730373 GCA_017639675.1 Aplochiton taeniatus | reverse complement strand
TGCGTGGCACAGACTCAGTGTACAGTAGCGCTCTACCCAGAGCCCAACCTTGCGTTTCAGCCCTCTCTCTCTCTCTCTCTCTCTCTCTCTCTCTCTCTTCCCCGGCACCAGACATGTCCACTCTCATCCTCCTCACCCATCCAAGCAGAACCAGGGTATGTGCCCCAGCCAGCGCGCTGTGTGACTGACCTACATGCTGTGCGGCTGGGCGGGCAGGAGTCAGTGTGCCAACGTATGTATGGGAAGATCTACAGAAGGAGGAGACAAGGCTGGCTAGCTCCCCGACCACAGAATCAGAATAAGTAGAAACGTACAAAGGTTTCTCTTATTTTATATATTTGGACATGGACATGGACATGGAGACTGGACAGTGGACATGAACACTGGACATGGACATGGACACTGGACATGAACTCTGGACATGGACATGGACATGGAGACTGGACAGTGGACATGAACACTCGACATGGACATGGACACTGGACATGAACTCTGGACATGGACATGGACATGGAGACTGGACAGTGGACATGAACACTGGACATGGACATGGACAGTGGACAGTGGACATGGACACTGGACATGGACATGGAGACTGGACAGTGGACATGGACACTGGACAGTGGACATGAACACTGGACATGGACACTGGACATGGACATGGACACTGGACATGAACACTGGACATGGACACGGACATGGAGACTGGACAGTGGACATGAACACTGGACATGGACATGAACACTGGACATGAACACTGGACATGGACACGGACATGGAGACTGGACAGTGGACATGGACACTGGACATGGACATGGACAGTGGACAGTGGACATGGGCACTAGACATGGACATGGAGACTGGACAGTGGACATGGACACTGGACATGGACATGGACACTGGACATGGACATGGACAGTGGACATGAACACTCGACATGGACATGGACACTGGACATGAACTCTGGACATGGACATGGACATGGAGACTGGACAGTGGACATGAACACTGGACAGTGAACATGGACACTGGACACTGGACATAAACATAGTGACCGTGACTGTTTTGGGGTGTCAGTGTGCGTGTTGGTGTCATGGTGTTTGGTGGTGTCTGGGCACTTGCATGCTCATAAATCACACCTGTTTACACATGTGTGTGCATGTGCATGCCTGCGTGTTATTCGTTGAGGCATGTTTCTTTGCAAGAGTGCCAAAGTGGCAGAAACCCTAAATGTCCAACTCGCCGGTCTTCTAAAATAGCACCACGTCCTTACAGTCAGAGTGAGTCAACACGAAGTGATGCGACATGCTGCTGTTAATAGCACGCTAGCTAAAAACAGCTACGGCTAGTAGGCTATTAGCTTTTCATGGAAGACAACACCGAATAACTGTCAACAAGCAACAGTCAGAGCCTGAAAGATTTCATACTGAGGAAGATTGTTTTGCTGAGGAAAACCTTGGGCTGAAAGGCGGCCATGTTTTCTTTTTTGCTGCTGTGCGTGTGAATAAAAGGGATGGCATCTTATTTGTGACTATACTTCCTGGTTTATTGTGGGATTTTGGCACCCATTACAAGTCATAGATATTTGAGGTGAGCACGGCAGTTCTTTCGCTTAAAATTGTTTCATACTGACAAAGTCTTAGACTATAAAGAAATGTTGTCACCAAAGACACGTTTTGTGTCGGACCACACATTTTGGGGATCGTCCAGCATTATCACCTGTCTGTCAAAACGTACAGTCTGAGTGCTTTAGTCGGCACAGCGACACCCTCGAATCCATTACGGCCGCTGATTCTGCCACGGCAACAGAATTATACGTTAAGAAGATGAAAACCGAATGCAACAGGTTGTTGTTTAAGTGTGAACGTTTAAATAGATTTAAAAACTACAGCTCATAATTACATAATATGAGTAACTGGTTGCAACCAGAAAAGTGACAACTATCATCTAAGGGTTGTCTGACGTTATATTTAAACGCTGATGAATGTGTTCATTCAAATTATAATAAGGCCAGGTCTAAACTCAAATTGCACAGAAAGAAAATAAGAATTGATGTGAAGTTTGCTTTGAAGTTTCCTACACCGGCTCTTAGTAATGAAGGCACACGGTCTGTGGTACAGTAGGTTCCAGACAAACAGCCTAAGGAAAAAAGCAATAGACAGACAGTGTGTTCGTCACTCCAGTGGAAAGCTGCAGTACTGAGCCAGCAAACCAGCTACAACAGGTCTGGAGAGAGAGAGAAAGTTAGAGAGAGGGAGAGAGAGAGAGAGAGAGAGAGAGAGAGAGAGAGAGAGAGAGAGAGAGAGAGAGAGAGAGAGAGAGAGAGAGAAAGAGAGAGAGAGAGAGGGAGAGAGAGAGAGAGAGAGAGAGAGGGAGACACCACCCAGACCACTCTTTCTCTCTCTCCCTCTCTTTCTCCCTCTGTTTATGACTAACATTTCTTCCTACTTATTTATCAAATTTTATGACAGACCTGGCTCAGCCAGCCTGGCTCAGCCTG
>CM030179.1:4720373-4725373 GCA_017639675.1 Aplochiton taeniatus | reverse complement strand
TTTGTGATGCTTGTGCGTGTGTTGTATGTAGTATGTGTGTGTGTGTGTGTGTGTGTGTGTGTGTGTGTGTGTGTGTGTGTGTGCGGATCTGAAGTGGACACCGGGCTGTGCTGTAGCGTTGTCACATGGTAAAGGCCGCAGTGTTTCTAGAGTTTCACTACCGTAACCTAGCAGCTTGGTAACCTTGGAAACCATAGATACCAGACAGCAGAGACAGAGAAAGACATTATGTAACCGACAGATAGGATCCAACTAAAAGAAGGGGAAATATAGTCCTAAAAGTACAGATTGGTAAAAAGTAAGGTAAAGAAAAGAGAACTATAGATTATGAGATACAAAAAGAAGCAAAGTAAAGAGAGTTACACAATAAAACGTAAGATAAGAAAACTGAACATATACGGCAGAAAAGGGGAAGTAGAGATACAACGTCATGTTGGACAATAAAGGAAGATATACAGTAGGGCCTAAGAGAGAGAGAGAGAGAGAGAGAGAGAGAGAGAGAGAGAGAGAGAGAGAGAGAGAGAGAGAGAGAGAGAGAGAGAGAGAGAGAGAGAGAGAGAGAGAGAGAGAGAGAGGTGGAAAGTTGAGATGTGTGTGAGTCTGTTGTTGGGGGGGTGTTAGACAGTGAGGGTGGTCGTGACCTTTCTTGCGTAGCTTTCATCCTACCCCGCCCTGAGTGGTTTTGGGTGCTCTAAGGGGAGAGTACATTGAATATACATACTCTGGACCCTGAAGGTACTCTGTACCCTAAAGATACTCTGTACCCTGAAGATATTCTGTACCCTAAAGATACTCTGTATACTGAAGATACTCTGTACCCTGAAGATACTCTGTACCCTGAAGCTACTCTGTACCCTGAAGGTACTCTGTACCCTGAAGATACTCTATACCCTGAAGATACTCTGTACCCTAAAGGTACTCTGTATACTGAAGATACTCTGTACCCTGAAGGTACTCTGTACCCTGAAGATACTCTGTACCCCGAAGATATTCTGTACCCTAAAGATACTCTGTATACTGAAGATACTCTGTACCCTGAAGATACTCTGTTCCCTAAAGATACTCTGTACCCTGAAGCTACTCTGTACCCTGAAGGTACTCTGTACCCTGAAGATACTCTGTACCCTGAAGATATTCTGTACCCTAAAGATACTCTGTACCCTGAAGATACTCTGTACCCTGAAGTGTGTGTGTGTGTGTGTGTGTCTGTGTATATATATTTATATATATATACTGTATGTATATACACAGTATGAAGTATTTGGGGAAGTACATGTGTATGTATGTAACAGGCTTTTCCATTATACTGTACATAGTAAAAGACCAAAAGAGGCTTTTCTACTAGACCATGGGGTTAGGGTTGAGAGCTGAGATTGAAAAACCACCAGCGTTAATCCCAGAGTGCAGTGCATGGCCTGTGAAACGGTCACGCGAGTGCCAAGAGGAATTGAAAAGAACGAGAGCTGATTGGAGTGAAAGAGAAAAGGCAAGAGAGATACTGTAGATAGAGAGAGAGAGAGAGAGAGAGAGAGAGAGAGAGAGAGAGAGAGAGAGAGAGAGAGAGAGAGAGAGAGAGAGCGAGAGAGAGAGAGAGAGAGAGCGAGAGAGAGAGAGAGAGAGAGAGAGAGAGAGAGAGAGAGAGAGAGAGCGAGAGAGAGAGAGAGAGAGAGAGAGAGAGAGAGAGAGAGAGAGAGAGAGAGGAGAGAGCGAGAGAGAGAGAGAGAGAGCGAGAGAGAGAGCGAGAGAGAGAGAGAGAGAGAGCGAGAGAGAGAGAGAGAGCGAGAGAGAGAGAGAGAGAGAGAGAGAGAGAGAGAGAGAGAGAGAGAGAGAGAGAGAGAGAGAGAGAGAGAGAGAGAGAGAGAGAGAGAGAATGTTGAACGTGGCGGCCGAGAACATTACGGAGACTGAGAAAGACTAGACAGAGAGAGAATGAGTGAGAGCGATGGGCATAGAAACGGTAGTCGGGACAAACAGAAGAAGGTCTCACCTCGCATCTACAGTCAAAATAATAATAATAATAATCAGTCAAAAAACAAACCCCATGGGTCTGGCTAGACAGCTGCTAAGAAGAGAATATGTCGTGTGGAGATACTCTGAAGCTTTATCACCACGTTTCCCTCGTTGAGGTGGAACTTGTTGTAACAACGGAGTGTGTGTGTGTGTGTGTGTGTGTGTGTGTGTGTGTGTGTGTGTGTGTGGGCGGGGTGGGGGGGTGATATATTTCCCAGAGTTACCATCTAAGTGATAGTTACAGGGAATGTTCCAAAGCGTGGTTTCTCTCTTCCCTGTGTAATCACAATAACTACTGAAACCATAACGAACATGTACATCCTTAAGTGAGTTGTGTGTGTGTGTGTGTGTGTGTGTGTGTGTGTGTGTGTGTGTGTGTGTGTGTGAAGAATTTAAGTGAAAGTGCAAAAGGCAATTGCGTGGCTGGCTGTATTCAACTCAACACCTCCACGGCCCAATCGGATCCGCCCAATTGAACCCCGGATCAAAGTCACGCGTGCGATTTTAAACCGACCAATGGACGTTCAGCCCCAGCCGGTGTGGAGCGTGCGATGGTGGACTCACCCTGCCCGTTGGAGTAGTAGATCCACCGCTCTTTGACCTGCGCCGGAGCGGCCCCCTTCTTCTGCAGGGCCTTCTCCATGATGCTGCTGGGGTCCTGGCGGGGCCCCTTCTTCAGCACGCGGGAGCTGCGCTTCACGCTGCACACCACGATCACCACCAGCGCCAGCAGCAGCAGCAGCACGATCATCCAGGGCAGGTGCTCGTTGATGTCGAAGTGGGTCCGGGCGCTGGGCCGCGGCGAGCCCCGACGCGTGGGCCGGTAGAAGCTCCCGGGGGGGCCAGCGGCAGCGGCGGCGGCGGCGTCGGCGTCCCCCCCCCCTCCTCCTCCGGGGTTGGGGGTCTCCCTGGCCACCGCCGGCCCGTCCCCCGGCCCCTGCGGGGCGTCCGGGGGGGGGCGGGTCGGGGAGGGCCTGGGAGCGGCGGGCGGGCGAGTCCGGAGGTGGGTTGGCAGCTCTACCTGGTCCTCCATCTCCTCCTCGTCCTCCCAGGTCAAGGGTGCGGGGGCGGCAGCCAGGCTCAGCACCCACTTCCCCCCGTCCGTCTCCCCCACGCCGTCCCTCTCCTCCGGGGCGTCGGCCTTTGAGGGGGGGCCCCCTGCTCGGCTGGGGGAGGGGGACGCGGTTCGGCGCGGGCCGCTGCCGTCCGACTGTCTGGGGGGTCTCTCCGTCCGGCTGCGGATGTCTGGGCCGCCCGGAGAGCCAACCGGAGCCGAGCGGGGAGAGGAAAGAAGAGAGAGAAAGAGATCAGACTGAGAGGGAGTGTGATCCAGTAAGAGATGTGGGGAAGGGAGGGATGGAGGAAGAGGAGGAGGAGGAGGAGGAGGAGGAGGAGGAGGAGGAGAGAGGGGGATTAAGAGAATCCCCTTTTAAAGAAGAGCTTGACCCAGCCAAACCAAACACAGAAAAAAAGGACAAGTTGTACAACTCTCTAATCCACACAAGCAATCGACCTAACAGGAAGAGATCTGTGAGCCACGCCCTATCATCCCCCACCCCCCCGTCTCTCTCTCTCTCTCTCATCCCCACCGCAGTCTCCCTCCCTCCCTTCTTCTCTCTCTGATCACCCTCTGCCCCATCCTCCTTCTCATCCTCCCTTTCTCCCTCTCATACCCCCCCCCTCCCTCTTGTCACCCTCGCTTGCCTGACCCAGCTGCGGCCCTCACTCTAATCTCACAGCAGATGAGCACTGCACTACTAGTGTAGTTTGCCCAGGCCAGAGCCCTACTAAGAGGCAGTCAATGACAGGGACAAATGGCGATAGAACTGTTTCCCCAGCTGGAACTCAATTTGTAGAATTGAAAATAACAAACACAGAAAAGATTATAAGCCAAAAAGGGTTGCAAAGGGACATGAATAAAAACAATTATAATAGTAGTTTTAACCTTCATATTACAGAGTATTTAAAAATATCTATGAATAAAAACACGTAGAAGACTGACTATTTATTGCAGGTTTAGTTTACAGTAAAGAATATATGTAAGCAATTCAGTAAAATTGAACGAACATCGAAGATCAACAATAATGTACTATATACAATAATCTAATATTGATCCATATTTCAGGATGATGAAACCGAACCCAATAACCCGGTCTACAGTAATACCCACTTCACTACTACTAATACTAATACTAATACTACCATTTCTATTACTATTACTACTACTACTACTACTATTACTACTATTATTATTACTACTACTACTACTATTACTATTACTACTACTACTACTACTACTATTACTACTACTACTACTACTATTACTACTACTACTACTACTACTACTACTACTACTACTACTACTACTACTATTACTACTATTATTATTACTACTACTACTACTATTACTATTACTACTACTACTACTACTACTATTACTACTACTACTACTACTACTACTACTACTACTATTACTACTATTATTATTACTACTACTACTACTATTACTATTACTACTACTACTACTACTACTACTACTACTACTATTACTACTACTACTACTACTACTACTACTACTACTACTACTACTACTACTATGACGATGAGAACTGAGGATTACTGTTGCGTAATGGCATTATGATGAAGGTCCCTGTGTATGTGGAATCTCAGCTACCTGGAGCCCTCCTAATCTGATATGATCCTCTTACCAGCAGAACGAGGTGTAATGCTCAGTGTACTAACGGTGCTGTCTTAACCAAGCGCTTCTGGATCACTCACACGCCTCGGGTGTCTGTCCAATGAGACATACACACATAAATGCACAAACATACAAACATACGCAAACGTGAGCACGCACGGGGTATTACAAATACATGCAAAACGTACCAGACCCATTTAGACACACAAGCAAAGCAAAGGAACACAAGCACACACGCACGCACACGCACTCACACACACACACACACACACACACACACACACACACACAC
>CM030179.1:4715373-4717873 GCA_017639675.1 Aplochiton taeniatus | reverse complement strand
CATCGGAGAACGTCCCCTTGGCGCACGCCTTGCACCTCACGTCCTCCGCGGCGCCCCCCCTCCGCTTGACCCCCGACCCCGGGGGGCAGGGCGTGTGCGGCCAGCAGGCCTCGTCCGACCCGCCGCCGCCGCCGAAGGTCCCCTCGCGGCAGACGCAGACACGCTCCGAGGTGGGGCTGCAGGGCGCCTTCTCCTGGCGCTGCGGCGGGCAGGCGGGCCGGCAGCGGTGGCACTGCTGGACGCCGTTCTCCCAGCGGGTGAAGGTCTCGGGCGGGCAGCGGGCGCACTCCCTCACCGCCGTGGCGGAGCAGTGGCGCGACACGTAGGTGCCCGCCGGGCACTTGTCGCAGACCAGCTGCACGCCCGTGCCCGGGTCCACGTGGCGGTAGTGGCGCGCCCGGTCCACCGGGGGAGCTGAGCTGGTGGACAGTAGGGCCGGGGGGGGACACCACGGCTGCCAGCGTACACAGCAGCTGGGAGAGGAGAGAGAGAGAGAGAGAGAGAGATGAGGAGAGGACGTCAGGAAAGAGGGAGGAGGGGAAAAAACCCGAGATTCAGGCCCTGGTCCACACAACGTCCCTTTAACTATCGTTAAATAATCGAGCCGTTATAGACTTGTTTCTGGATGTTCAGATGTCTAGATTTGAAAACACACCAAAAATATATATGAATTACAAAGCGTTGATTTTCTGAAAGGGTAGTTGCTATTTCACCCTTCATACCATTTAGCAACATAAAATACTGCCGGTGAGACAGTGAGTTCATCTTGACAAATTCATTTTATTTGGGATTCAAACAAACAAACAAAAAAAGCATTTGAGTGCTGTTCTCTTACTCTCATTTGACTTTTACTTTAACTAGGTTAGACACTCAGATTATCTACACAGGCTTTGGAACAGTGGATCCAATCCAAAGGGTTTCCCCCCCCCCCCTATGAGTCACCCAGTGAGGTGTCTCACCTCTGAAAGAATGACTGCCCGGTATTAGAGTTTCAAAGCCTGGCAGTGACAACACGCCGTCCATTTGGAGCTACGTGAGTCACACCGTGTCAGTGACGATGGAATGCCTCAGTCCAGGATGTCACCTGGTGAGCGTTCTGAACGCAGCCCTGTTGGACTTTGGCAACGATTTTCGCAGCACGGCCTTTCCGGAGATTTCCTAGAAAGGGCCCTGGTCAAAAATAACTCAGGCGTTCACTATGACTCATGCCATGATTGAAAAAGAAAGGGAAAAAAACAAAACTCTAACGAAGCCATCGGACATCTTTTCCTGGAAAGGGGGAGTTTCGCGTTGGGTTGTCTGGGTCGTTTATTCGAAATAACTGCCATTTTGACCCCTCATCCGTTCCTTCTTCTGACTGGAACTCCCACCGTAAGCCGTGAGCTGGCACGCTACCGCTGAACGGGAGGCGGAGAGCACATAAAAGCCACCCATCGAGGAACTCGCATCCAAACGGAATGTGTTTGTGGAGAAGCTTTCCCGAGGCGGTTATTGTGTTGACGACGGAGGACCTTCAGTTGGCCTGGTACTGCTAGGCCTGCTCTCAGCCGGCCGTAAACACACAAGCCCTTCTCAAGTCATTACCTCTTTGCTGGCTTCCACCACAGAGAAATGCCATCCCTTCATATGCGTGTGTAGTGGATGCAAGCTTACTAACAACCGGCAACAAGTACAGTGTACACACACACACACACACACACACACACACACACACACACACACACACACACACACACTTGGCAAGTACCAGACTCCGTTTAACTGCGGTGCATTTGCGTCCAGTCTAAGTCGTAACTTTGATCCCCCACGTTAAAAGTTCTTTAATAGTAGCAAAGTTTTATTTCCTCTTTTAAGACTTCAGTGAATAAGTGTGTGGTGTTGGTGGTAGTGGAGGGATGGAGGGAGGAAGGGAGGGGGGTTTAATGAAAGAGAGGAAGTTGCTCTCTTTCTGTTCCTTTCTGAGCCAAGGTGCAAACGCTCCACAAAATATAATGAAATAAGGCCATAACCTTATACAATATCATGAAATAAGGCCATAACCTTATAAAATATGATGAAATAAGGCAAAGCCCTCCCATATCCAACTGGGAGAGATGGGGCTGTATCGTTGATGTGTCCCAAAAGTTGTCCCTGTTAAAAGGGGGAAACTTCAGATACGCTTTTAGTGGATTAATTACACACGCACACACTCGCACACACACGCGCAAACACACAGACACACACAAACAAACACACACCCACACACACACTCCAATGTCTTTTTCCTCTAGGGACGTTGTATTTTGACACCTCTTGGAAAAAACACAGAACAAAAACGTCAGAACGAGATGTGATTTGTTTCCGCTCCCCCCGCTGCAGCGAAGAACAGAGCCAACATTAATATTCATCCCCACATTAATATTCTCTGAGCATCTAATCACTGTTGGCGTCTTGATCAAATGCCAGCCCCCATTTCCCTGTGCACGGCTCCCATCTCAGCAACACGTGTTGCTCTGTGTGT
>CM030179.1:4685373-4710373 GCA_017639675.1 Aplochiton taeniatus | reverse complement strand
GTCTGTTTAGATGCGGTCATGCCTGATTCATCTCTGACAAAAGCCGGCTCCCTCCGTCATGGCCCAGTGAAGAATAGCTAATGTCGGGATGTTCTGCCAGCAAAAACACATGGAGCTCGACTCGGAAAAGTACAATAGGCAAAGGAGTGAGGCATCGGCTGAGCTGCAAGAGACGACACGCACATCCAACCTAACGTGCCGGTCATGATGGAGAACACAACTCGGTTCAACTGCATGAGACACAGAAAGCCTCCGCGGCCAACTTGGTGTGTATAGGCCCATAGGTCTCATGCACCACACACACACACACAAAAAAAACATTGGGGGATTCTGTTAAAATATAGTTTATATGTTTATGCTATGGCCAACTGTAGTGCAGCATCTAGCCGACTGCAAAGTTTGTACATTGGTGTTTAACAAAGAACAGGCGAATTAACTGCAAACCTAGAGATATTTAAAATAATAATAATTTTTTCCGAAAGCTTTGCTGTTTGTTCCAGAGTCTTATTGTTGAACAAAATAAAAGAATTTGTGTAAATGGGAACAACAGTGGAGTAGAAATGTTTTAGAGGCATAGCGGCTCTCCACGCAGCAACACCATTGGAATATAGCAGCTTCTGTCCCCACGTCTGTTCATGTGAAACAAAGGCAGTGAAGTGAGCTTTGTTTGGGATGGTCCGCTTGTGATATTAAAGAGTGAATACGGTCAGGACAAAGTTACCAGGACATGGGATATTTTGGTAAATATTGGAAAAATCGAAACGTAAAATAGCCGATGCAATAGTTGAACAAAAATGCTGCAAATGTCAGTTATATAAATATTGGGTATAGGTGATTCACATACTAAGTGCCGATGGGGGAAACGACGGTTGCTAGGAGGAATTGCTCCCCATCCTTCGGCCTACATTAAGACTTGATTTAGTATTTCACCAATCAATAAAAGAAAAGCTAATGCACAGGATGCCGAAAGAAATTACAGCATAAATTGTCACAATGATTATCAAAAGTTCTCAGTGTTTTTCTTAGGAAAGAAAGAGCGATAACTTATAGGTAGCCTAGATCGTCAAAAACAGGCGCTGTACCTTTAAATTTCGAGAACCTGCGAGTCTAGTCCTTATAATAAACAATCCCATCACGTAAGGTAACATAAAGCCGGAGAAATACTCACCATCACTGACATGATAATCAATTTCCCGACCATTTCCTCAAATAGAGTCAGATCAGCGTAAAAACACCCGTCTCCAGGTTATTGAAAATGTGAGTTCTCATCTTACGAGGATGCACATCATGCTTGCATCAGTATGGGACTCCCAAACTATGTTTTAGAAATAATCTAGACTACTGTCTATAAGGAATCAATCTAGACTGCAAATTTTGGAGTTCCTTGTGCTGGCATTGGCAGCTCTTAAAGTCTGTGTCTCGAGGTGAACTGGCTTCAAATAGTACGGGATGAGAGCTTGGTTCTGAAAGAACGGTATAATTCCCATAGCGATGATGGATAAGAGACTGGATTCCGGTACGGCTGGACCAGGTTTCAATGTGGTGCAGTCTATGCTGCACAGCCAAACGCAGGGATGACAGCAGTGGGCGGATACTAGCAACACGCGTCATTAACGAACCGCTGCTGCACCGCTCGGCGAACAGAGTGCACTACTTCCGGAGGGGTTGGGGATAGGCTCTCTCAGCAGGGTAACCAAAACTGAACACTGTGTTCAACTACAAGTCGAGTCTGAGACAGGGGAATCTAGTGAACAATATGTTAGCAATATGTCCCCCCCCCCACACACACACACACATCCACCCACCCACCTACACACACACACACACACACACACACACACACACACACACACACACACACAATATATATATATATATTTATATATTGACACCAACAATAACAGTTACAAAAATAACCCATTTTGTTCTCAGCAGCTGCACTGTCAAAGACCGGCAATATTATGTCTGGTTCTATTCTTTTTTTTGTTGGTCTAGCCTGGTGTCTGGTGTCTGTGTTCCTGGTGGATATACAACCTGCTTAAACCCGATATAGCAACAGATGACTAATGCACAGGTAATACTGTGTTACCGCTCAAGTGTGTATTGGGCGTCCATGACGTAACACATTACATTAGGCAGGTGCATTAGCATTAACCATATCTATACTTTACAAGCCTTGCGTGTAATTCATATAGAATATCAAAACCGCACCTAGATTTGCATCCAATAACTAATATGACTATTATTGGTATTTCTGTAACAACAAGATCTGATCTATTGGCCATATGCTGAGAATGCATGCCATATGCAACAATATAATCCCGACATTCTTGGACATGGTTCTAACCTAACTGCTGTTGAAGGACATGCTCGTCATATGGAATCATAAAAATGCACACTCTCTGCCAAGCAGGAGGCAAATCTAGGCATGGCAACCACTTCTACTAGTAGCCGTTGTTCACAGTCTGAAAGGACGTTTTCAAATATCCCCCATACGGCAGTTTGGGACTAGAAAGTGCACCATCTGCTGTAAACGTGGAGCTGGCTGGAGGGAGGGAAGGGAGGGAGTGTGGGATGGAGGGAGGGAGGGAGGGAGGGATGGAGGGAGGGAGGGAGGGAGGGAGGGAGGGAGGGAGGGAGGGAGGGAGGGAGGGAAGGGAGGGAGTGTGGGATGGAGGGAGGGAGGGAGGGAGGGAGAGTGGGAGGGAGGGATGGAGGGAGGGAGTGTGGGATGGAGGGAGGGAGGGATGGAGGGAGGGAGGGAGGGAGGGAGGGAGTGTGGGATGGAGGGAGGGAGGGAGGGAGGGAGGGAGGGAGGGATGGAGGGAGGGAGGGAGGGAGGGAGGGAGGGAGAGTGGGAGGGAGGGAGGGAGGGAGGGAGTGTGGGATGGAGGGAGGGAGGGATGGAGGGAGGGAGGGAGGGAGGGAGGGAGGGAGGGAGTGTGGGAGGGAGGGAGGGAGGGAGGGAGGGAGGGAGGGATGGAGGGAGGGAGGGAGGGAGTGTGGGATGGAGGGAGGGAGGGAGGGAGGGAGAGTGGGAGGGAGGGATGGAGGGAGGGAGGGAGGGAGGGAGTGTGGGATGGAGGGAGGGAGGGATGGAGGGAGGGAGGGAGGGAGGGAGGGAGTGTGGGATGGAGGGAGGGAGGGAGGGAGGGAGTGTGGGATGGAGGGAGGGAGGGAGAGTGGGAGGGAGGGATGCAGGGAGGGAGGGAGGGAGGGAGTGTGGGATGGAGGGAGGGAGGGATGGAGGGAGGGAGGGAGGGAGGGAGGGAGGGAGTGTGGGATGGAGGGAGGGAGGGAGGGAGGGAGGGAGGGATGGAGGGAGGGAGGGAGGGAGTGTGGGATGGAGGGAGGGAGGGATGGAGGGATGGAGAGCTAAAGGGATGAAACGGGCTAAGGCCCTCACGTGCCACTCTGGTTTTCAGAGGGCTGGAGGGGGGCATCAGCTCTAAGTGGGTTAGTGGTTCAGCCAGTCGAGTGTAACAGGCAGAGGGAGAGAGAGAGAGAGATGAGACGAGAGAGAGAGAGAGAGAGAGGAGAGAGAGAGCGAGAGAGAGAGATGAGAGAGAGGAGACGAGAGAGACGAGAGAGAGAGAGAGAGAGAAGAGAGAAGAGAGAGAGAGAAAGAGAGAGAGAGAGGGAGAAAGAAAGGGAGAGATCAGAGAAAAAGCAGAGTGTTGCTGGGATTAACAGAGGCAGAAAGCAAGGGAGAGAAAGCAAACAAAAACAAACAAAAAAAGGGAAGAGAAAGAACTAAAAATAGAGATTTGTTTTGTTAACACTCATAATATAGGATGTGGATCATCACTTTCTTTGGCCAGAGCTGCAGTCCTGGCATTAGGCTCTGCAGCTCGCCATGGCTGACCTCAGGTCTACTAGGTGAAGCTTCCTTAAATAGCGCGTTATGGTGTTCTGGAGCCATTCTGTCTTTACATTCGGATGTCTTTACTCAGTTTACTTGGCCTGAGCTGCAGTCCTGGCATTGGGCTTTATACGGCTCGCCATGGCTGACCTCAGGTTTACTAGGTGAAGCTTCCATTAATAGAGCTTTATGGTGTTGTAAGGCAGTCTCTGACTGAACGGCTTTGGTATTCAGGCTTTCCTTGAGCCTCCGCCCTTTCCTTGTCCAACTAAGTTGAAGTGATGTACTGACATTAGCCAACGCAAACAGGCTAAGGGATTTATCAGTTTATCCAACTGATACTCTAGGATTAAAGCCAGCAGGTTCCTTATTTTGCTACAGTACGTTCCCTTTACCATTCGCTTTGGTGCACTATTTGTCACATTAACGCAAAAATCCAGATGTAAACCAATGTAAAGCAATGTAAACCAATGTCACAGCGTACTCATGTAGCATGACAACACATCAGCCATATTATAGATGACAACTGAATCAAAGTAGCCCATGAAAGGAGGAGTGGGACAGGTGATTGGAGGAGGAGAACAAGAACTGGAGAGGAAGCATGGACTCTGTGAGGATTTCAACCTGAAGAAGATGTGACACCACCAGGGTCAAAGAGCTTTTCATTGATAGGCTGGTACTGTGATTATAAACCAGGGGCCTGCACTGTGGACTGTAGGTTTTCCCGCTACTTCACCACTAGAGGGCAACAGCAGCAATACTTTAACCTTAAGCAAAGTCCAGCGCACAGCAAATACATTGCGACGAGTGGTTTGCAAGCCTAAAAGTATTTGATTCTGTCAAAGACACCACCCCGCCCCCCCCGACACACACTCACACTCACACACACACACACTCACACACACACACACACACACACACACACACACACACACACACACACACACACACACACACTCTCTAGGAATCTGTTTTCCTTCACATACCATCATCGTGCCCAGTCTTGCTACACTCTCTCTCTCTCTCTCTCTCTCTCTCTCTCTCTCTCTCTCTCTCTTTTAGAAGTCAACCGGAGAGCCAGCCATTCAGCATTAAGGACTCAATAATAACAATAATAATCTGCATTCATCATCTTGCAGGATGACTCATCATTGGGGTAGGATGTGCAAGTGCTAACCCTCGCCCCTGGGTCCACCTCTGGGTGAGAGGCTGCTGTAATGCAAGACACCTCCAATGACTGGGTAGCGGTTTCCTTGAGTGGGGGGGGGGGGGGTCGTAGGCTGGACGCAGTGATCTGATGCTGTTCCAGTGAACTCCAGGGTTACACCACCAAGGCGAATGAAAGCATCTAAGTAAACACAAGCACAAGCACACATCCGGGTGCATTACGTTCTGTATGGATTGGTTAGGTATGATCAAAATCAAGGGGAAAAAATGGTTTCCATCAACGCATCTATGTTTGAATATACTTGTAAACCGTCTGTCCTCTCAACTCTTTTCCTGAGTCTGGCAACTTACGGGTATAAATGCTCTATTGTATACTGGCATAATGAAATGAAAGAACAAAGCAAAGAATACTATGAACTACTTTCCTTTTGGTGAGGATGAGGGCTTGGAAATAGTTTGGCATGAAGTTTTGATTTCAAAATGATTAAGGGGTTGAACTACTAATGATAAAATCTCTCCATCATTACTAAAGCATTGTCTATGTTTTTTCACTACTACAACAGCAGAGCTATACACTTCAAGTGAATACTTGCGATTCATTTGGACATGTTTCTTTCTTTTAATTGGCAACTTACGGGTATAAATGCTCTATCATATGAAATCAAAGAACAAAGCAAAGAATACTATGAACTACTTTCCTTTTGGTGAGGATGATGGCTTCAATTACATAAGATCCTGTTCAAACACACCTGTCAGCTGACCACCTGAGTTTGGGGTCAGCACGTCAGTTCTGGTGGATGGGTTCTAGATGTAGCATTTCAGGAGAACGCACTTACACAGATGCAAACCCCAAAGCACGTTTACACGACGGGAATCTGTCAAAAATAAGTTTAGTCTCAATTCAAAAAGTTTTGTTTGATATTGTCATGGTTTTGTTTGATACTAACGAGCCAAACCCGTTTCATATTATTTTAGATCTAACCAGAGCTAGTGGAGGGTTACATTTTAGTGAACAATTAAATAAAAATAAATATTTAAAAGCATTACGATAGCATCGGTATACCTGTAAGGGTTTCCTGTGGTTAACTGAGTCAAGCTATTTACTGTCGTGCAAGGAATGCTCTCTAAAGTAAAATACATATTGACTTGGAAAAATGTACATGTACCTGAACTCAGTATCTCCTATCTAATCGGGATCCACCCAGATGGTTTATACTGTTCGTTACGTTTAACCCTCGGCCCGTTGGTCATAAGAGAGTACAGTGCGCCCTCTACTGGCCAAATGCCTTCATTAACAGCTTAATAAAAACATCTTGGGTTAAGGTGAAGAGCGTATTTATATGAGAAATAGAGTTGCAGAGTCTTGGATTGGGGTCAAACCAGTCAACCCTGAACATCCATCAAAATTGCAAATCATTCATTTATTATTATTTAATCCAAACCTGGGTAAAGATATTGGAATTCACATACAGAAAGAGCATTTAAGTCAGGTCCTTTTTAACCCACATTTAAGAAAGATTATTTTCTAAGACTGAGCCGAGGGAGTTTAGGTAAGATCAGACTCTAATATGTCGATATCTTCAAAATGTCCCATTGTATCAATATCTAAATTCCTTAATGTCTCTATGTTTACATTTTTAAATATCTAAATGTTTCTTTGTACAAATTAAGGTAGAATTGGGTGAACATCAAACAAACCTTTATTTCATCCCCTACAACTTGAGGAAAGGTCCTGAAAAACATTAGTGATCCTGAAGGGAGAAACTGTCCATTGCTGTACCTGTTTTCGTGTTAATCTTTCTATTCCAGGACTAGAGGGCAGCAAAATAACAATAATAAATATTGGTACCAGTATCACGTGTTAAATTGAATCAATAAAACCACATGGAATTTCTCCTTTTCTCCACCAAACTGTTGTTTTGCGAAATTACAGCAAAGTTTTATAACGATGTTCTCACCCTAGCCTCCCAAAAAGAGCAAGCTTACCATACAGTGTATTTTGGACTCAAAGTTCACCTATTATTTCCACATGAACGTTAAATTGGTGCTGATTCACAACACAAAACACATCTAACATGTTTTCAAGAGCCTAAGAAAACATCACAGATTTTTGTAATATACTTCAATTTATTCACTGTACACTTTAGATAACAAAAACGTTTACACAATGCAATTTCAATTGAGCAACGTTATTGTGAGATAGTGATTTACTCTAAACCATATGCACTCTAAAAGCTTATGGATTGTGATATCAAGATCTGATTTGACTATGGAAAAACGTCTTTCTAGAATGTGTTTTGACAGGATGGAAGTGAATTGTCCAAATCACTATTGGACTGCTAGACAAACCCTGTGTGTGTGCAATGCCACCCCTCTGTGAGTGCTCTATGAATTCAACATTTCTGTGGTCAGAGACCTTTGCATATCATTTGTATTTACAATCTGTTTTGAGAGGATGTGGACACATAAAATGGATCAAATCAAAGAATTTGCATAAAGGCATATCATGTATGTATATGTATATGTATATATATATATATATATATATATATATATATATAGAGAGAGAGAGAGAGAGAGAGAGAGACAGAGAGAGAGAGAGAGAGATTTTATTTTACATGATCAGCTTGTTGTGTGTTTGACTTTAAGTCATGGCTGCAATTCAAACGTTGGTTGTCACATAGAGCAACCTTGGACATTTTTAATGCTGACACGATAGGGAATCCCTTCATGCTGCATGGAGATCCAATCAGCTCCAATCAGGCATGTCTCACTAGACTGGTTCCAAACCGCCTCTGCTGCCAGCGCCTACCATTGAAGGACTATATGGTAACCAGTGTTACGAAGACTAATGACCAATGACGACTCGTGACTTTAAACCGCATACAAAATGCTCTGTTGTCGTAAAGTGAAGCAAGATATCAGTCTGCATAAGAATAGCATTGGAATTCAAATGTCTTGACTGTTAAAAGGTCAGTTTAGAATTTAGAATGGTATAGGAGAGTGAATGAACTAAGCCAAGGTATGTCAATTAAAATCCATGGTCCAATGTGGTTAGATACAGATCTAGAGGTCTTTAACCCCCCCCCCCCCCCCCCCCATTCTGAACAATGTACTTGGAAGAAAGAGAGGAAGGATCTCCTTAGATCAGGGGTGTCAAACTCAAATACCCAGTGGGCCAAAATGTAAAACCTGAACAAAGTCGCGGGCCAACATTGAACAATTTAACCTTTTAATATGGACCCAAAAAAGTTTTGCTTTAACATTGAATATAGAACAAGCATCGCTTATTACCATACAATATATAATTTAATAGTGGAGACATGCAAAATCGAATTTCAAATGAAAAAACACATCAATGGCATTCATTTATTAAATTAAAAGTAGTAATTTGGTATTGTCTCGCGGGCCAAATATAATTACCTCGCGGGCCAAATTTGGCCCGCAGGCCAGAGTTTGACACCTATGCCTTAGATGAATCAATATACAATACAATACCTAAGTGTTGATTCACAGTAGCAGCCCCTTTGACTGCCCTTTTATTATTAAATGGAACTCTATAAAACAAAATATTTCTGAATGAGAGATGGTGAGCAAGTAAGAAATAATGAGATACAGATCAAATTGAAATAGTTATTTTAAGAGAGCATCTTTTTTTACTTTTCGTATTTCATACATCTCACGCCAGTCTGCCAATATAATAATTCACAGCATGGAGCTGGCATTTATGTCATTTATGCCAATAATTGTTTGAAAGAGAAGATCTAGAGGATATTCTGCTGAATTGTAATCTAGAATACTAGCAGTTAAAAAACATGCTACTGTATCTACTCACTTGTTAACTTGTAGATTTGGTCTATTATTTCCTCATCACCATGTGAATCTGTTTTTCATTCATGCTTTTCACATAGGTGCGTCAAGGAGCCCAACAAACTCCTTACTCAAATGAAAAAAAAAATTCAGTTAAGCTTGGAACCACTTTTTTAATTCCTGTAGGCTATGCAATGCAGTATTTGTTGCTTCATATGTAGTCAATTATTACTGAGGCGTTATCAGAGAACCGATGCTCAGTCTTCAGGCACATACCGTATGTTCTAACTATGTTTTTCTGCCACCACACATATGTGTTTATTTCGTTAAATTATTTAGTTTGTGTGAGTATCCATCTCATTACCCTTGCTGAGTAAGCTAATGAGGGATTAACGTTCCATTAAATGTTACTCTCGCGGTACTCTTCAGGCTAAACATCGCAGAGTTTTCTGCTGTTTTGGTGGCAGTAGTCAGTAGTTTTCAGGCAAGTCCAAGAAAGGTGGAGGCTCCTGGATAACTTCCTGCACGGTGATCGGAAAATTATCACCATTGTAGATTCTGGAGCCTACTGCTACGCGGGCAGAAACTAATGGGCATACGACGCGTTTGACTTCGTTTATCCGTACTGAATTTTCAGGGACCACTTTGGCTAAAGACACACATTTAAGCTAGCTAGCACATAGGCTGCTAGCAAACGCTGGCAACCGGATAGGAGATTCCAAACATTTGATAGCGAGACGGTTCGGGGCTACGTTGAAGGACAGTATGGGTGAGTTTCTCATTACGGGTGCCTGTGGGTCATTTTGTCGTTTTTCTACACCTCTGTTTACTTTAGATATACTATAGATTCACCAATCAAGATGAACATATTAATCAACAATCAAGGGTCAATGGATTGGATAATGCTAATAAAGTATTTTCATTCACAGTAAGGAATAAGTTAGCCTCTTAGCCTAGTAGCAGTTAGCGTAGCCAAGGCTCCATCAGAAAATTCCTATTTTGGTTTTTGCATGTTAACGTTACCTTGCAATGGTGTGTGCTGCACTTATGTAAACATGGCTTGCTGAAGAAACGGACACTATATTTTCATTGATGGGACCAGGCTTGAATGAGATCTCTCCTCCTCCCTCCAAATTCAAATTGTATTGAACGACAGTATCGGCTTGTTCGATGTGAAAACCTAGCCTATTCAAGAAAACTGCAGTTCTTGAGTACTAAAGTACAAAAAACTATATATTTACAAACATTTGCGTTTCTCCTGATACAATAACAACTAGACAGCTATCTCCTTTCGTTTCATATGAAGAAAACAGACTGCGTGAAATAATTCACTTGGTTTCTCTTTTAAACATTGACAGCTCCAGTTAACACATGATATGTAAGAACTGAAGCTTGAGTTGTTGTTTTTCAGTGTTCAGCAACACGTAAGCTTATTTTTTACCTTAATGACCATGACACACAGAAATCAAGACTCATACATTGCATTGTTGAAGCCAGCTAGCAGAACTTTGGATTGTTTCATTGTAACTCGGTACTTCTGTATGTGAGCTGAGATTGTTGCTTAATACTGCTGCTAGTTAAAGTGATTGAGCCTATGGGGTTTAGCCTATGAATAAGTGGGTTTACCAGAGATGTACAACCCTTAAAGTATTTGTCAGTCATAGAAACTGCTGTCTTTTGCACAGCCTGTCCTTTTGTGATGCCCCCTTGCGCATTCATCATCCGAGAGTGTGAACATGTGTGGTTGTTATTTTTTGTTTCAAGCTGACTGGCTTGTTTATTGCAATGGACTTATGCACCAAGTCTACTGTCTAGATTCTAAAAGAGGGAGATTCTGTCTCTCCCCCCCACACCCAATCTCTTTCTCTCTCTCAATATCCGAAAAGGAAACTCATAACATTCCTTCCCACTGATCTGTGAGGCTTTTGATTTCAGGAAAACAATGTGTTTGTCTGTGTGCCTGTGTGCGTGCATGTTTGTGTGTGTTTAGGACAGGCTGCGTAGAATGCATGTCTGCCTCCCTGGCCGTCAGGTCGCCTTAAGTGCTCCCCCCCCCCCCCCCCCCCCCCCCCCCCCCCCCCCCCCCCCTCTCTCTCTCTCTCTCTCTCTCTCTCTCTGCCAATTTTCCTCTGTCTCTCTCTCTCTACACCCCCCCCCCCCCCCCCTCTCTCTCTCTCTCTCTCCCCCCCACACACACACACACTCACACTCTCTCCCTCTCTCTGTCACTTTGTCATTGGGTTAGGTAACACACAGATTGAAACGTGCATTTACCAGGGGAAGGCTGTAGAAAGAGGGAGGGCATTCTAATCGGGAAGTGTTCCGCCTTATTGAGAGAGAGAGAGAGAGAGAGAGAGAGAGATGGGAGTGAGGGGGGGGGGGGGGGGGAGAGGGTGAAATAAGGAGAGGGAGAAGAGAGAGAGAGAGGAGCAAGAAGCAAGACGAGCAAGACTGGGCACGATGATGGTATGTGAAGGAAAACAGATTCGCCGAGCGCTCAGCCGCTCGTAAAAGATGGCCTACCGCGAGGCCAGCCGTAGGCTAGTGTTAAAGAAGTGCGTCGTCGTGAGATGTCGGTTGATTTGTTAGGCAAAGGGGCGGCCAGTCGTTGTGCGGCGGTGGTGGGCTTTGCAACGCTCTCCCAAATGAGGGCAGAGCTCCGGCCCAGGTTTACCGTCACACCGTAACTGTAAATTCACCAACGCTTTAAGAAAAGAAAATCCAGATCCATTCAGCTTGAATCGACAACGAAAGCGATGACTCGGTCAAAGCACGTCCGTTCCGGCGGCTACTAAGCCGTTTGCTTCATAAAACTGCGTGTAATGTTCAGATGTCTAGCCCGGGGCCATGGAGGGTGTCTGGGCTCGGGGTCCGTTTAGGGGGAGAGGGTCTGCAATGGTCCTAGAGCATTAGCGCTAAGCTTGGAACATCCTGGGTTAAGCTGTTTCATTGCTCTATTGATCCAAATGACTTGGTCCTCTCTTAGAAGGGATATCACACACACACACACACACACACACACACACACACACACGAGAGAGAAAGAGGGAGAAGACATTATACTTTTTCCTAACCACTGAGAGGATGAGAAAGTGAACTTCTCTGATGTCTGCGCCGTCCTCTTCATGAAATGCTGTGGATCCAATCCGCCAGCATTCTACTCAGCACTCTGTTTCTGTGGCAACAAATATGTTTGGAATGTCTGCCTGCCTCTCCCTCAGGTGTTGTTGTGCATCTGTTTTCAAAAGACGGCGTGTTCCTCTAGGTCTTTGTGTGCGAGAGAGAGAGATGTGAATGTGAATGTGTGTGTGTGTGTGTGTGTGTGTGTGTGTGTGTGTGTGTGTGTGTGTGTGTGTGTGTGTGTGTGTGTGTGTGTGTGTGTGTGTGTGTGTGTGTGGTGTGTGTGCACCGAATCTCACGTCTGTGAGCTCCAGTGTGTTTGTGTAAGGCGGGTTAGGACAGGGGGGGGGGGGGGGGCATGCCATTTTTAGGTGTGTTACGATTTTGACTGAAGTCAGATCAAGACGTTTGCAACTGTTGCTATCCAATCCATAGCGCAGAACACAACGCTCGACTTCCAGATTTGCATCGTCAACGTTTTTCCGGAGCTTTCCTTTCCAGGTCGTCCTGACGGACTCGCGTCGCGGTTGGGATTTGTCCCGGGGGTTCAGTAAGGACTACAGGCCCAGTTTAGCTTTTGTGTTGACTGCCGTGGTTGACCTGATTACCTGGAATATGCTGCTTCACTACACTCACCTGGGTTTTGTGTCCTGCTGAATTTCCGCGCCCTGAAGCTGCGTTGCCTTTTTAGACAGGGTTTTTTCTCTTGCTTTTTCAACGAGGTGCCTAGCCGATAGTCCTACTGTTGGGGCTAACTGCTCTGTCCAATGACTCCAGTTACAGTGGGCTTTGGTTGAGTCACTTTACGAGGCCAGGTTCTTACACCCCGCCCCCCCTGAGTTGTCGAGAGGTTTATGCGGGTATGTTTACTTGTAATTCTCGCTCGCTGTTTCGCTCTCGCTCTTTCTCTTTCTCTCTTTCTCTCTCGTCTATTGGCCAATTTGTGCGTGTGCGTGTGCGTGTGTGTGTGTGTGTGTGTGTGTGTGTGTGTTTGTCTGCCTCGCCCTCTCGTCTCTTTGGTGACATTCCCCCTGCGACAGGAGAGCGTGGGCCCGTCATGATCACCGTCATAATCAACGTCATGATCACCGCCCTGACAGCAGCCGGGCCCACACTCCACTGACGGTTAGTAATGACACAGCCAGCCAGCCAGCCAGCCAGCCAGCCAGCCAGCCAGCCAGTCAGTCAGTCAGTCAGTCAGTCAGTCAGCCAGTCAGTCAGTCAGTCAGTCAGTCAGTCAGTCAGTCAGTCAGCCGGTGGGTCGGGTCAAGCCGACGAGGCAGTCTTCATTACGGCAGCGCGGCAACATGAAAGGCTCCCCTTCTGTTTTAACGGTCCGCCAGCTAATCAGTCAGGGCGAACGGCTGCATCGTTAGAGGCGGCGGCCATTTTAACTGCAAACAACAACCTGCCTGGTTCAGAGTTTTTGGACCAGTGGAAGGCGTTGTGAAAACTACAAATGGAGGCAGGAGCCTATTTAGAGGGTAGGGGAGAGTGGAAAAAGAGCTTTCTGGAAGATGTGGTGGTTAGGCTAGGAAAAAAGACTTCAAATGACCAAGGCAGCGAGAAAAGCTCACGGTCAGGACGGCATTTTAGGTCCTATAAGACTAGGCTGGTTTGGTTACCACGGCTAGCCTGTCAGCACGTAGCTTTACCTTGTGTCTTCAAAGCTGACACATGCTAAATATAAGGACACCACTCGAGGTCAAAGGGTACACACACACACACACACACACAACATAATGCCTGGAGTGCCACACCAGGAAGTGGACTGTGCATGTTGAGGGCACACACACACACACACACACACACACATAAACACTCACTCTCTGAGAGTCAGGAGGACAGCTGGGTTAGCATTAGCTTGGCTAATTGGATGAGGGCCAGTATGCGACACGGAAGGGGATGTCATGTCATCCCCTCTAAGGTCAGCCACAGGTCAGTGTGGAGTATACAGCATTGCTGCTCTTTCTTCTTCTTCTTCTTCTTCTTCTTCTTCTTCTTCTTCTTCTTCTTCTTCTTCTTCTTCTTCTTCTTCTTCTTCTTCTTCTTCTTCTTCTTCTTCTTCTTCTTCTTCTTCTTCTTCTTCTTCTTCTTCTTCTTCTTCTTCTTCTTCTTCTTCTTCTTCTTCTTCTTCTTCTTCTTCTTCTTCTTCTTCTTCTTCTTCTTCTTCTTCTTCTTCTTCTTCTTCTTCTTCTTCTTCTTCTTCTTCTTCTTCTTCTTCTTCTTCTTCTTCTTCTTCTTCTTCTTCTTCTTCTTCTTCTTCTTCTTCTTCTTCTTCTTCTTCTTCTTCTTCTTCTTCTTCTTCTTCTTCTTCTTCTTCTTCTTCTTCTTCTTCTTCTTCTTCTTCTTCTTCTTCTTCTTCTTCTTCTTCTTCTTCTTCTTCTTCTTCTTCTTCTTCTTCTTCTTCTTCTTCTTCTTCTTCTTCTTCTTCTTCTTCTTCTTCTTCTTCTTCTTCTTCTTCTTCTTCTTCTTCTTCTTCTTCTTCTTCTTCTTCTTCTTCTTCTTCTTCTTCTTCTTCTTCTTCTTCTTCTTCTTCTTCTTCTTCTTCTTCTTCTTCTTCTTCTTCTTCTTCTTCTTCTTCTTCTTCTTCTTCTTCTTCTTCTTCTTCTTCTTCTTCTTCTTCTTCTTCTTCTTCTTCTTCTTCTTCTTCTTCTTCTTCTTCTTCTTCTTCTTCTTCTTCTTCTTCTTCTTCTTCTTCTTCTTCTTCTTCTTCTTCTTCTTCTTCTTCTTCTTCTTCTTCTTCTTCTTCTTCTTCTTCTTCTTCTTCTTCTTCTTCTTCTTCTTCTTCTTCTTCTTCTTCTTCTTCTTCTTCTTCTTCTTCTTCTTCTTCTTCTTCTTCTTCTTCTTCTTCTTCTTCTTCTTCTTCTTCTTCTTCTTCTTCTTCTTCTTCTTCTTCTTCTTCTTCTTCTTCTTCTTCTTCTTCTTCTTCTTCTTCTTCTTCTTCTTCTTCTTCTTCTTCTTCTTCTTCTTCTTCTTCTTCTTCTTCTTCTTCTTCTTCTTCTTCTTCTTCTTCTTCTTCTTCTTCTTCTTCTTCTTCTTCTTCTTCTTCTTCTTCTTCTTCTTATTAAATATTCAACTTTTAGATGAGTCTTTTATGTTTTCAGTAATGCTGAGGGGTTAGATTTAGTCAACCCTCGCAAGTGCTGGGAAAGGGTTGTGACACAAAGAGGCGTGGCCAAACAATGGTGGCAGACTGACGGCATCACTTTCAGGGCTTACTGGACGTCCCAGGAAGAGAAGAGGGCAGCTGGTGGATGTGCAGCCAGCCCACGCAGGGGTTGGGTTGTTGGGATGAGATCTTCTTTCCACACCGACTCCCACCGCACAGATCGAGAGGCATGCCAGAAATGAGCTATGCATGTGCACACTGTTGAACAACAGTACGGGTTACACTGAGAAAACGTGGTCCAGCTTTCTGACAGACTTTGGTCCAAACCGTTTTACAAAAGCTTGTGTCCTATTGAAAAGGGGAACGGCTGTTTGTGCCCACTGCCCAACCTATGGCCTGTGGTCTGGCCTCTGTTAGCGCCAGCTAGCCCCCTCTACTCTGGTGGAGGAAACACTTAGCATGTGGTTTACTCGACTGGGCGGTTGGATAGCGAAGTGGCTTGTCGCCTAGAAATAGAACAACTAGACACTACATGACCCATTGTAACCCACGGCCCATTAAGCCCGAGAAACTTCAGAAGACCTATGGCTATGTCAAGATAACCCACCCACAGATATATCAGTTTGGATTCATTTTGTCTAACTTACAGAGTCCACCGTCGCTGTAGAAATGCGTCGTGGGAGGCAGCAAGTCCTCTCTGGTCGTTGCATTTCTACGCCCGCTCCGCGGGCCTCCCCAGCAGTGGCGCACCGCCTGAGGGAGTCATTCTGCTGACAGAGTTTAGGGCGGCACGGCAACGCTGAACGCCTTGTGTCGCCGTGGATGCTGTCGGTTACCGGCCGGGCACACCAGGCCTCAGCGGTCGTGGTGGTCACCACGTCTGTAGCCGCGGTGATGGCGGAACGGCACTCACTAGTTGTCACGGCGGCATCTGTAACTGCGGGGACAGCTGAACAGCCCTCAGTGGCGGTGTCTGTAACCGTGGCGATGCAGAACAGCCCTCAAGCGCAGTCATGGATGGTGTGTGTAACCGTGGCGATGGCAGAACAGCCCTCAGTGATAGCCCATAGTGTCAGTGTTGATGCTGTATGTCGGCACGCTGATAGCCTCGTCTCTGTGTGGATGCTGTCTCAGTCTGAAGCACAACAAT
Organism: Aplochiton taeniatus; assembly: GCA_017639675.1. NCBI lineage: Eukaryota > Metazoa > Chordata > Actinopteri > Galaxiiformes > Galaxiidae > Aplochiton > Aplochiton taeniatus. Next base: position 4,694,152 of record CM030179.1, on the reverse strand, counting down.
CCTGAATGGGGCTATGTGTTAGACCAAGTGTGTATGATATAGTCCTCTGACTGGGGTGTGTGTGGCCACGCTAGTACCAGAATGGCCCACAGTGGGGCTGTGTGTTGGACTGAGTCTGTGTGATATAGTCCTATATCCCTGACTGGTGTGTGTGTGTGTGGCTATGCTAGGATCAGAATGGCCCACACTGGGGCTGGAGGCTTTGTGGCTGCTACCCTGGTTGGACAGAGTTAGTCTGCAGGGCTAGTGATGACAATGAGGATGAGGAGAAACATGATGCCAAGTGATTCAAATGATGATATCATCTGATGATGAGCTGGTAATTACGATCTTGATGAAGATGATGATAACAGAGGATTAAGATGATAACAATAGCGATGATTGTGATAGTGATGGCTATGATGATGATGATGATGATGATGATGACATCAGTGCTGATAATAATGTCACAAGGCTATGATGAGGATGATGATGAGGATGATGAGCAGTGAAGATTATACCGGTTAAAATGATCATTTGGTGATTCAGAAACTACAGCTTGTCGTAGCCTTGCTTGGTTATATCTTTTATAAAAGTCCACTTTTCACATCCCAACAAGAGGAGGCTATAACTGACCTAGAACCAGCACTTCCAGCTACACCTCCCAAAGAGAGTGTGTTATAACACTGACCTAGGACCAGGCACTTCCAGCTACACCTACCAATGAGAGTGTGGTATAAACTGACCTAGGACCAGGCACTTCCAGCTACACCTCCCAATGAGAGTGGTATAAACTGACCTAGGACCAGGCACTTACAGCTACACCTCACAATGAGATTGTTTAACACTGACCTAGGACCAGGCACTTCCAGCTACACCTCACAAGGAGATTGGTATAACACTGACCTAGGACCAGGTACTTCTAGCTAAACCTCCCAATGAGAGTGTGGTTTAACACTGACCTAGGACCAGGCGCTTCCAGCTACTCCTCCCAAAGAGAGTGTGGTATAACACTGACCTAGGACCAGCACTTCCAGCTACGACTCCCAAAGAGAGTGTGGTTTAACACTGACCTAGGACCAGGCACTTCCAGCTACCGCTCCCCTTTAGGGCTGAGGCTCACCCGCTGCAGTTGCCACGGGCATCCCATTGTTTGGTGAGCGACCTTGCCATGGTATAGATAATGTAGGTCAGCCAGGCTGATGTGTGAGGGAGTGGCAGGCGGCCCACTGACCCAGATCCACACTACTGGCCCGCTAAGTTCCCACGTAGACCCTGTAGGCTAGCTGAGGCTAGCTGCAGCCCCTATGATGACTCCAGGAGTGGGCTCATCTATGCCATGCTATGACAGAGGTGGTGTGCGTGTTTGTACCTGCTTGGTAAGCCACAAAGTGTGCTCGTCTAAACAAGCCAGCCAGCCATTCAGCCAGCCAGTAAGACAACCAATTATCCCGCCAGCAAGCCACTAAGTCAGCCAGTGTCCAGCCAGTAAACCAGCCAGTAAGACAATCAGTTAGCCAGCCAGCCAGCAAGCCAGCCAGTATTCAGCCAGTAAGACAATCAATTAGCCAGCCAGCCAGTAAGCCAACTAGTAAGTCAGTCAGTATCCAGCCTTTAAACCAGCCGGTGTCCAGCCAGTCATCCAGCCAATCAGCCTGCCAGCCAGTAAGACAACCAGCAAGCCGGCCAATAAGACAGTCAGTTAGCCAGCCAGTCAGTCAGTCAGACTCTGGTTCTGTAACCTCAGGGCTTACTTGGTTTCTAAAGGAAAGGAAGCAAAATCCCCCCAATGACTCCAGTGTTCTCATTGTCACGTCATATAGAGTGTGTGTGTGTGTGTGTGTGTGTGTGTGTGTGTGTGTGTGTGTGTGTGTGTGTGTGTGTGTGTGTGTGTGTGTGTGTGTGTGTGTGTTTCTCTTAGAATATCAGAGCGTGAAAATGTTTTTGTGTCTTGAATTATAGCCCATTGTGTGTAGTGTGTGTGTGTTTAACCTTGTGATCTTCTCTCTGCTTCCTGCAGCCTCAGTTTTGGTTGTGTGTTATCAACTCAATGACCCGGTTAATCTCTGGGCCAAGTTCTGATCCAGAAGCCTGCAGCTAGTCAGTCTGGCCCTCTCCTACCAAGACCATATGTTCACTCTGTGTGTGTGTGTGTGTGTGTGTGTGTGTGTGTGTGTGTGTGTGTGTGTGTGTGTGTGTGTGTGTGTGTGTGTGTGATTGTGTTTGTTTCTGTCTGTGTGTATGTGTTTCTGTGTGTGTGCGTGTGTTTCTCTGTGGGCATGTGCGTATGAGTGTGTGCACGTTTGTTTGTTAGCTAGCCTGTGAAAGGTCATCACACTAAAGAAAAAGGATTCTGTTCTGCAAGCGAGAGGGCCTCCGCTTGTCTCAGAGGAAGAACCTTCACTGTCTGTTCCAGTGTGCCGGTTCCTCATAAGAAACCCCCTGGATGAGGCCATAACAGTGGGTTGTAACGCTAACCCACCTCCGTACAGTGGAAGTAGTTCCTTTATATCCAAAAGAAACCTTCAAGAAGTCTTTGTTGTCCAGCTAGCCTAGCCTAGCCCAGCCTAACCTAGCCTGACCAAACGTAGCCTAGCGTAGCCTAGCCTGCTAATGCTGTTGGCCTGTTGTTACACAGGACGCCACAAGCCAGGGGGAAAACCAGAAAGGTCTGTGTGGAGTCAAACCGGGACAAGAAGGAGCACTCCTAAACTGAACCATCACGTCAGTGATTTAAGTCGTTCCAGGAGCTTTTTATAGCCTGCTTCTTGGGAGTATGGAAAAATATATATAAAAAAAAATAGGAAAACACACAGCCCCACAGTCTTTCACTGGGTCCCCCAGCTGTATGTAGGAGGACATATAGTGATACAGATTCAGCCATTAGCGCCTAACTTACTAACTAACATCCAGTTTCAAACTAAAAGCGTCTATGTTTATTAATCTCTGAGGGCTGTTCCTGGTGATTCGATTAGCCCAGCAGGCTGAGAATAGTGAGCCAGCACATATTCCTGTCTTGCAGCGCTGTGTGTGTGTGTGTGTGTGTGTGTGTGTGTGTGTGTGTTGTTTATTGTTTATTGTTTACTGTTTACCCTTGTAGACGATATCTCATCCTGTTGTAACACAGACGGACAGAAATTACTGTCTTGGGCATACGCTGGGGCTTGTGTGTGTGTGTGTGTGTGTGTGTGTGTGTGTGTGTGTGTGTGTGTGTGTGTGTGTGTGTGTGTGTGTGTGTGTGTGTGTGTGTGTGTGTGTGTGTGTGTGTGTGTGTGTGTGTGTCTGGAGCGTGTTGCTATGGCGAATGCAGCGCGGAGCCCAGACCATGCAGGAGTGAGAAAAAGCAAATGACCCGTCTATCCGTCTTCTCTGTCCGTGGTACTGGCCGTCTGAATGAATGGCGGCCATGGGGAGAGGGTGATGTGTGGGGCCGCTGGCCGGCCGAGCTTGGATCGTTTCTGGAGCGGGAGCTTGGGTGTGGAGAGACAGGGAGAGGCATGACTTCATCTGAGCAGAGTTATTGGTATGGGCTGCAGGTGGGGATGGACTTGGTACAGCACACATAAGGATGTTACACCTGCCATCCGTCTTGACTAGAGTTTGACATGAAAGTCCAAGATGAGGAATAATGATGATGATAATGAGAACACATTTTATTTTCAGTGCGTGGATCAGTGGATCAGTATAGATCACTCAATAGAGCAATGATAAAGATGTTTAAATATGAGACTTTGTTTTAGCTGCTGGTTAAAATCAGTTTTTATGTAACCAATGTGTTTGATTTTTGTAAGATAGAAGCAGGCAGGCCAATAGTGATTCTTGTTGGCAGTCAACCCTGAGCCCTCATTGGCTCCATATATAATTCCTATTCCCCCGGCCAGTGTTTGGTTTCAAGTGGTGTTGTCGGGAAATAAATGCCGCTGTCAGATCTGTGATTAGAGGGCTAATGTCTCCCAGGAGACGGAGCCAGGCTGCTGTTATGCTGGGCCAACGTTGATGATGTCACAGGAGGCAGGAAGGATACACACATGTACACACTCACACACACACACGCACACACACGCACACACACACACACACACACACACACAGACTCGCACACAAACACTCACTCAAACTGAACGACTTCTCCAGCCGGCACCAAACACCAGTGTAAGACCCAGCCAAACGGCACTAACACTTTCTAGTTGTGTGTTTCTAGTCTAGTTTGTGTGTGTGTGTGTGTGTGTGTGTGTGTGTGTGTGTGTGTGTGTGTGTGTGTGTGTGTGTGTGTGTGTGTGTGTGTGTGTGTGTGTGTGTGTGTGTGTGTGTGTGTGTGTGTGTGTGTGTGTGTGTGTGTGTGTGTGTGTGCGCGCACACTACATGCACCTAAGATACTCCCATGCTCTGCTAGGCCTGGTCTCCCTGTCTGTAGTTGTCCCTCACGTGATGTTCCTGGGGACTATTAGGGCTCGCTGACGCTGCTTGTTTACTGCGCCTCAGAGCAGGCCGTGTTGTTTTGGACCAGGCCTTTTCTCTGAACGCTCCATAACTCGGTTATATATAGAAGCAGCCCACTAGGCCTGCTTAACCTGTTTGGTCAATTCTGTGTTTCGTGCACTTAGTATCCACGTATTCAATTGTTGTCATATAAAAAAAAAAGAAAATCGTTGCCTCGTTCTGGTCTAGTCCAAGCCTATTTTGTATGTAGCCCACAGGTGTTTCTTTAAATAGTTATTGTTATTTTGTTATTATTTTGTAAACTAAATAGTGCTTTAGGTGATTAACAGTTAAGAACGCTAGCCAGTCGTATGAAGGCGCTGAAAACAGCCGAGCTCGGTTTTTCAGTTGATACTATCAAAATGGAAGAAAGCCAGGCAAGTGCTAACGTGATTTAAATCCCTATCCTGTCAACCAGACGGTTATCATCAACGTTATCCCACCAGTTTTGTTGTTTTTCCTCCAGATGCTTTGGATGTGTGTAACAATCACTTTTAAAGTTTGTGTAGTCGCCATCCCTGCTGCTAGTTTAGTTAGTCTCCTTCCTAGTACACTTTACAGGTGGTGAGGGGTTATTAAACCCAGGCAGACCTCACCATGTAGCCTAGCTTTACAGGTGGTGAGGGGTTATTAAACCCCGGTAGGCCTCACCATGTAGCCTACCTTTACAGGTGGTGAGGGGTTATTAAACCCAGGTAGGCCTCACCATGTAGCCTAGCTTTACAGGTGGTGAGGGGTTATTAAACCCAGGTAGGCCTCCCCATGTAGCCTAGCTTTACAGGTGGTGAGGGGTTATTAAACCCAGGTAAATAGCCTCACCATGTAACCTAGCTTTACAGGTGGTGAGGGGTTATTAAACCCAGGTAAATAGCCTCACCATGTAACCTAGCTTTACAGGTGGTGAGGGGTTATTAAACCCCGGTAGGCCTCACCATGTAGCCTAGCTTTACAGGTGGTGAGGGGTTATTAAACCCAGGCAGACCTCACCATGTAGCCTAGCTTTACAGGTGGTGAGGGGTTATTAAACCCAGGTAAATAGCCTCACCATGTAGCCTAGCTTTACAGGTGGTGAGGGGTTATTAAACCCCGGTAGGCCTCCCCATGTAGCCTAACTTTACAGGTGGTGAGGGGTTATTAAACCCAGGCAGACCTCACCATGTAGCCTAGCTTTACAGGTGGTGAGGGGTTATTAAACCCCGGTAGGCCTCACCATGTAGCCTAGCTTTACAGGTGGTAAGGGGTTATTAAACCCAGGCAGACCTCACCATGTAGCCTAGCTTTACAGGTGGTGAGGGGTTATTAACCCCAGGTAAATAGCCTCACCATGTAGCCTAGCTTTACAGGTGGTGAGGGGTTATTAAACCCCGGTAGGCCTCACCATGTAGCCTAGCTTTACAGGTGGTGAGGGGTTATTAAACCCCGGTAGGCCTCCCCATGTAGCCTAGCTTTACAGGTGGTGAGGGGTTATTAAACCCAGGTAAATAGCCTCACCATGTAGCCTAGCTTTACAGGTGGTGAGGGGTTATTAAACCCCGGTAGGCCTCCCCATGTAGCCTAGCTTTCACCTCCAGATCCACTGGAGAGGAGGAATTCCTACCATGCTTCCCATTTTTATTCCGAGGCTCTTTCTAGCATGGCTCTTGTATTAAACCTTTGTCTGGACACAGGAAGCTCCATGGAGACCTGTTTGTTTGGCTTGGCCTGGCTCCCATGTGAATTGCGGAGATGGTGTTTTAAAGGTGTTTTAGCATGTTTCGAGCATTTTTGACCAGGGATGACTTTTTCAGTACTTGAGTAATGTTCTTGACGTCGGAATTTGCGCTTGTAGCGAACATGTCAGTCAGTCAGTCAGTCAGTCAGTCAGTCAGTCAGTCAGTCAGTCAGTCAGTCAGTCAGTCAGTCAGTCAGTCAGTCAGTCAGTCAGTCAATGAGTGGTGTGTTGCGTTTCGGAGCGGTTTGGACCTGGATGGATTGTGAATAACTGGATTGTGAATAACTGTTCTGGTCAGTCAGTCTGTTTGGACTGACCTCAGTACCATGTTTAGTCTAAAAACTGAAGGATTTCATCTCTGTTAGATTAATATTCAATGGCTTATGGGATTTGTGTGTGTGTGTGTGTGTGTGTGTGTGTGTGTGTGTGTGTGTGTGTGTGTGTGTGAGTGAGAGAGGGTGTGTATGTATGTTTGATTTTGGGGTTATCACAGTCGTGTTTGTGTGTGTGTGTGTGTGTGTGTGTGTGTGTGTGTGTGTCTTCTGTGTGAATGACTGCATGAGGCCAGGGCTTTGTTTCCCAGACTGACTGTGTGCTCCACTGTACTGAGACCAGCTTATCTCTACCATCTCTATGTCAATAACCATAGTCAACACAGATTACGGTGTGTGTGTGTGTGTGTGTGTGTGTGTGTGAGAGAGAGGGGGACACTTTTCTGCTCAGTTTTGCCCCGTGTGTCAGTGTGTGTGTGTACTTGTGTGTTAATCGCCGTAAATAGCCTGTTCCCATGGCCTTGTTGCAGTGTTGACTGTGGATGACGTGGCTGGCTGGTCACTCATCATTCCCTCATCTACACCCCCCCCCTCCTCCTCTGGGGGGATATTTGGGTCTCCAGTGATTGGCTGGGAGGACCATGACTAGATGATGGCACAGAGAAGTGAGCCTGTGTTGCCTTTCCTTCTTTCTACCGCTTTGGGTGTTTTAACCTAATTCATCTTTTTTAATCAACGGCAGAATGTTTGCAGATACTGAAACTGTGGTAAAGAGTAACAGCGGAGAGAGTAGTGCTGGCATGTCTGCTAGCTTTGTTTGGTGAGGAAATCTTCACCTGTGTTTTGTTGTCCTAACCTTTGACGTTTGAAAAGTTAGAACCAAACAAATCCTGATACTATCATAATGGCCTTTGGCTTGACGACCCCTAACGCCTCTCTCTCCCCCCCTCTCCCCCCCCCCCCCCCCCCGTAGAGGTGGTGGTGGAGTACGAGTACGAAGCCCTCCATGAGGACGAGCTCACCCTGCGGCTGGGGGAGCTGATCAGGAACGTCCGCAGGGTGGAGGAGGAGGGCTGGATGGAAGGGGACCTCCACGGCAGGAGAGGCCTGTTCCCCGACAACTTTGTCAAGGTGAGGACGCCCAACCCCCCCCCCCCCCCCCCCCCCCCCCGCACTCTCTCATCTCTTATCGCCTCGCTCCTCCTCTCCCTCCTTCCCTCACATCCCTTCTTCTCCGTCTCCCTGCCCGTTCCATCGCCCGATTTAGATTGTATGGTAAAAGGGTTTGAAACTACAAAGCGGGCCGCCCTTTGTTGTTTGTAGTTTTATCCCCGTGTCCTGATTATGGGATGCACTGTTGCCTCACAGCCAGAAGTTTGAACCCCCAGGCGTCCCCAGGTCCTTTCTGTGTCTGAGTCTGGATCCCCTGGCGTTTGCGTGCGTTTCCACCGGGCGCTCCGGTTTCCCCATTTTGAACGGTCACACACAGCAGGAGGCCTGTCCCAGAGTTACCAGCGAGCCTGCCTTTTAAAGAGGCTGTTTTCTTTATTTTTTTTTTTACAAGCACTTAAGAGGCTGAGAACACGTAGGCGGGGGCAGTGCTCCATTGCTCGAATACTTTTTGAACAAACACGAAGACCTGGGTTTGGGGCTGGACGCAACCCCCCCCCCCCCCCCCCGTGCAGGGTTGACTGGATGGATGAGGTTCCCCCAGGGCTTCGTCCAGGTGGAGGCCAGGCAGCGGACTGACTCGTACAGTAGCCGGGTCCAGGGAGGTGTCGACGGCTCAGTGGTGGTGGAGGTGGCCCTTTGCGTGCTGCAGCCCTGGAGCACCCTGCAGCCCTGGAGCACCCTGCACCCCTGAAGCACCCCTGGAGCACCCCTGGAGCACCCCTGGAGCCCTGGAGCACCCTGCACCCCTGGAGCACCCTGCAACCCTGGAGCACCCTGCAGCCCTGGAGCACCCTGCACCCCTGGAGCACCCTGCAGCCCTGGAGCACCCTGCAGCCCTGGAGCACCCTGCACCCCTGGAGCACCCTGCAGCCCTGGAGCACCCTGCAGCCCTGGAGCACCCTGCAGCCCTGGAGCACCCTGCAGCCCTGGAGCACCCTGCAGCCCTGGAGCACCCTGCTGCCCTGGAGCACCCTGAACCCCTGGAGCACCCTGAACCCCTGGAGCACCCCTGGAGCCCTGGAGCACCCCTGGAGCCCTGGAGCACCCCTGGAGCCCTGGAGCACCCCTGGAGCCCTGGAGCACCCCTGGAGCCCTGGAGCACCCTGCTGCCCTGGAGCACCCTGCAGCCCTGGAGCCCTGGAGCACCCCTGGAGCCCTGGAGCAC
>CM030179.1:4680373-4682873 GCA_017639675.1 Aplochiton taeniatus | reverse complement strand
ACCCCTGCCGGCTCCTATACAGAACAGACAGGAAGCATAGCCCTCTGTTAGTTCCAGTGTAGTCCTACTATTAAAGAGCCTACAGGCTGACTAGCCCTAATAGCCCTCTGTTAGTTCTCTGTGTAGTCCTAGTGTTAAAGAGCCTACATGCCTGCTAGCCCTAATAGCTCTCTGTTCCAGCATAGTCGACCTGAAACACTCCCTTTTTTTAAATACCTGCCATTTGTTGACACCTGGCTCGATGGGCCATACCCGCTACAGCTATGTCAAAAGCCACTGCACATTTTTCTGTGGCTGCAATCCACCTGGGTACAGTGTTTGTAACGTGCAGTGGTTCTAGAATAGGGTTTAACCGGTAGGGCCAGGCCAAACAGAGGCCCTCTAGTTGACTTCAGGGTCTGTTACCGTTAACCCTCTGAGGTCTAAGGACATTTTCTTGGTTTTGACTTATCTTCCTAATAAATTCACCTTTTAAAGGACTTGCGATATAACATATACCCATGTGTTTGATATCAACATTTTCAGGACAATCTCAGCTAGATGTAGAATGATAATCAATCGTTAGTGAAGGCTGACTTCCGTTCTGTTTGTGTTAAATACCTACAGACTAACCTCAGTGCTGTTAGTGTTAAAGACCTACAGACTAACCTCAGGGCTGTTAGTGTTAAAGACCTACAGACTGACTTCAGACCTGTTAGTGTTACAGTTACACTAACCCCTGTTAGTGGGGTTACGGACGGACGGACGGACGGACGGACGGACAGACAGACAGACAGACATCCTCATTACACCGTGGGAGGGAGCGAGTGATTAAGGGAGAGGTAGGGAAGAAAGGTAAATGGTCTGCTCTGTGTGAGTTTATCTTGAGGGAAAAGGGGTTGAATGAAAGGAAAAAGAAGAAACCTTGGTAGGGAGATACAATAAAAGAAGGGGTGATGATACTAGAAAGCAGAGGAGGAAGTGGAACAGTGGGGAAAAAGGCAGGAAAGAAAGAGGGTAAGAGAGTATTTGGCTTGAGGGGCAGGTCCCAACATGAGCTGAGGCGTTTGAGTGGGAGTAGAGTTTAGACCGCATAACTGTGTGTGTGTGTGTGTGTGTGTGTGTGTGTGTGTGTGTGTGTGTGTGTGTGTGTGTGTGTGAGAGAGTGAGAGAGTGAGAAACCTGTTCATGCGCTGAGGTCCAAGGTTGTTTGAGGCTTTTTAGCTGATCCCAGTTCTGTCGGCATCATAGTAATTAAAGGTTTCTTATCGTAGGTATCTTGTATTATATAACTTTATATTGGTGTACAGTAGTTGCATTGGGGTAAAGTATGTGAGTGACTGTGTGTGAATGGGTTGTTTTGTGAACACCTTTAGTAGATTTTCCTGAACTGCGTGTGTGCGTGTGTGCCCGTGTGTGTGTGTGTTTGTGTGTGTGTGTGTCCAGGGGCTGTCACCTCCCCCCCATTCTTGGTTTAGTTGTGGATGAGTTCTACTCTGTGATGCAGGGTACTTCTGAGGAGGGGGTTGGGGAGACACAGACATTCAAAATGGAGACCAGACAGACAGACAGACAGACAGACAGACAGACAGACAGACAGACAGACAGACAGACAGACAGACAGACAGACAGACAGACAGACAGACAGACAGACAGACAGACAGACAGACAGACAGACAGACAGACAGACAGACAGACAGACAGTTAACCAGCCAATTCACACCTGGTTTGTTAATGATCTCCTCTGTTGGCAGGCCAAGTGAGGCCTCTGATTGGCTGGGTGCATGGTGCCAGGTCATATGAGGCTGGGTGTTACAGAGAACTGTGCCTGTCAATCCCTCTGACCTTTGACCCCTGGCAGTACAGAAGACTACCTGCAACAGTAAGAAATGGTCAGGGTTGATTTAGGTTGAATAGTGTTCTCATTCTATGGTTAAACTACGTTTTCCGTTCATATTGGTTACTTGGTCAACTTAGCTGACTGAATATAACAGGTTGTATTATTGTAAAATAATACAAAGTACAAGATAGATTAATAACAGGTGTGGGTCAAGCTTGCCAATGGTCAGTTTTAGGTTAGCAAGTGGTTTACTAAGTTTTACCAAGTTGATAAGATATGAAAATGAGATGAAGTGTTCACATGAACAGGTTTTGAGGCTAGTCGAAAGCTTCTTGCATGAATGAGAAACAAACCCATTGACATTGAAAGACAATTTCCCCAGGCATTGTAATGTTAATACAATTTTCATTTGCATTTGCTTTCTGTAGGCTATAAATCTTACACTGTACCTGTCCTGTTGTTGAAACACGACCCTGGGTCTAAATTAGCTAGCCTCGTTGTAGTACATTACTGACTGGTTGAACCTAACACTATGCTAGTTCAAAACTTACCAGTGTCTTAGATCAATGTTCTGGTTGTAGGGTTTAGCAGGGCTAATTTATGCACTCAGTCGGCTACAAACTAACCCTGGAAAATTCTGTCAGTATTTGGTCACTATTCTGTAGCTGATCCTAAGTATGT
>CM030179.1:4667873-4675373 GCA_017639675.1 Aplochiton taeniatus | reverse complement strand
TCCCTCGATCTGGGGCCCCACGCAAGATCTCATCCCGTGGGGTCAAAATGATCATGAGAACGATGAGCAAAAATCCCAGAACTACACGGAGGGCCCTGATGAATGACCTGCAGAGAGCTGGGACCAAAGTAACAAAGGCTACCATCAGTAACACACTACGCCGAGAGGGACTCAAATCCTGCAGTGCCAGGCGTGTCCCCCTGCTTAAGCCAGTACATGTCCAGGCCCGTCTGAAGTTTGCCAGAGAGTATATGGATGATCCAGAAGAGGATTGGGAGAATATCATGTGGTCAGATGAAACCAAAATAGAACTTTTTGGTAAAAACCCAACTCGTCGTGTTTGGAGGAAGAAGAATGCTGAGTTGCATCCCAAGAACACCATACCTACTGTGAAGCATGGGGGTGGAAACATCATGCTTTGGCGCTGTTTTACTGCAAAGGGGACAGGACGACTGATCCGTGTTAAGGGAAGAATGAACGGGGCCATGTATCGTGAGATTTTAAGCCCAAACCTCCTTCCATCAGTGAGAGCATTGAAGATGGAACGTGGCTGGGTCTTCCAGCATGACAATGATCCCAAACACACCGCTCGGGCAACGAAGGAGTGGCTCCGTAAAAAGCATTTCAAGGTCCTGGAGTGGCCTAGCCAGTCTCCAGACCTCAACCCCATAGAAAATTTGTGGAGGGAGTTGAAAGTTCGTGTTGCCCAGCGACAGCCCCAAAACATGACTGCTCTAGAGGAGATCTGCATGGAGGAATGGGCCAAAATACCAGCTACAGTGTGTGCAAACCTGGTGAAGACTTACAGGAAACGTTTGACCTCTATCATTGCCAACAAAGGTTATGTTACAAAGTATTGAGTTGAACTTTTGTTATTGACCAAATACTTATTTTCCACCATCATTTACAAATAAATTCTTTAAAAATCCTACAGTGTGATTTCCTGGATTTTCTTTCTCATTTTTGTCTCTCATAGTTGAAGTGTACCTATGATGAAAATTACAGACCTCTCTCATCTTTCTAAGTAGGAGAACTTGCACAATCAGTGGCTGACTAAATACTTTTTGGCCCCACTGTATGTCTTATCTGTGTTTTGAATGTGCACTTTATATGTTTACCGCAAGAGTGTGGGAAACGTCTTTTCGATTCCTTTGTATGTCTCGACATGTGAAGAAATTGACAATAAAGCTACTTTGAATGGAAGGGTGGAGGGGATAGGGGAAAAAAGTAGATGGAATTAATGGAATTCATCTTTGTCGTTCCAGAGCCCAGGAGGCGGCTGTGCAAAGCGCTCTTCGAGTACCTGCCGCAGAACGAGGATGAGCTGGAGCTCAAAGTAGGAGACGTGGTGGAGATCAACGAGGAGGTAAGTAGGATGGGCCGCCTCACCCTGGCCCCCCGCGATGGGGCCGTTTAAAAACGTCTCGCCTACCTCACCCTGGCCCCCCGCGATGGGGCCGTTTAAAAACGTCTCGCCTGCCTCACCCTGGCCCCCCGCGATGGGGCCGTTTAAAAACGTCTCACCTACCTCACCCTGGCCCCCCGCGATGGGGCCGTTTAAAAACGTCTCGCCTGCCTCACCCTGGCCCCCCGCGATGGGGCCGTTTAAAAACCTCTCGCCTACCTCACCCTGGCCCCCCGCGATGGGGCCGTTTAAAAACCTCTCGCCTACCTCACCCTGGCCCCCCGTGATGGGGCCGTTTAAAACCCTCTCGCCTACCTCACCCTGGCCCCCCGCGATGGGGCCGTTTAAAACCCTCTCGCCTGCCTCACCCTGCCTCACCCTGCCTCACCCTGGCCCCCCGTGTTTCACCACGCTTTGCTTTGCCATGGAGACGCTTGGCGAGTCATTTGCTTCCTGATTTGATAAGGCAAATGTAGCGACCGGATATGGGATCCCTGTTTGGATAGCTAAACAAATGTGATGTACACGGCTGATCTGTTTCCTAGGTTATTTAAGTAGCATGGTTGTTTGGATTTAACTTCCGTTTGATTTCCGTGACGGATCTCCTAAGGTGGAGGAGGGCTGGTGGAGTGGGACCATGAACGGGAAGTCGGGACTTTTCCCTTCCAACTTTGTCAAAGAGATGGAGACGGGAGAGGAGGAGGGAGAGACGCTGGATGTGACACCAGACGAGACAGGTACCAGGGCTGTGTGTGTGTGTGTGTGTGTGTGTGTGTGTGTGTGTGTGTTAGAAAGTGTGTATGTGCGGGCTCTGGCCAAACGTCCAGAGGCATACGCTCGTTGTGTGTGTATGTGTGTGTGTGTGTGTGTGTGTGTGTGTGTGTTAGAAAGTGTGTATGTGCGGGCTCTGGCCAAACGTCCAGAGGCATACGCTCGTCGTGTGTGTGTGTGTGTGTGTGTGTGTGTGTGTGTGTTTGCCAAACACCCCATTTGTGTTTAAACATGCTGGTGGACTGGTAACACGATATGGCATGGTGCTTCCTCCATTATTAAGATACAGGAGCCTTGTAATAGGTCACAATGTAGTGATACCTTTGGAATCAACATGAACCCAACGACTTAGTATTATATTATTAATGTTGTTCCATTTAGACACTGGTTAGCATATTCATAATAATACATTATACTACATTTGATTTATTTTGTGACTTTTGAAAAACTCAAAGATGCTTAAATATATTGAAACGTTGATGTAAAGTTCTCAGATGATCTAGTCGGACCATGAGTTGAAGACATAGTTGACATTCATAATGGACTATGAGATTAAGATATAGTTTATATATAATGAGTCAGGAATAAAACACAGAGCCCCAGGTGCAGCCATTGTCGTGTTTTGAGCGAGTCTGAACAGGTGGCAGTATTAAGCCGGTGCTTCCATCTCCATTGGAGCCTTCGACGGACTCAGTGTGCTACTCCAAGACAGTGCCGCTGTTTGGACATGCTCAGGGGGGTCTGGTGTGTGTGTGTGTGTGTGTGTGTGTGGTGTTGGACCTAGCACACGCACGTGTTTGCCCTGGTTTGTGCGTTGGTGTGGGCCGACCTTGTACGTGTGTCTGTGTAAATTGTGTCAGATCATCACAGCCTAACTGCCTATTCCTCCCTCTATTTTTTTTCCCTCTGTGGTTTTTCTTTTTCTTATTTTTTCTGGTTGTTTTCCTTTTCTTTTACTGAACATTTCTTATCTCCCCCCCCCCCCCCCCTCTTTTTCCTCCCCCCCAGACGGCAGTGGGAAGGAGGCCACGGGTCCCCCCACCTCCCCCAACCTGTCTCCGGACAACGGCGTCATCGCTCAGCCCAAGAAGGTGCGTGGCGTGGGCTTCGGAGACATCTTCGGTGGCGGCTCGGTCAAGCTGAGGGTCCGACTGCCCAGCGCCGAGTCGGACGAGAAGAAGGACAGGGTGAGTCTTCTGGAGGGGGGGGAGGGGGGGAGCTAGACGCACAACCTCTCCTCAGCCCTGAAGGCAGACGGAAAGTTAAGAGTGAAGGGGGGATTTTGAGACGTGTGGAATGCAGCTGGTGTGTTATTGTTTTTAGCCTGGATTCCTCGCTAAGCAACACCGACGGTCACGTGACCTTTTTTATTTTTCTGCTCAAGAGCCGTTTCCTCCCGGCCCTCGGCTTTTCTCAGCCACAGATTCCTTCTGTTAACTCAGACACAGACATGTTCCCACCCTGGACCGTAGACTACCATAGAATCAAGAGAACAAGGGGGACTGTTCCACTGCGACCAGCACCGCAAAGGGGTTCGGACAGTCAGGGCCCTGCTCACCCCTGCTCACCCCTGCTCACCCCTGCTCACCCCTGATCACCCCTGATCACCCCTGCTCCTAGGTAGCAGCAACCATCCTGTAGGTTGTCACTCCAAACCCAGTTTAACCCCGCCTCCTTCGGTTGATCAAGCTCCAATTAGTATGTTCTGTAGCGCTCTATATAGGAGCCAGGGCAGCACCGACGTGGGTCCCCAAAGCGGATGGTAAAATAATCTACATCCTGGGTTTTCTAACCTTTTCGGAGCTGACTTGAATGGCCACGGCTGTCTCCAAAGAGATCGGACACCGGAGGCGACATTCTGAGTTCTGAATGGCAGGAATGATGTCGCCTCGCGGACACACTTCCACACTTCCACACCCTCCCAACCCGCTCCGCTGCCGGCCCGCTGATTGGCTCTCTACGTCACGGTTCTCTGATCCCGTGGCGAGGACTCTTAGTTGTAATCTGTGTTCATCGCATACCCTTGTAAAGCCTGTTACAGTAGTTTGGTTTTAATTTTCACAATCTACGTTCGTCGATTGAATTTTTGATTTAGCCGCTACCTTGTTTTTGCAATTAGGGAGAGGGAATCGCAGTTAGCCCAAAGTAAAAGTATACCCTGTATGGTAAAATTAGCTAGGTTTTAATGTGAACTGTCACAATGCTGCAGCATGTTAAAACCCTTGATAAAACTCTCCCTCTTTTTTCCCCCCTTCTCTCCCTCACAACAGCCGTCCCTCTTTTTCTCCCTGCTAACGTGGCTTATTCCACTGGCTTCACCTGGCCTAGCTAACACCGCGGCTTGCATGGCGTCGTCTGTTTACCTGCAAGCTAACCGCCTGTAGAGTCTACCCTCACCTCTTCTCCTCACTACTTTAGAGTCTACCCTCACCTCTTCTCCTCACTACTTTAGAGTCTACCCTCACCTCTTCTCCTCACTACTTTAGAGTCTACCCTCACCTCTTTTCCTCACTACTTTAGAGTCTACCCTCACCTCTACTCCTCTCTACTTTAGAGTCTACCCTCACCTCTACTCCTCTCTACTTTAGAGTCTACCCTCACCTCTACTCCTCTCTACTTTAGAGTCTACCCTCACCTCTACTCCTCTCTACTTTAGAGTCTACCCTCACCTCTACTCCTCTCTACTTTAGAGTCTACCCTCACCTCTACTCCTCTCTACTTTAGAGTCTACCCTCACCTCTACTCCTCTCTACTTTAGAGTCTACCCTCACCTCTACTCCTCTCTACTTTAGAGTCTACCCTCACCTCCTCTCTACTTTAGAGTCTACCCTCACCTCTACTCCTCTCTACTTTAGAGTCTACCCTCACCTCTACTCCTCTCTACTTTAGAGTCTACCCTCACCTTTACTCCTCTCTACTTTAGAGTCTACCCTCACCTCTACTCCTCTCTACTTTAGAGTCTACCCTCACCTCTACTCCTCTCTACTTTAGAGTCTACCCTCACCTCTACTCCTCTCTACTTTAGTGTCTGCCCTCACCTCCTCTCTACTTTAGAGTCTACCCTCACCTCTACTCCTCTCTACTTTAGAGTCTACCCTCACCTCCTCTCTACTTTAGAGTCTACCCTCACCTCTACTCCTCTCTACTTTAGAGTCTACCCTCACCTCTACTCCTCTCTACTTTAGAGTCTACCCTCACCTCTACTCCTCTCTACTTTAGTGTCTGCCCTCACCTCCTCTCTACTTTAGAGTCTACCCTCACCTCTACTCCTCTCTACTTTAGAGTCTGCCCTCACCTCCTCTCTACTTTAGAGTCTACCCTCACCTCTACTCCTCTCTACTTTAGAGTCTACCCTCACCTCCTCTCTACTTTAGAGTCTACCCTCACCTCTACTCCTCTCTACTTTAGTGTCTACCCTCACCTCCTCTCTACTTTAGAGTCTGCCCTCACCTCCTCTCTACTTTAGAGTCTACCCTCACCTCTACTCCTCTCTACTTTAGTCTACCCTCACCTTTACTCTTCCTCTAAGCTTTCAATTTCCTCATCAGTGGATCGTAGTCTTGGATAGTCGTAGTTTCTCAGCGCCGTCTGCATGCTTGTCACTTCTCCTCAGAGATAACTAAACATTTTTAGTTTTGACTCCTTTGTCAAGGAAACTTGGCCATTACTGTGTTCATAACAAAGTGTAAAGAGTCTCATTTCATAGTCTTTGCTAACCGCTTTTATTTAGTCTGTATTAATGTTAACCGGCATCTGCACGCACAGTAAAATATGTTCAACCTCCGACCAATGAAATCTTACCGATGTGTTCCACTCGGGCATGGCTGATCTCTCATTGGTGGGGAATTATCTGTACTTTGTGCGGTGCGTCCAATCGAAACCAAAAATCCATTTGTATGTGGTTTGCTTCATTTTAGCCTATCCCATCATTACCATCTGCCGCAAAGCCCGCCCATTCCAACACGCCTGACTCACAGAAAACAGACGGGGAGAGCAAATCTAGAGGTAGGACAGAGTAAACATCCAACGCGCGCGTGTGTGTGCGTGTGTGTGTGTGTGTGTGTGTGTGTGTGTGTGTGTGTGTGTGTGTGTGTGTGTGTGTGTGTGTGTGTGTGTGTGTGTTTTATGGCCTAACAAAACCTCTACTTTTGCTCCAGTGAAAGAGTACTGCAAGGCCACCTTTGCCTTCGACTCCACCAATGAGGATGAGTTGACCTTCAAGGAGGGAGACGTCATCCAGGTGTTGAGTAAGGTAAGCAGGGTCACACCTGACCCCTGTCCTTCTTGGAACCTGTTTTCTTCTTCTCTGAATCGGAGCAGATGACATGACCCAGTCCAAATGTAGACCTCCGAAAGTCATGTTGGTACATGTGTGTGTGTGTTCAAGATGGAAGCCTTAGTAGCAACGAAGTGCCCCTGTAGGATTACCATCTAGATGAGCATCTGTGATCGCGTGGCCCTGTGTGTGTGTGTGTGTGTGTGTGTGTGTGTGTGTGTGTGTGTGTGTGTGTGTGTGTGTGTGTGACCTTACTAAAGATATTGACTGCTGGTACAAAAGAAAAGAACAAAAAATAAAAATGAGTAATGAATAACAACTAGACAGTTCCTAAACACATTAGTCACTGTGTGGTGTTTCCCGCCAAGATTTATCTCGCTTAAAACAAACTTAGTTTGGCTGTTGTGAAGTAGGTGCTTCCCAGACAGCAGACTAGTGTTTGCCTTCTGACGTTGGCCAGAGCATGTGCACGCACGCACGCACACACACACACACACACACACACACATACACACAGATTGTCTGTGACTTGGCACTGGTCTGCTCTAGAGAATCTCACACCCAAGGAGAAAGCTTTTAGCGCCATAGCTGTGCCCAGGGCCAACTCCTAGTGCGAAACTGGCCGGAAGGCAGGTGTGTGTGTGTGTCCGTGTGCATGTGCGTGTGCCATTAGCAGAGTCATGATATGAGGCTGACTCATGGCTTGGTATTTTAACAGGCTGAACCAGAAATTCAGCCATGACCTCTCATGTTCCACTTAGACGTTCCTATGCTGCCATCTAGTGGTGGCTCTGAAGCACCACTGCGGTGACAACAGAAACGTGGACTTCTATGAAATGTGTTCTGCACCGTAAAAAAAACAAAAAAAAGTTTCAATGATCAGATAGGGAATGATTCCATGTTATCTGTGTTTTCCAGGACACGGGCGAGCCGGGCTGGTGGCAGGGAGAGATAGGAGGAAGAGAGGGCGTTTTCCCCGACAACTTTGTTGCGATGATACCGGAGTCTGAGAGAGAGGTGAGATCCTATCAGACGGCCGGAGAAGGGT
>CM030179.1:4657873-4662873 GCA_017639675.1 Aplochiton taeniatus | reverse complement strand
TCCACCCGTTGCTACGGTAACTTGACAGGGGCTCTGTCGAGGCCATGACTTTTATCATTCCTCCAAAATGCCAGGTCTGTTTATCAAAGTCAGCGTTCTTTTTCCCCTTCTTTTCTCGTGACCTGCACTCTTCGTCCAGTCAATAGCTGATAGCAGTGGCACACACACAGGCAGTCACATGGTTCGATAAACTGTAGAAAACAAATGTTCATTTCTATTCCAATTGAATAAAACCCCGGGCAATGGGTGGTTACACTACTGCTTTCAAATTTTCGTTTTTTGTTTCTGTGTTTTTTTTTTTTTTGTTTGTTTTTCTACCTCTTGCTGCCTGAAGTGCCAGTTGTAGCCATTTCCAAACATGTTTTCCGCCTCAGTAACCACAGTCATATTACGTTATATTTATCGTTTAACTTTTATCCAGAGCCTCTTGCAGAAGGTGCATCTCTTAAGTAAAGCCAAAGGGTATATCATTATAATTTACATGACTCCCCCCAGAAAAAGCACACAAAACCACGTCACTCCTAAGCTCATGTATTTCAGTCGCTTTTGTATACTCTTACTCTATTGTTATAGCAATTATGTATACCATTGCTGCATCGTACCTACTGTTCAGATAACGCACGTAAACGCTGTCTCTGTACTGCACCTGGCTTCTGGCAGTTAGCATACGCTCAAGGCCTGTTCTTCCGCATGGAAATTATGTGTAAATTATGTGTGCTGAAGATATTATGGGGCACACACACACACACACACACACACACACACACACACACACACACACACGCTTTACATTTTATACATGATTTATCACTGAGCAGATATGAGCTGCAGGCTTATGCGCATCATGTGACTTGAATTTCGGTGTCTGTCTGAGATGTGATTGGAGTTGGCAACTGAGCCTTGGTCCCCCCAAACGCCTTAAGGGCATAGAGGTCATCCGAACCATCAAACAGTTCAGAACTCTGAAATGAGGACAGGGAGGGTCAAGTGCTGACCTCAACGGGTTTAAAACGTAGTCTGGCTACGTGATGGTGAGTTCCCGCCGCGTCGCTGCACAGGTTGATCTTGATCAAGGCTCTTTGTGGGACTGCCCGATTCTGCCACTTTAGAAGCATGCAGGTAGACTGGTTTGTCAGGATGTTCATGTGAATATCGTTCTGTGCCTCTCTCTCTCTCTCTCTCTCTCTCTCTCTCTCTCTCTCTCTCTCTCTCTCTCTCTGTGTGTCTCTGTCTCTGTCTCTGTCTCTCTCTCAAAGTGTTGGTGCTTGCATATTAATAAAAAATAAGAACCATCTTCTACTTTTATAGACACCCGTACTCATTTTTTTCTCCCTCTGTCTCTTTCTGTTCTTCTTCCTCCAGAAACCAAAGAAGCCGCCACCACCATCAAAAGGTATCCATGAGGACAGCTCCCCCACAAGCACCCAGAACACACGGCCTTCCTCCACACCCTTCACCTCAGAACACACAACCCCTCTCCTTACTGCACAGTGATCACCTCAGAACACACAACCCCTCTCCTTACTGCACAGTGATCACACTAACCCTAACCCTAACCCTAACCCTAACCCTTCACCTCAGAACACCGCCAGCTGAGGTGTTGACGCTGCTCGTTTTGTCAGATTCATTATGAAAGCTGATTAGAGTGGGACTGGTGGATTAATGCGTGCGTGCATGATAAATTGTAATAGGATTTGAAGCAGACATTTTGAATATAAATAAACGATGGATGATGGATGGATGGTGGATGATGGATGGATGTTTTTTCACTTTAACTTCGAAACTTGCCAAGACCAATGGCTACCTTTCTGAGCAGAGGGACCCCCGTCACGTGACCGCGGGGCATCTCTTTTCAAATCCCGCTTTTCGTCACGTGGGCTCTCCAAACCTGGCACATTCCACGCCGGTTGTTGCCGTGGTTACCTGGCGACGCAGCCGGAGCTACCCGCTCCCCGGCCCTCCAAGGCACCAAGCCTCTGCATTGGCTGTTTTTCCAGACTTGACATCCCCCCCCCCCCCCGCCCACCCACCATCCCCCCCCTCCACACACACACACACACCAAAGCACCCCCACAGGCAAATGTGTTTTTTTTACGCGTGTCCTGGCCATAGGTTGGGCGCGTGTGGATGGCCGGGGTGTGGGACGACCGCTGAGCAGCAGACTCCCACGGTGACGGATGGATTCGCAGGCTGGTCTGATGAGTTTCTAGGAATCTCTCGGAGGGGGGGGCAACGGTTGGCTGGGGTCGTTTCCTAGTAGAGCGAGCTGATTAAGCTTTGATAAGTCGGATGACGGTGGCGGTCCGATGATGAAGATAAGTCTAGCAGATACTAGCCTTTCAACCTCTAGATCGACATCTATATTCGCCTATTAATACATAATTTGGGGGGGAAATAATCCATTTGCCTGCATTTCAAAGGCTATGTTACGGTTGGGAAAATAGATAATAGAGATGTAGATTAAGGCTGGGAAAGCATATCGCCATGAGAGGACCCACGGACATGTCCCGTCAATGCTGCATCCCAGCTGAATGAGGAGACAGCACAACGGCATAATCCAGCTTTTACCAAGCCGTCTGTTTACCAAGCAACAGTGTACAGTGTGACGCTGAAGTGACCCTAACCAGAGACATTCACTGCAAAGCCTTGCGACAGAAAGAGAAGGGCTTATTATTATTGTTATTGTTATTATTATTATTTGTTTTTTAAATATTGAACCCTCTCGTGATTACAAGCGGCTTATTCCAGGAGAACGACAGCGTTTGGCGATGTGCCCAACCCCCTGGTCGCAAAAGGGCCTCTGCGCTTTAACCGGGAGGTCAGAGGTCAGGCACCGGGGGGGGGGGGGGTAGATGGCACGCTCGTCACACACCCCAGGTGACAGAGCTTTCCAAACGGCACCGTGTCTCCTTAACCTCCCGGGATCCACAAACGCTCGCTCCCTGATTGGTGCCTCTGCCTCCGGGGTTATAACAGGCCCATTATCTCAGAGGATTTGGTTGCCAGGCAACCTTAAGGACATTAGTAAGATGGCTCTGCCAGGGTTATGTGGTAGGCGTCACCAGAAGCAGCTGGCGTTGCGGAACGGTAATGGTATGTTTGGGTGTTGAGGTGGAACGATGCTTTGCTTTCTCCTCCTGTCAAACTGTTTTTCGTTTTTTCAGAAGTTGTCATAAATATCAATAACAGCCAAGATTGGTTACAGTCTCAATTCCGAATAATTTGAGGTTGTTGTAGGTTTCTTTATTTATTTAAAACATTTTTGTACGGCACAGACCACGCCACCTTGAGGGGGGAAAAAACGATCTATTGATGACAGCTCAACTGACAAGATATCTATCGACCAATAGTGCTGTGACTTAGCAGTTGCCTAGGGGCAGCTCAAGATGGAAGCCTTAGTAGCAACGAAGTGCCCCTGTAGGATTACCATCTAGATGAGCATCTGTGTGTGTGTGTGTGTGTGTGTGTGTGTGTGTGTGTGTGTGTGTGTGTGTGTGTGTGTGTGTGTGTGTGTGTGTGTGTGTGTGTGTGTGTGTGTGTGTGTGTGTGTGTGTGTGTTCTATTTCATACCGTTGCTTTCTAATGATGATGGATCACTCTGACAGTGCTAGCCTGTGTCTCCACTAACAGGCAAGACTCCCCATTGAATCTCTAATCACATTCTCGGGTTGGATTCACTCAAGTGCCTTTTAATTCCATCACTTGGAGAGTTTTACTCTTCCCCCCATCAACCGAGTCCAACTGCTTCGAATTCTACTCCGCCACTTCTCTCTGTGGCTGGTTTGACTTTGAACGTTTTGGGGGGCTATGTTTGTTTTAGTAAGTCTCTCCACCCTGCATTTAGATCGCTGCCGGCGTCCAATCAGCCGCCCACAATGACAGCTACCACGGCGACGAACGGAGCGCTGCAAAGCTTTAACCCGCTGCTCCGAACAGGAAGCGCTTTGACGTCTCGCCCCCACATCCTCCCTGCTAGATTCTGATTGAACGAACGTGTGTGTGTGTGTGTGTGTGTGTGTGTGTGTGTGTGTGTGTGTGTGTGTGTGTGTGTGTGTGTGTGGGGCACTGCACAGTGGGGAGAGCCGTGGTGTCAGTCAGTCAGTCAGTCAGTCAGTCAGTCAGTCAGTCAGTCAGTCAGTCAGTCAGTCAGTCAGTCAGTCAGTCAGTCAGTCAGTTCTCCTTACTTACTTACATGGACCATGTTTCGTTTCTCAGCCGCCAAGCCCGAGGTGCCCAGTGCAGACAAGAAGCCCCGCACTGAAGACAAGGGTAAGGAGCCCTCTCTCTCTCTCTCTCTCTCTCTCTCTCTCTCTCTCTCTCTCTCTCTCTCTCTCTCTCTCTCTCTCTCTCTCTCTCTCTCTCTCTCTCTCCTCTACTTCCTCCTTCCCTCCCTCCTTTCAACCAGCCACTTCCCCTCCCTCTGTCTTCTCCCTTCCTCTCTCCTTCTGTTCCTCTGCTTCCTCCCCTTTTCCCTCCCCCACCCACTTTCCTCCTCTTACTCTCTGTTCTCCACCGCTTACTTTCTTCCCCCCTTCATTCTGCCTTCCTCCTTCTCACCTTCCCCTGATCCTCCGTACCCGTTGGGAAGTCGATCCAACACCACCAGGCCTCTTGAGATTAAAAGGCTGGTGTGTGTTTTTTTTTTTCTGTCCTGGTGCGTGTATCCCGGCGCTCCAGGGCGACAGATGCTATCGTGGAGTGACAATCTCACTAAGCTCGCTGTCAATCCCATTCCGGACATTCTCTAGTTCCACGCAGACCCCCTCCCCCCCCCCGCCCCCCCTAGTCCCATTCCGTGATGTTAAGGTGGGATCCCGGGATCATTTGTTGACGACGGGGTGTTGATTGGGGTGCGGATAAACTCCTTAAGGGGAGCACTCGCCCGTGAAAAGACGCTTTCGGAAACGTTCTGAACGCAGTTCCGGTGATCATCTGTCGAACGCTCGTTGAAGGGGGGGGGAGTAAAGTTTGCCGAGCGCGTCTCTGGCTGAAGTCTTGAG
>CM030179.1:4650373-4655373 GCA_017639675.1 Aplochiton taeniatus | reverse complement strand
TGGAAGGGTTAGGGTGCTAGGAGGACCAGACTGGAGGGTTAGGGTTAGGATACTGGAAGGGTTAGGGTGCTGGAAAGACCAGACTGGAGGGTTAGGGTTAGGCTACTGGAAGGGTTAGGGTACTGAGAGGGTTAGGGTTAGGGTACTGGGAGGGTTAGGATGCTGGGAGGAGGAGGAGAATGAAGGCCCAGTTTATGGTTCAATGTGCATCATCTTCTGCTGCAACTTGGATGGGTCAGGGTGTCAAGAAAACGAAAAAGGGTTTGCCTGGTGTTGAGCAAGTGCTTCGTCTGTCCTGAGGTGATAACTGTTGCAAGTGTGTGTGTGTGTGTGTGTGTGTGTGTGTGTGTGTGTGTGTGTGTGTGTGTGTGTGTGTGTGTGTGTGTGTGTGTGTGTGTGTGTGTGTGTGCGTGCATCCTTGCACAATGCAGACTGTATCTGTTGCACCTTGTGTTTGCAACCTACTTTTACCCAGACACCTTATCTCTCTCTCTCTCTCTCTCTCTCTCTCTCTCTCTCTCTCTCTCTCTCTCTCTCTCTCTCTCTCTCTCTCTCTCTCTCTCTCTCTCTCTCTCTCCTCCCATCCTCCCTGGGATTGTTATAAAAATACATACTATACTAGTTATATAGAGTGTGTATATATATATATATATATATATACTGTATATAGCTTGCATAACTTCAGGTCTTCTCCATGAAAACCATGCCCTAGCGGGTAAACAACGCTGGGTCTTCCACCCCCCCCCCCCCCCCCCCCACACACACACACACACACACACACACACACACACACACACACACACTCACACACACACTCCCAAGTGTCTGTAGAGCCTCCGTCAGTGAAATCTACTTCCCGTTGAATTAGCCCGCGGCCCTTAAGCCCCCTCCTTAACGGAGCTGTTTGCTGCACTCAAAAGAGCTGGAAACACGGGTCAATTAAGCAGGGTGACAAGGTGTGTGTGTGTGTGTGGTGGGGGTGGGGGGGGTGGGGGTGGGGGTGGGGGGGGAGGGAGGGAGGGAGGGAGAGAAGAGAGTGTGTCTGTGTGTGTGGGGGGGGGGGGGGGCTGTGTGTGTGTGTGTGTGTGTGTGTGTGTGTGCGCGTGCGCGTGTGTGTGGCTAACCCACCGTGCCAGCCATCCTCCCCGTGCTCCTCGGTAGGTGTAAGGGGCTGTGGAGAGGATGGAGCCCACTGTGTGTGTGTGTCCTCTACATTGTTCACACACAGACATGGCCGTGCTTAGAGCCTGTGGATCCTATCGATGCCGACCGAGGCAACATAAGCGGTTGAGCATAACCAGCAGGTTAAGCAGCATAACCCTCAGCAGGGTTGAACAAATGCGGCCGGCCAATTTGAAGGTTGTCGCCGGTAGTGAGTGAGTTGACCCACGTAGGTGGGACTTTGGTGGTGCTCTGGTGCATGGCTGTGGAGGACAAGTGACCCCCTCCCACACACACACACACACACACACACACACACACACACACACACACACACACACACACACACACCACCCCATGCTTTCAGCTAGCAGCTGGTAAGGGTTCGGGACGTTCTGTGACGGCTGGCTGACCTCCCCCAGGCCTCTGCCGACCTTTCACATATGACCTTTATCAGACCTGTCAAAGTGGCTGCCTTTGCAGCCTTGGATGTCCAGTGATGCTCCATAGACACTCTCTCTCACACACACATACACACCACTCAGACAGCCAGACAGACAGACAGACTCACACACCCACCACAGAGACACACACACTGACAGACATGTACTTATACTAAGCCTGCATGTCCTTGTGCGTGAAACCTGGCATTCCCCTCCTCTGCAGTTTCACATTGACTCCAGTCAACTGGATCTCAGCCTCTCCTCTCTTCTTTTCCCCAGTCATCCCTCCTTCTCCCCAGTCATCCCGGTTCACCCTCCTGGTTGTTGTTATAAGCCTGGTAGCGGTTATAAGCCTGGTAGCGGTTATAAGTGTTAGTGGTCAAAAGCCTGTGACACCCCCTAACCACTTGTTACTTGTTGTGAGAGTTGCCGCTCCCTGAGGTAATATGAGTGTAGTTAGTTGTTAATTTTGTACAAACTTTAGAGAGTTGAAATTCAAACTTGGAAAGTACACCAGTTGGAAGGGGTGCCATGTTAATTGACATTTTGACGTTTACTCATAAAAAGTGGATTTTGTTTTGACATATAACCACATTTTATCTAAATGTGTTTTTGCTTGATCAAATTAGCCGTTTGTTTTAATGAACCCCATTTCAATTCTGCTACCATTAGTACTTTTTGTTTGGGTAATTCACTTGAATTTTAATGACATGGAAGTGTGGATTCCCCAGCAGTTTTGTGGTCTCTGCTTTCATTTCATTTAATTTGAATGAATCATTTCATTGTTGATGATCTCATCCCTTAACCCATTACAAACCTCTCTTTGCTCACTGTCCTGCCTGCCTCACTCTCTCTCTCTCTCTCTCTCTCTCTCTCTCTCTCTTTTCTCTCCCTAAATATCTCTCTTTACTCTCTCTTTTCTCTCCCTAAATCTCTCTCTCTATTTACACACTCCCTCTCTTCTTTCTCTTCTTCTAATGTAGTGGATAGGCCCTCCAAGCCTGCAGCCCCCGTGGTCCCACCCAAGAAGCCTGTGCCTCCGCCTGGGAAGAGCCGCCCGGGGTCCCTGCCCCCCAAACGACCAGACAAGCCCCAGGCGCCCACCCCAGGACTCAAGTACGACGGCCCCTCTCCCTCCTTCTCCTCTCTCCCCTCTATCTCACGCACGCACGCCACGCACGCACGCACGCACGCCCTCTCTCTCTCTCTCTCTCTCTCTCTCTCTCTCTCTCTCTCTCTCTCTCTCTCTCTCTCTCTCTCTCTCTCTCTCTCTCTCTCTCTTTCTGTCCCTCTTCCTCGCTCTCACACTCATTCTCTCTCTCTCTCTCTGCTTACCTTTCTCCCTCCCTCACTTCTTTCTCTCTCACTCTCATACTCTCTCTCTCTCTCTCTCTCTCTCTCTCTCTCTCTCTCTCTCTCTCTCTCTTAGACAGTGCTGTTGGCACTGTCTGGTGTTAGCCTTAGCATACCTACTGGAGGTGTTTACCATCAGTGTCAAAGTGTCCCTTTATGACGCACCACCTTAAAACCATGTTTACTTCTTTATTTTCTTTTTTTCCCTACCCCAGAGACAATATGACTAACCACCTTAAAACCATGTTTACTTCTTTATTTTCTTTTTTACTAACCACCTTAAAACCATGTTTACTTCTTTATTTTCTTTTTTACTAACCACCTTAAAACCATGTTTACTTCTTTATTTTCTTTTTTACTAACCACCTTAAAACCATGTTTACTTCTTTATTTTCTTTTTTACTAACCACCTTAAAACCATGTTTACTTCTTTATTTTCTTTTTTACTAACCACCTTAAAACCATGTTTACTTCTTTATTTTCTTTTTTTCCCTACCCCAGAGACAATATGACTAACCACCTTAAAACCATGTTTACTTCTTTATTTTCTTTTTTACTAACCACCTTAAAACCATGTTTACTTCTTTATTTTCTTTTTTACTAACCACCTTAAAACCATGTTTACTTCTTTATTTTCTTTTTTACTAACCACCTTAAAACCATGTTTACTTCTTTATTTTCTTTTTTACTAACCACCTTAAAACCATGTTTTTCCTCTTTCTTTTTGTCCCTACCCCACAGACACAACGGAGAGGTGCCTTCACTGCGACCAAAGTCTGAGTGGGAGCCGTCGATAGGCAGCAAACCCAAGCCGCTGTCTGTGGACGGGGGGGCAGACAAGGTGCCTGACACGGGTACGTCCAGGACACGGCCGTGGGGGGGCGGGGGGCGGGGGGGGGGGCTTTAGCAGCTATCCTCCTCTTTGTCCCTCTTCCATTTTGAAAAGCTCAAAGTCGGCATCTCCATCTCCATCTCTCTCTGATTGTCCCCCGCTCTCTCACACTTTGACTCTCTCTCTTTTTGGTTGAAAGAGAAATAATCTGTTGGCCTTTGAAGTCCAGGAAGGAGAAATAAATCATCCAATGCATTTGTAAGCTTTAGATTTATGATTGAATCTCCTTTTTTTTTTTTGAATTTTTTTTTTTAAGTTTTGTTTTCAAAGAAAGGCCTTTTTTGTTGTTGTCGCTGCCGATTCTGTCTTAAGGACAAACTTTCCGTTCCATCTCTGTTTCCTCTGCGCCGAAGCGATGTTATAACCGGGCGGCAGTTGCGTGGCGTCTGGCCCACTGATCGACAGGGCCACGAGCCTGACAACAGGGGCTGTGGGTCGGACGTCTGCGTTTGAGATAGCGGACGGAAGCGACAGGCCAATCCTTTCCTCTCCTGCTTTTGGGTTTTAACCGGAGGTGAAGGTCGCAGTCAGAGCCTTTATGCTTTCCTAAACAAACGCACGCACACTCGCTATCCGCTGGTCTTGATTACGTGGGCTCTGTTGGGTTTATTCAGAGGCAGATTGCACAACGGATGAGAATTCATTCAATGCAATTTGCGTAGGTGGGCGTGGGTGATGTAATCTGGAGTTTATTTGTCAATCACACTTGCTTTTCGGGATCGACAAACCTGAGAGATTGTGTAAACAACTCTAAAGCTGGCCTCTCTTCATTTCACCCCAAACTGAACCTGACACCTATTAATTTGTTTTTCACTTCCGATAAAGCGATGTGCCAGGCCAGGTACAAATCAATTATCCTCAGCTTCAATCAGATTTCAGCGAGACTTTTCAGTGCCACAACCCGAGTATTTAACACACGGACAATCTGTTTCCACCACACCATTCACTGGATATTCATGAGTGTTTCTTCAAGCCTTTGAGGCCCGCAACAAAAGCTGTCTTCACCAGCCTCAAGTCCCTGAAAAACGTTCGGTTTTTTTTCCCCCCGAGTTGTTGACTTGATGGGATTGATTGAATCCATCCAGAGGGCGGAGGTGACAAATGAATGGATGTTTGGAGGGGGTGCACTGAAGGAGACAAAGGAAAATGGA
>CM030179.1:4612873-4647873 GCA_017639675.1 Aplochiton taeniatus | reverse complement strand
TTTTTTCCCCCACTGACCTTTGACCTCTGGCCCTCACCGTCCAAAGGAGGATAAACCCTTCAAGACTGAAGAAGAGGAGGTAGCCAAACCAAAGCTGACAGACACCAGAAAGGTATAGTGTTGTTTTTATTTTAATGATGTATGATATATAATATTATATGCTCCTATGTACAGTACTGTTTTCTTTGTGTTGGGGGGGGTTGTTGAGTCTAAAACTTGACTATTATAGTGTACGTTAGTGCAGTGGGCTGTTTGTCTCACATAGTACATTTCTTAAGCTTATACATTTTTTTCATTATTGAGTATACAACCTGTAATGCTGCTGTGTGTGTAACAGCTAGTAAATGTATAATATAATATCGAATATTCCTGTCCACTCTTGGCCTTAACTCGTAACCAGACGGTTAAAGCCCCATCACGATGTTCAAATCATGACGTTCAAAGTTCCGACCGGGAGTTCTCAAGTTATTCAGCCGCGACAGGGAGGCATCTCTGATTGGGCGCCGTCGGCCATTAAGTCCCTTTAATCTGAGCAAACACCCTCTGAAGAGCAGACGACCCCTCATTACCCCCGCCAGCTCGGAGACGGAGCGTTAGCACCCCCATCAATGGAAACAATGTAATTAGCACCTTGAGGCTAACCTCCTGCCATCCTTTTGGATGTGAAGTACCCACTCTCCGTGGAAGCGGTCGTGGTGTTTCCTGACAAACAAGATAAAGGCGGGAGGGTCAAAATATGATTGCAATTTAGGGATTTAATCCGCTTAAAAAGTGGCTTAACGTTATTGCATTATTGCAGAAAAATAATTTTAAAAATGAATATCTTCTGCGCATTATCACACACTTCTCGTTGCATGCCCTTTCCTGCAGCTATAATGTGAAGTTGACATTTATCTAGACGGCTAGCGAGTTATCGGCAAAAACCAAAATCGTCTTTCACCAATTTCCTGCTGCTTGACGACGTTTTCTTCAGGCCTCTCTGCCTTTTTGACTGGTTTGAAACAGCATGGCGCGTTGACAGGTTGAGGGAGCAATGGCATATAATTAGTTTAAGTGGACCTCTTAGAGCCATAGACGGTCGTGTTCAATGAACCCCCAAGCCACACACACACACACACACACACGGAGCAGCGATATGCACGTCTGTGTGTGCAGTTGGTTGAGTTATGTGTCATCGAATTGGAGGGAGGGAGGGGAGGGTTTAGATAAGAGCGTTATATGTGTGTGTGACAGGAGTCGTCGTCCCCCGTCCCCCCCCCCCCCTCCCTCTTTTTTTTGTCTTTGGTAACTTCTCTTTGGTAACGTCATAATCTACGAACAAGAACATCCTTACAAAACCCCGAAGTCCTGGATGCGATCAATTTCAAGTGATTTCTATTTAAAGAGAAGACGCACCGCGCACCCCCCCTGCTGCGTATGATTGGCTTGTCACACGTTGCCACGGCGAGGCTTGCCGGCCAGTCATCTCCCTTCAGGTGAACCCAGCAGGGTGCCACTACCAAAGATAGTGAATTGGTAAGGGGATGATGTGCAGCATTCTCCCTGTTTTCCTCGCTGAACCTTACAGAGAGAGTGTGTTTGTTTTGTAACCAGGCTGTGCGGTGTTTTGCATGGCCCGATGTGCGCTGAGCCACAGGGCAGGGGTGAAATCCCCACCGGGTGTCTCAGCCGTATGTTCTCCTGGGGAGGGGGGGGGTGGGGGGTGGGGGGGCGGTATGGAGGAAAACGTGACTTTTCATCCCATCCTGTCAGAGTTTGTCTGGAATGCCAATGTATTGAGCCGTTTCCTGCCTTTATCAATGGGTCCATCCGTCTCCACCTAGACACCTGGTTATTGGCCTGTGGGGTGGCTGTTGAATAAACATGAAGGTCGCTTTGAGAAGCAGACGGCAGACTTTCTGTTCTCTTTGTTTCTTTCGTTCTTGTCCGCAGCACCGGCCCTAGTTTTTCTTTTTCATGACGCTGAGACAGACGGTAAATGGCCATCTCGTGTCTTACTTTGCTTGGCTTTTTTTTTTTTTTTACTTTTCTTACTTTGCTCTTGATTTCGCCGGAATAAGGGAATGACAGGAAATTGGATTTAGTTTTCTTTTGCAGATAGAAAGAGGGACATTGTGGTTGTAGAGTGAGAGAGAGACTGCGATTAAGAACTACAAATTGGGGGGGGGGGAAAGAGAGAGTGTGATTACAAATTGTGAGAGAGAGAGAGAGAGAGAGAGAGAGAGAGAGAGAGAGAGAGAGAGAGAGAGAGAGAGAGAGAGAGAGAGAGAGAGAGAGAGAGAGAGAGAGAGAGAGAGAGAGAGAGAGAGAGAGAGAGAGAGAGAGAGAGAGAGAGAGAGAGAGAGAGAGAGAGAGAGAGAGAGAGAGAGAGAGAGAGTGATTAAGAACTACAAATTGGGAGTAGAGGAGGTGGATTGTGATGAAGGAGAAATACTTCGGGGGGAAGGGTTCTGGATGAACGAGGGATGATAACGACAGACAGGTGGAGGAGTGTTGGAAGGAAGGAGGAGAGGGAAGGTTTTCTTTTCCTTTTTTTTCTCCCTTTTTTGGGGGGGACGGACGGATCTCAAAGCAGACTTGACTTGGAAGAAAACAGAAGCAACATGGTGAAGGCAAACAGACCTAAATCATGGGATGTCGGATCTTTTGGCTGTGTCGCCTTCCACATGCCTGCATGGCTCTGGGAGAATGACAGGAGTGGAATGTGGAATTAGACGCCGGTGAACAGGGGGATCGTCACTATTTTACATCATAGATTCAGATGGGAATGCATATTCAGATGGGAATGCATATTCAAGTTTATTTCGGAATGAAACCATCAGGATATAGGAACAAACATGCCTAGCAATTGCTGCCAAGGGCTAGAGAGTGTGCTAGAGCAAGGTGACACAGTTCCCATAGATCTGTGAGGGGGGGAATTACAAGAGAAGGTGAAAATTGCAGAATACCCCTTTTAAGGGCTGGTGACCAAATAAGGGCGCCCATTTGACCACCTGTCCCTTGTAGGACTGTCGACCAAATATGGGCACGTGTGTGTTTGACTTCCTTTATAAGGTTATCTAACTGTACACTGTCCTGACCTGTTAAGCTCTACAGACCTTTTTAACCCTCAGCCCTGTAATCCTCCAGCTTCTAACACCACGCAGTGGAGGGTTTAGGGTGCTACGTAGGCCGAATGAAATGCTCCTTATCTGGCTCAGGGCTCTCTGCAGGTCCAATGAAATGCCCCTAAGTTTCTTTGATTGGTGCGAGTTGGAAGCCAACGGACCTTTCCACAGAGGAAGGGAATGCAGGGAAAAGGGCAAAAAAGAACGGAAATATACACGCAAGGAGAGAATTCATCAACCCGACTAGTTCGATTGAATGAGGGAAAAGTAACAGACTCACAATGGACAGGCCAGATAACGTCTGAGGCCAGACGCCTGGCAACTGCGACTGTTCATGAGTCTACCAGGTCCAGCTATTGTGGCCCTGAGCAAGGCACCAAGCCCCACAATGCACCTCTATTTCATAGGGCCAAACAACCTAAGCCTTTTCATCAGTGGAACATTAGTCATGGGTTTCTCTTTTTACTCTTTTTTTTCTCTCTCTCCCCTCTCTCTCTCTCTCCCCCCCCCCCCCCCCCCCCCCCCCCCCTCTCTCTCTCTCTCTCTCTCTCTCTCTCTCTCCCTCTCTCTCCACAGCCTTCCACAAACACTCTCTCCCAGTCTCCGGCCCCCAAGCCGCCAAGCTCAGCCAGCATGGAACCCATCAAGCCCAGCCCCGTACCGGCGCCCAGCCCGGCCGCGGTACCGGCCCCCAGCCCCAGCCATGCCTCCTCCCCAAGCCCAGGCACGGAGCACCGTTCTCGGGCCGACCCGGAGGACCAGGGGGCTCCGCTGGAGGAGCTGAGAGTCCAGATGAAAGAGCTGGGGCGCTCTGTGGAGCTTCTCAAGGCACAGCAAACGTAACCACCCTTCTATTACCTTACAACTACCATACAACTACCATACAACTACCATACAACTACCATGCAACTACCATATCACTACCATATCACTACCATACAACTACCATACAACTACCATACAACTACCATATCACTACCATACAACTACCATACAACTACCATACAACTACCATACAACTACCATGCAACTACCATATCACTACCATATAACTACCATACAACTACCATACAACTACCATATCACTACCATACAACTACCATATCACTACCATACAACTACCATACAACTACCATACAACTACCATATCACTACCATACAACTACCATATCACTACCATACAACTACCATACAACTACCATACAACTACCATGCAACTACCATACAACTACCATATCACTACCATATCACTACCATACAACTACCATATCACTACCATACAACTACCATACAACTACCATGCAACTACCATACAACTACCATGCAACTACCATACAACTACCATATCACTACCATATCACTACCATACAACTACCATATCACTACCATACAACTACCATATCACTACCATACAACTACCATATCACTACCATACAACTACCATACAACTACCATGCAACTACCATACAACTACCATGCAACTACCATATCACTACCATATCACTACCATACAACTACCATATCACTACCATACAACTACCATACAACTACCATATCACTACCATACAACTACCATACAACTACCATACAACTACCATACAACTACCATGCAACTACCATATCACTACCATATCACTACCATACAGCTACCATATCACTACCATACAACTACCATACAACTACCATACAACTACCATACAACTACCATACAACTACCATACAACTACCATACAACTACCATATCACTACCATACAACTACCATATCACTACCATATCACTACCATACAACTACCATACAACTACCATGCAACTACCATACAACTACCATGCAACTACCATATCACTACCATATCACTACCATATCAATACCATACAACTACTTGACTACATAACTGTCTTCCAACTGTCTTACAGTTAGCTCACAGTTTCCTTACAACTACCACATGGCTATCTTGCAACTCCCTTTAGCTATGTTATTTCTCAATGGATTGGGTTGACCGTAGGGCGGTCAGGTTATGCCTGACTTCATCTAAGGTTATGCTGTGATTGTTTTCTCAAGGGAATATCAATTTGCCCTCGAACACCAGCATATCTCCCTACTCAAACACATAGAAGCTAGATCAGCTTGATAGTTTGTGCTGAAGTTGAAACATCAATATCTTCAAGAACGTTTGAATTTCAACAGCTCAGATACAATTGAAATATCAATACCTCCAATAACGTTTGAATCTCAATATCTTCCGTAACATTTCAACATCAATATCTTAGATAACAATTAAAGACCAAGGTCTTTGGATAGCGTTTAAATAACATCGTCAAATAATAGGCCATAGGCTATAAGCTGACAATATAAGCTATGTTGATGGTTTGTGTGTTTCTCTTTCCTTGCTGGAGTGTGTATTCCTCACTGCTGGACGGGGAAACCCTGCCGGTCCTGTGACCTGTGTGATCAGTCGTGTTTGATTGAAATGTCTGTTTCTCTGTGTTACCGAGGGAGTGTGTACAAGAATGCCAGTGAGAAAGAATATTTGCCTCGACGCAGAACAGGGTGTGTGTGTGTGTGTGTGTGTGTGTGTGTGTGTGTGTGTGTGTGTGTGGGTGTGGGTGACGGGGTGGTGTGTGTACGTGCTGTCCAGGTCAATCTCACTGTTGATCAGCTGGTTGCCTGGTCATGTGGCAAACCACTCAGAGAACTCATTGTCTGTGTGTGTGTTCGTGTGTGTGTGTGTGTGTGTGTGTGTGTGTGTGTGTGTGTGTGTTTGCTTGTAGGAGAGAGCTCGCGGAGCTGCGGGGGGATCTGGATGAGGAGAAGCTGAAGCGAGTGGCCCTGCAGGTACGGAGACGACATTAACCACACACACACACACACACACACACACACACACACACACACCGCTCTGTATACAGTGGCCCTGCAGGTACATAGACAACATTGAACTCACACACTCCACACATACACACACTTTTCTGTATACAGTGCCCCTGCAGGTACGTAGAAGACATTTAATTAACCACACACACACACACACACACACACACACCGTTCCTTATGCAGTGACCCTGTATTCTCACACTGCAAACAGACTCCCATACACATCCATGTTAAATCTTCAAACACACTCTGTCTCTCTGCGTTTCCACCAGGTCAGGGTTTGTTTTGGCTCTGCTTTGTTCCCTCTGACTCCCACTACCTGGAGAGTGTAAACACTCAGCATAGAATTCCTATAATCCTGTCGCACAGCAAGGGTGTGTGTGTGAGAGAGAGAGAGAGAGAGAGAGAGAGAGAGAGAGAGAGAGAGAGAGAGAGAGAGAGAGAGAGAGAGAGAGAGAGAGAGAGAGAGAGAGAGAGAGAGAGAGAGAGAGAGAGAGAGAGAGAGAGAGAGAGAGAGAGAGAGAGAGAGAGAGAGAGAGAGAGAGAGAGAGAGAGAGAGAGAGAGAGAGAGAGAGAGAGAGAGAGAGAGAGTATGATAGAGAGAAAGAAAGTGTGTGTATGTGGGTGTGTTTTCGGCCCTCCCTCCCCACAGAGTCTGGCCATGCTCACCTCAGGTAAAGATTACCTCCGGTCCTCCAGACCCCCTGCCCCTTCTCGGCCCAATTCCCCTGCCCTCCCCCTGGCATCCCGTAGGCTGGGGACACGGGG
This sequence comes from Aplochiton taeniatus, assembly GCA_017639675.1. Classification (NCBI taxonomy): domain Eukaryota; kingdom Metazoa; phylum Chordata; class Actinopteri; order Galaxiiformes; family Galaxiidae; genus Aplochiton; species Aplochiton taeniatus. The sequence continues at coordinate 4,641,125 of CM030179.1, read as the reverse complement.
CCCTGGAGCATGCCACCCACCATGGAGGGCACCTTCCAACACACACACACACACACTGTGCCTCACCTCGGTCTTGATTGAATTTGTTCTTTATTTATTTATTTGTTTTGGTCTTTGTCTATCTTCCTCTCTCTCAATCTCTTTGAATTTGATATTGAAACCATGCCCATTATGCAAAATAGTATTTTTTGTCTGGAGTGTTTTGTCTGTGCCTAGGCAAAATGCCTGCTGTAGATGTAATGGCTTCACTGTGGGAATATTGATCCGAGATTTGTGGGTTTAAAGCTGCCGTTTATTCACCAGGCTTCAGAGAACAGGCTCGCTTAAATGTTAAAACCAACGTCTTTATTTTATTCTTTAAATTTGTTTTCCAGGCGCTATCTGATATGTTGCAGTGTAAAGATAAGCAAGCACCTGCCAGGCTGTGTGTGTGTGTGTGTGTGTGTGTGTGTGTGTGTGTGTGTGTGTGTGTGTGCCTGTGGTTAGATATCAGATGGGTTACATCCTTATCCCACCCCACTGGGTTACAGGTTTTCTGGACTGCGCATCCTCTCTTAACCGCCCCCCTGGAAACAATCTGTGGATCTACACGTCTAATGGCTCCCTCCCTTTCTTTCTTTCTTTCTTTCTTTCTTTCTTTCTTACTGTGTGTGTGTGTGTGTGTGTTCGGTCAGATGGAGATCGAGAAACTGAAGAGCCAGTTACAGACCACGTGAAGCTTTTGCACCAATCAGCAGCGAGCGTCGGCCACCCTGCCAGCCCTGCGGACAACCCACGAATCAGGGAGCGCAAACAGACGGACCGCAACTCCCACTCCTTGTTATCATGACAAAACCTATTCCCACATTTGTAAGACTTAATATTTTTTTTTGTTGTTGTTGCACATATTCCTTTTTTTTCTTTCATCTAGCTACAGAGAAAACTGTAATTAAGATACAGATGTATGTATATGATTGTTTTTTCGGGTTTTTTTCGTTGTTCTTGCCAATTTAAACGATGGAGGCCTTATCTGACTACTGTGCTGGACTGTTGGTCCCCTTCGCCCCTTGTGTTCCTGTAACTGGGGTTGGCGTTCTGTGCTACTGACTACGTATGAAGTTAGAGAAGGAGAGGGGGAAATGCCTCGTCTGTTAATTTTTTGTCATATACTTTTTGTTTTGTTCTTTTGAACGTACAAGCGGTTGATTTTTAAAGAAATATCGATGTTTTGCTGCACACGCTATCCATACTAGCCTGTTTTGGGGTCCTAACAAATGATATACGTTTTATGGTTTGACTCTTGGTTTGCACTGCTGCGTGGCGGCGTCGCTATGCAGGAGACATCCCAGTGCTTTTGTTTGTTGTTTTCCTAACATTCCTAACCAGGGTAACACTAACGTGCCTGTTTAAAAAGATGTAAAAGTGTTGATATTGGGAGAACGTTTATCAAGACGGTTTATGCAGACATGCAACATGATATATATATTTATATATATATATATATTTTTTTTTTAAGTCTTACTATATGCCTACTTGGATATTATACAGAGGATATTCTCGGTTTCTTTTTCTCGTCCGCGTGCAAAGACAAATCTAGTCCAACGACCCCCACCCCTTTCCCAATCCACCCCACCCCCCCCCCCCCCGCCAGAATGTACAACAGTTGTAGGTGTGGGTAGGACCAATTTGACCTTCTCCAAAGAGAAAGCAGGAGTGGGTTCCTGAGATAAGCCCTTCGTCACAACCCCAGTCACTGTGGCAGGTTGTGGCGCCTCTTTCCCATTACTGTTATCTTGCACAATTCTGTTTCGCCAAATTCCTCGCCTCATTGTCGCTGATCAATAAGCAGCTGTCACACCCCCTCGTTCACACACAGAAACACACGGATGCGTTTCTCTAAAGGTAAGTCATTGCGGGCTGTTAGGACGCGAGCCTACAATAGTCGCAGCCTATTTGGTTGACTGGTTTGTCCGCCTGTTGGTTCAGGTGTGGTCCTGTCATGTCCTGCCTCACACCAGACAGTGCGGAGAAAAAAACCCAGGCGTTGTTTCTCTGACCTTTTAAATGAGCCTCTTTTAAACTGGACCCTTTTAAAGTGGCCGATGTGGCCAGAAATAGCCCAGATTTGGAGCGGGTCGGCACACACTGGTGTTATCAAATCTCAAACCTCATACCTCGTTACGGACAGTTCCCACAGTGTGCGACAGTCGTGTCCCCCCCCCGCCCCCCTCCTAGCCAGCCCTATGCGTCTTGCTGCTCCTTTCATCTCTGTGTTTCGACGGCTCGGAGCGGATCGATCTGGACTCGATCATCGTGCCTTTGAGAGAGAGAGAGAGAGAGAGAGAGAGAGAGAGAGAGAGAGAGAGAGAGAGAGAGAGAGAGAGAGAGAGAGAGAGAGAGAGAGAGAGAGAGAGAGAGAGAGAGAGAGAGAGAGAGAGAGAGAGAGAGAGAGAGAGAGAGAGAGAGAGAGAGAGAGAGAGAGAGAGAGAGAGAGAGAGAGAGAGAGAGAGAGAGAGAGAGAGAGAGAGAGAGAGAGAGAGAGACGTTCTCGCTCTTTCATATGCAACAAAAAGCCTTGCCGTCGTTTACCTTCCCCTCCCTCCCTCTGCACATATTCTATTTTAACAAACAGATTATACCTTTTCTTTTCTTTCTTTTTTTTTTTTAAAGATGTATTTCTATCTGTAGATCTCACAAATGTCTTATCGAGGAAGTTTATGTTGTCTTTGTCGCGAGTACGCCAAGAAGAGTACACTCCTTAGGCTTGCCCATTGTAACCCTATAGAAAGCATCACTGCCAAGAGGCTGTGCGTGCGTGCGTGTGTGCGTGTGTGTGTGTGTGTGTGTGTGCGCGCATCAAGGCATGCAGGAAGGAGCGTCCACGTGCATATGATGTACATGCTTCGTGTGTGTGTGTGTATGTGTGATTGCGTGATTGTGAGGGCATAATCGAGGGTTTCCCTCCCCGAATGCATTTGGCCTTGATTACCTAACAGTCTGGGCCTTCGGCCTTAAGTAGGGGCCCGATTCCACGTTGATGCTGTTCTCTAAAGCAATAAGAATATATCTAATGTCTTAACACATCCCATCTCATTTATGTTTCCTGTTGCTCCTCTGTGAGAGGAGATAAAGCAAAAAGATAATCACGCGAAGATGGGGGTGGGGTGTTTCTCTTGATATAAACGTTCATTCCGCTTACTGACTTGTTGTACATTCCATTGTTTTACTTTAAGAAAAAAAAAAAATGTACTAAAAGAGGAAATCTGTGCACATTTGTAACATCTTTCCAAGTGATCTTGTTTACATGTGCTGTACAATTGCATGAACTGAGATTCTTTCTTAAAAATGAATAAATATCTTCTTTATTTACGGAACATGTTCCTGTGATTTGTCCCGGCAAAATGGTTCATGAAGTGGCATAAAGTAGGATAAAGTCAGAGAGAAATATGAAGGGAAAAGAAGGGTTGGCTGTTAACATTGAGCTGTATTGATCAGTGCAGCGGCTTTACCAAATCCATAAAGTTGATCATATTTGTTTGTGTGTGTGGATGGGGGGGGGGGGGGTCAAATGTAAATGTTCCCTCCAGAACTTGGTCTGGGAGGCCATGTGGAAAACAGCCCTGACCAGATGACCTAGGAGAAAGAGCTGGAGCGCTTATTTAGATCACAATCTCTGGCTCTGACACACGCACACACACACGTCTCCGCTCAGATCAAAATTGAACAGTAGGACTAAACGCGTCGGACCGATCGATTCCGCTTCATCCCGCCGATCTCCAATGTGTTTCTGATCAATACCTCTAATGCATTCAGTGTATCCTTGAAAAAGTGGCTTTAAAACTCATTCAACGCTCACCATCCGCTCTCGGGTATTGATGCTTGCTTTTCTAAAGAGTGTGCACCGGGAGTTATATTTGCAGAGAACGACTTTGACCCCGTGGGCCAAATCCATTGTGTGGATTCCATGCTCCACTGACGTTCAACATAGTGGTGCTGCCATGAACGTTGGTCATATCGAAGTTTGACGTTGACAAAACAAGCACCACGACAGAAAGTATAGACAAAAGTAATTTATTGAAAAGATTGGGGGACTTGAAAATTCTTTTTTTTTTTATGAAAATGATGGAATCATTGAAAGTTCGTTGATGTGAAGTGGCGTAACTTAACCCTTTAGTCCTGCACTGTGTGTTCTTATCCTCCAGCATGCCACTGTACGAGTGCATAGGCTATAGAACGACCTAAAGTTAATCATAATAATTCAATAAGTGACATGTTTTGGGTTGGAGTGAAACATCTCTAGTTCTGGACTCCGTTTGTGTAGGCAGCAGTAGGAGTGAGAGAAAGTGTCCGCAGAATATATTGAATTTCTCATCTTTTATTTTCTCTCTCTCTCTTGTTCCCTTCCTATATTTAACTGCAGACCATTAAAACTGTCTGGCCCTCTAAACCATAATGTACCCAAGCCTGACAGACACTCCAACATATGGACTGTCACAGCTCTCAAAGTGTCCTTGAGAGAAAGTTATTTACAACAAAAAACTCTTCTCGTCTCTTTCTGTCTCTCTCTCCTAGTCTCTCTCTTTCTCTCCTAGTCTGTCTGTCTGTCTGTCTGTCTCTCCTAGCCTCTCTCTTTCTCTCCTAGTCTCTCTCTTTCTCTCCTAGTCTCTCTTTCTCTCCTAGTCTGTCTCTGTCTCTCTCTCCTAGTCTCTCTTTCTCTCCTAGTCTATCTGTCTGTCTGTTTCTCTCTCCTAGTCCCTTTCCTAGTCTGTCTGTCTGTTTCTCTCTCCTTGTCTGTCTGTAACAGTGTAACATTAGTCATGGTTTTCTATCTCACTCTCTGTCTCACTTTCTCTCTTTCTTTCTCTCTCTCTCTCTCTCTCTCTCTCTCTCTCTCTCTCTCTCTCTCTCTCTCTCTCTCTCTCTCTCTCTCTCTCGTTCTCTCTCTTGAGGGCCAATAGGGAGGTGAGGGTAATCAGCGATGATGGGAAAGAGAGACAGAAAATGGTGGACGAAAAAGACCGAGGGGTGCCAATGCTCTAGTGTTGGACAGTGTGCACATGACTCCACGCAACATTGAAATTGGAAAAAAAAAAAGGAAGGAGATGCAATCAGAGAGAAGCGGAGGAGGTGAAAGGGATGTAAAGGAGAGAAGAATGGGAGGAGGGAATAATGACTGGATGTAGTGGCATGGGGGCCGGAGTGATTGGCCAAGGAGAGAGTGAAATGAACAGCAGAGAGGCTTGACATTGAAGTAAGACAATGGAGACAGAGTGAATGGGAGAACATGATAAAAGCCTCTGATTGAGAAAAGAAAAATGGTGGATAAATGGTTAGTTTTAAGTAAACAGGCTAATTGAGAGAGAGAGAGAGAGAGAGAGAGAGAGAGAGAGAGAGAGAGAGAGAGAGAGAGAGAGAGAGAGAGAGAGAGAGAGAGAGAGAGACGGACACGGACACGGAGACAGACAGAGACAGAGAATGACTTTAGTGAAGAGAAACGCTGAAATCCCGGAGACCTGGAGGGTGTCTAGGGAGACAAAAGGCGTCCTCATCCTTACTCGCGTGTGTCTTTGTCAGCCTGTCAGAAGCAGCTGGAAGCCTTTCACAAGGTCTCCTGTGGGCTTTATATAATACACACACACGTACACACACACACACTTCAAAGACACTCTCTTGAGTTGCTTAGACAAAACGGTGGCTTAATGGTTAGTACATTTACCTCATAGCAAGAAGGTCCTGGGTTCGATTCCCAGGTCCTTTCCGTGTGGAGTTTGTTCAAGTTGTGTTATTTATGGGTTTTCTTTCGCCATCGTACAAATTAATGCTACGATTAATAATCCCATAATCCCCTCCCTTACCAAGGAGTCAATATACCCCCACAGGGCCAGGTCGCCATTGCAATAGAGAACTCCTTCTCCTGGTTAAATGACAGTTGAAGAAAAAGTTTCCTATTAACAGTAGAGAATCCATCCACATAAAAAAACGTTACAAATGTTTTTTACAATATAGAAAATGGCTTCTGATAGAAGAATACAATAACATAATTCGCTCCACTATAGAAGACAAAATAATATTTATAAATGGTTATTTATTTTTTTGATTTACCCATTTCTGCGTCTCACAATGGGCTCTATGTCTTCCTGGTTGAGTTATTGAAGTGTGCCTTCCCATGCAGACCATCACAATGGGTAACGCTGTTAATAGGGCAACATTTAGCTTAAGGTCACTCCAGTTGAAGGCTGATTAGATCTAGAATGCATGCACAATTATTGTGTGGCTCATTAAACAAGTCACTGTCAACTTCCCCGGCGTTTCACTGAAAAATACTGCCACGCATCATTTAACACCCGGAAGCCAAATATAAACTCTGCATTTTGAAAAGAAGTTGAAGATTTCTTTTTTTCTTTTTTCTTTTTTTCACGTGATGAATTAAAGATTGGTCTCATGGTTTGAGATTTTCTCTTTCACTTCCCCATGGAGTGAGTGAATTAATCAATCACCACTGACTGCCATGCTGTATGTTCACCACAGTGTGTTGTTAGTGACTCTAACGTACGGTACGCTAAAGGTCTCAAATCTCTACTGTAACTGGCTGTACAGTGTGTTAGTCACTGTAAAAGGTCTCAATTGTATTGCATTGTATTGTAACTTGAATCCTTTTGCATGCAGGTCTATCGTGTCTCACGGTGGAAGTTTGAGGCGCAGAACAATTACTCCACAGTCCTATAATGGATTAGTTCTGAACAGGATATGAATATGTCCTGCGTAATTCAATTTGCGAAATGCTCGTGTAAAGGGAAAGCACAGGCAAATCTGTAATAACGAGAAACACTCCACAGTCATCTGTGATGTGAATAGCAATATTTAGATTATGTTGCATTCTCGTAGAATCTGTATTTTACTGTCTCTTTCTAGAAACATTCTCCTTGATGTTTAGTGTTGCGGTAGCCCCACGGTCAACAGCTGTCCAAGTGCGCGCGCGTGTGTGTGTGTGTGTGTGTGTGTGTGTGTGTGTGTGTGTGTGTGTGTGTGTGTGTGTGTGTGTGTGTGTGTGTGTGCATGTGCGTGTGCGCGCGCTGTTGCGTGTGCCCTTCTCCTTACCTCTTCTTTGGCTGACTTTCTCTGAATCGTCCTGTGTGTCTGTTAGTGGGAGCCAGTCGGAACAGCTTTGAGCACCCGGCAGCATTCTGCATTTCCTGGGACTGACGAGAGACTGACACTAATAGGGCATCATGTGAGGACCCTGGCAAACTCAAAATGGCTCCTGGGACATTGCAGGCCCCATAAACCAAAGTCAAAATGGCTCCTGGGACATTGCAGGCCCCACAAACCAAAGTCAAGCCTACCCTGTTGATTTTGAAAGTGGAAGGGTTTTGTTCATTTTCACTTATTTTTTTGCAATGGTCAATTCTCAGATTGTTTTTACAACTTGATGCGTCTTTAGGTTTCAGAAATGTGCTATATGGATGGATGGATGGATGGATACATACATCCTACAAATATACCGATACAAATATACTCATGGATTGCTATTGCACTAGATAAATAAAAAGCACACGATATGAATATGAATAACTGTAACTATAAACTATAAATGTTATTATTATTATTATTATTAACCATAAAATACACCTGTTTAACTTTTACTTTACAAGGAAAGTGAAAATAAACCTGTACATTTATATAAAAATTATCCAAAAATTCATACACTATTTTTATATCCGATGATAAATCTATGACAGTTTTTTGGCAGTGAACCTTTCCCTCGTGATGAAACATTAAACATCAATTTTGCCTTCACAGTTCACAGTTCCGTTAACCTATTGCCTGTTTTTAGACATCCTATGGTCACACAGCACATCTACCACAACTATTTGATTGACCGACACAGACCTGAAGGCCTCATACTCTATTGATAATGGTTGATGCATGGCAGCCCACGACGCAGTTCATCCATTCATCCATTCATCCATTCCTCCATTCCTCCCTCCATCCCTCTACCCTCACCCAGGGAGTCGGAGCAGGCAGAGTCCTTCTACAGCACTGAGCCACAGGTGTCTCCTCCCTCCCTCCCTCCCTCCCTCCCTCCCTCCCTCTGGTAGGGTCATTCTCCATCACTAAGCCACAGCTATCTCCCTCCCTCCCCTCCTCCCTCCCCTCCCTCCCTCCTTCTCCCTCCCCCCTGCCTCTGGTAGTCATTCTCCATCACTAAACTACAGCTATCTCCCTTCATCCCTCCCTCTATCCCTGCTGCCTTCCCTCCTCCCTCCCTCCTCCCTCCCCTCCTCCTTCTCCCTCCCCCCTACCTCTGGTAGTCATTCTCTATCACTAAGCTACAGCTATCTCCCTCCCTCCCTATTCCCTCCCCTCCTCCCTTCCCTCCTCCCTCCTCCCCCCTCCTCTCCTCCCTCTGGTAGGGTCATTCTCCATCACTAAGTCACAGTGGGCAAAGCCCCCCCCACATGCGCTGATTACGTGCTGTTACGTTTTAGGATGGAGCTATTGCTTTTTTCATCAGAATCACTTTTATTTCAGCCAGCCGTCGATCTGTTTCTCACAGCAGGGGTTCCAGCCCACAGGTCAGAGGTCATTCTTTTTTAATTTTTTCCCCTTGTTTCTTTATTTACACATTCTTTAGGTTTGTTCTCCGGTTCAACAAGCTAGCGAAATAGTTTTCCACATTACTGAATGGAGGGGGAGTAGTATGAGTCTCTTGACATATTCTCAGCACGTCACCGTTTATTTCTACCTTGGTTTCTGCACCTTTCTCCCCTGGTTGCACCGTTCACTCCTAACCCACTCAGAGAGGGCTTTTAAGCGAGCGTAGTATGGCCTGCTGCGCCATGCTTCATGCTGCCTTTGGCCGGGACTAGAAAAAACAGAGCTGTCAACGCATACAGTGAGATAAGATAGGACAGATGGAGCTTGTGACCAATGTTTTCTTTTCTTGTGGGGGGAGGGGGGGTTGTAGGGCAATGCAAATACAAAACAAAAAAATAAAAATATAATGTCAAGGCTCCTTTCATTGACCTAGACATATACACAAACACACCCACATAGAAATATTCATACTAAAGTCTATAAATACACCCACAACCAAGCGTACATATCTCTCAGAAACCTTTACTCATAAACAACACACAGACACAAATCCTTTCCTGTGAATTACCCTGTGGTGACAGTGATGTTCTGTTACCCATGTGTGTGCCAGTGTTGCTGTAGGGAAAATATTCCCTTTCAGTTTAGCCATATATATGGATGGTCCCTTTAAATTACTGCTGAAGCTATCTGAGCGGATTGCTTAAAATGTTTAATTTGATAAAAAAAAAAAATCCATGACCAAATTCTAGCCATAACAAAGTTAATGTGGCAACAAGTGGCTCCAAAACGTGGAGTGAAGATACAAGAAATAGGATTTCCCAAAAAAGAGCTGCACAGTGAATTATGTCTGTGAGAATGTAAGATGCAAAATGTTGTCCAGGGAGTGCATTATGCAAATTATATGTTTTACACTCACTGGGCATATCTCTCCTCTTTCTCAGAAACGTGTGGCATTTTATTATCTATAGCAAATCCATTTTTAGTCCAAAACTTTTTTGCAGTGCAGTTGCCAGGGGACTTGAACAACATTACAACTTGTAATGTTCCCTGTGAGACGAAAGCTGAACTTATTATTTCTAGTCAACATATTCAAGTTCAGAACTTACCTTGCTTTGAACTGTAGGAACTGTACGTAACTATGTTCAAACATCATGTTCTCCTCAGTTGCATCTAGGTCAAGTGCTTGTGATATAAGTCTGAGTCACATGTTCAAAAGGATGTTTATAGATTCACGGTCTTGTGCATTTCTTCTTGAACACTTGATTCTGAGGTAAAGGTGAGAGAAATAGATATTAGGTGTGTGTGTGTGGGGGGGGGGGGGGGGGGGGCCTCACCAGATGAGGTAAGCACAATATGCACTATACTACACGCCTGTGTGTTCATCAAGTGAAACTAATTTCTCATATAGATAACACTTTTATTTTATAGATGAGAAATAAGTTGCCGTTTAGTGGACAAGGAGGTAAAGACAGTTATTAAACAGATATAAGAAATGTGTCTTGGTGATTGTGGAGCACAATCAAAACCCAATAACAATAGCATTAGGATAAATACGAAGATGGTAAAAATAAAAGTGATGCAAAATATGATTTCCCTAAAAGGAGCTGCACAGTGAATAATGTCTGTGAGAATGTAACATGCAAAATGTTGTCCAGGGAGTGCATTATGCAAATTATATGTTTTACACTCTGGGCATATCTCTCCTCTTTCTCATAAATATGTGTGGCATTTTATTATCTACAGCAAATCCACTTCACATTATACTTCAACAGATACTTCCTTAAATACCACACTATGCTGCAATAGATACTTCATTAAAGACCTCACTATACTTCAATGGATACTTCATTAAAGACCTCACTATACTTCAATGGATACTTCGTTAAAGATCGCACTATACTTCAACAGATACTTCGTTAAAGACCACACTATACTGAAATAGATACTTAATTCAAGATCACACTATACTTCAATAGATACTTCATTAAAGATCACACAATACTTAAATCTTCAATAGATACTTCATTAAAGATCACACAATACTTCAATCTTCAATAGATACTTCATTAAAGATCACACTATACTTCAATAGATACTTCATAAATGCTAACACTCCTACCAGGAGGGATGGTAGGGATTCAAAGGCAGATTCCTCTAGGGTTCAGATGGGCACAAAGTGAAGTGGCCTGTTTTATCCTTGGCTTTTTCTTTTTTGTCCATTTTAACCTTTTAGAAATATTTGTTTCGGGGCCGTTGTTGAATACCATGCTCCGATTACTTCAGGTCCAATGTGTTAGGTGAACGGGTACGCTTTGATGTTTTGAAGCCTTACAGAGTGTCAGGGCAGGCCGTGGCTTTTGAAACACATTTTTACTTTTAGCTCTTCACAGCTTCAGGTCCACTGAGGCTGACCATCACACATTTAGTAGATAGAGCACTAGTGTGGAAACAGTGATCTCTCTGTCCATCCGTCTGTCCGTCCATCCTTCCGCCCGCGTGCGTGCGTGTGTCTGTGAGAAAAAAATCTCTGTATGTTCCATCTTATTTTTAGGACGTGGTTGAAACCTGCATGGGTGTCATCAGGGTTTAAGTCATCAGTGTGTGTGTATGTGTGTGTGTGTGTGTAAGTGACAAAAAAAAACGTTTACTCACTTCTATGCTAGAACGTGAAACGTTTCCTGAAAACAAACAACGGGTTATGATGGCGACTGGAACACGCACACACGATTGAATTTGGTCAATTTGTTAAAGAGGGGGCAATTATGTATGTGCATATTACGTTATCCTATGTGCTGCTTGTGTGTAATTTTAAGTCACGATATGTACTGCCCAGTGTGTATGAGTTCATACGGTACAGGTATGTGTATAATGTTAATCTATTGTATGTACATCGTGCCACTGTAAACCCTGTTTGCTTATTATTTGAAGTTACTGTGTGTACTGTGAGTGTTCGATGGGAAAGTTTGACATTCAAACGTTGCATTCACGTGCTCGTTGAATGGGCCCATTGTCCCACTTCGAGGGCTCCTTCAAATGCACCCAAGAGACGCGCGGCCTTCTCTCCCCAAATTTAGAGGATGCAACTGCTCGAGCCTTAATGGCCCAACCTATCCCAGAATGCATTGCGCACCGGTGATGATTGGATACCAGTGTCGTGACACAAGGGTAAGGGTGGGGACAGCTGGCGACGCCAACAGGAAATCCTCAGTAGACCAGACCGTGTCATTGAATGTAACTTATCAACGCTCGGTTCGGCCTTGGCGGTCCGCAAAGGCGTGCCTTCGTAGACCACGTCCTTCGAAGTATACGGGCCCTGAATTGAGACACGGCGATATAGTCGCACAAACCAGGGGAGAGGGTGTGTCTTGAAAGGGGGAGGGTTTCGCCAAAGAGTGAGTGGCGTTTCTAAATGCCAGTCAAAAGCGTGCCTTCCAGATTGGAAGGCCAACAGAAGAGGAGAATCTCATAGGAAAGTCTCCAGACCACACCAGTTGAGTTTGAAAACAAGATTAGGCGGGGATGGCCACGCGAGTCTACTAAGAGAGCGGCTCTGCGTCCAATCAGGGCTTCCATCCGGACCTGACTCACTCAAAACGACAACACTTCCTCTCCCCTGAGTCCCTCGAAACGGGTGATTATTTTCATTTTGTTTGTTTTCCCTCAGCTCGATCAATTCCGTTTCCTCACGGACAGTCATTTCACGCCGCTTAGGAAGGTTCACCTCCGGCACGGTGCTTGTTTGTGCGTCTACGCCGCGCGGGGTTCCTTCTCGTTCCGATTTCCACTCGGCGCGTTCCTCTCCGTTATCCCTTCGTCTCAACCGAGAGCATCCTATCGCTTCATTAACAACGACAACGCCGCGACCACAGATAAGGGACAATGATTTGTGTTCAAGTCCCCCCCGTCCCCGTCCCCGTCCCCCCCGCCCACTCCAAATGCCACCCTCAATGGTCCACTTGAAATGTCCGCCTAATCACATTAATTAGTGCCATGCTTTTATGACACTCGTGTCAGTAATCATGGCATTGCTCACGTGAGCGTGAAGACCTATGGGATGATGCTCTAAAAAAAAAAAGAGTTACTCCCAGTGTAATTCGATCAAAAGCTCAGGGATGCAGTCTGTGTGAAGTCTGGAGGTTCTCTGGCGCAGGTGTTAATGTAGGCATAGGCTACAGTTACTAAACCACACCGTTGAAAAGATTACCGAGGTGCGTCACATCATCGCGTTGAGCTTTGTGGGTGTCAGACCATCCGGGAATACCAACTCCTCATCCTCAAGGACTCGGAGCTACCTGAACGGAAAGATCATCATTGTTCTGATCATCAGCCCTCTCATATTTTTTTTCCCGCTGAGAGGATTATTGTAAACACACATTATGTGATGTAGTGCTATACCTTCTGACATCAATCTAAGACTGATAGCTCCCTTAGAAATGAACCACATATGCTGTTATGACATGAGTTCTTTCTACAATCACGTTATGAAACTTGTAAACACTCATTATCTGAGATAGTATCATACCTTCTGACATCAATCAAAGGCTGAGAGCTCACTTTCATGTTTATGTAAAGAGAAGCGGGAAATGGTTGTTGTAAACTTTTACATGGTCAACTTCAACGACACCAGGGAAGCAAACAAAAAGGTGGAATGCCATGTTCCAAACGTCAGCTTTTTGGACCGCTCCCTCAGAAAAAGACTGTAAGGCCATTTACTTTTTGCTACGTGCTGGGTGTGCAGTTAAGACCGTCTTCAGAGAGAGTGACAGCAAAGAGAGAGTGTTTGTGGAGGCGATGCCGACCTGGGCACCTTTAGACGGTGGAAATTCAGCGAACCGTCCGGTTTCCGGGTGATTCGTTTGTTTTCGTGTTTTCTCGTTTCAATCGACCTTCGGAACGCACCGCCGACATCCCTCCTCTGAAATAGTGCCAACAACAACAGAAGAGGTGCCAACAACAACTTTGTGTTTATGTAAAAAAAAAAAAAATACCATACAACACCACAGAACTGTTCTATACAGGTGATGAACAGATTTAAATCCATGCACTGAAATCAGACATCTGCCATCTAGACAAGAGTTTTATTGTGAAGTGAGTTGCCAGATTGGCTGCAAACGAGTTTCCATGATGTTAAACAAAGTGAACAGTTATCTTACGGTAAGAAAAATCTCGACACATCCACTTGTCCGCGCTTTTTAAAAGCCTTTTGACGTATATGCACGTATGTGTGTGTGTGTCTAGGGACACGGCCGTGCATAATTGTGTGTCTGTGAGCGTGTGCACGTGCAAGCCTATTCGGTAATGTGTGTGTGTGTGTGTGTGTGTGTGTGTACATACGTGTTTGTGTGTGTGTACGTGTTTGTGTGTGTGTGTGTGTGTACGTGTTTGTGTGTGTGTGTGTGTGTGTGTGTGTACGTGTTTGTGTGTGTGTACATACGTGTTTGTGTGTGTGTGTGTGTGTACGTGTTTGTGTGTGTGTGTGTGTGTGTGTGTACGTGTTTATGTACACCAGTGACGGATAGCTTGACATGCAAAACAAAATGTGTGAAGCTGCTAATGCATTTTCAGATAAGGTGCCAACACTCAGGAGTTTCCAATCCACAAACACCCATTCAAAGTGTAATCTTGTCAAAAACCACATATGCTGTTATGACATAAATGCTTTGTACAATTCCAGTATGAAAATGGAATACAACATTAATCAGTCCCATGTGTTTTTCAGTTAGACAAACTCATCTGTCTTAAACATTTATTGAAAGTGAATACAATTCAGTTTGGGTCTTTTAAGTATTATGAAGCTCCCTGGCGTATCACATCCAGGATTAGTGATTAGTTCAGATTGAACAAACTAATTTGTTAGCTGCCTCACAATTTAACAAAGCAAAAAAAGATCTTGGGTCTTCCCAGTGAACTAAAATAAGAGGCAGAAAAGAAAGAAAAAATGCATCACATGCTTAAGAAACTCTTCCCAAAGTTCCTAGCCTTGGCAGCAAGTGTTCCAGAAGCTCATTCTTTAGGGAAGACCAGATGCAGGGATGATCTCTCTTTTTCCAGACAATTTTTCCGACACATCTGTAGCTGCTGCTTCTTCTGTGAAAAAGAGCGTGGCTATATAACGTCAAACGTATGAGTTCTCCATTTTCCAACTCTGTAAAACACATGAATCCTATATTCAATCTCCACACAAACACACGCGCACGTATGCAACAGGTGATCAAATTGCCCCCATCATATGTGGCTGTGCTGCTCTCCTAATGGCTGCGGCTCACAATTCGAGTGAAGCGAGCCGTCCGACCCCCAGAGAGCATCGTCCCTTATCTTGCCATATTCAGGCCTCATCGCGGGGTGCTTAGTCTCAGGTAGGATTATCAAAAGTAATTTACAGATCTGAGGAGCGGCAATATTGGCTCACCGTCAAAGAAAACTGGAGACTGGAGATGGTCGCGAAATATTTAGGAGGGGGTGATAAACCTGTTTCGGGGGGTGGAGGTAGAGATTTGGCGGGTGGCAGGGGGAGGTGGATTTGGAGTACGTTTCCGAGAGTTCGTTTCCTGTATTCTGGTGGATTTCTCGTATTGAAGTTCGTCAAAAACGGAGGCAGCAAAACTCCCTTTTGTGTCACCTTCATTGTATTCACATTCAAACCACTGTATGACATAAAGAACCGCAAGGCTACACTGCACCATGTGTCCTTTATTAATGAACACATACGTTAGACACTAGGGAGAGACATGCAAGCAAGGACAAAACACTACCAAATCGACTTCAAGTCAACAAGACATCCAGTCAACAGGCATCTGTAACGTCTTCTGCTTTGACCTCAATAGGTTGCTATGGAAGGAGAATGAGCTGTACACATGCCTAATCCCCATCCATAATCTAACGGATTATGGCTTAACATTTTACGTGCATTTATCTTCCTCAAGAGATGAACAAATCGAAGGTATCCTCCAAGAAGGGAAGTATTTTCCGGAAGGCCTCCTTTGGATAACCTTCACCTGATTACGTTCAAGGAATGATAATCCTTCATTTAAGTCGGTCAGCCAGTCAACCAGTCAACCAGTCAGCCAGTCAACCAGTCAACCAGCCAGCCAGTCAACCAGTCAAACAGTCAGCCAGTCAACCAGTCAACCAGTCGACCAGTTGGTTGGTGTGGACAGTCATCCACCCGATGTTGATTGCGGATGAACCACTCGGTTTCGCTATTTGTTTATAGTCCCCTGGTGGACTACTTCACATCAACACACACACACACACACACGCGCACAAACACACACTAAACAATCAGTGAGTGCATATCGCATCAAATTCGGTCAAATTAACTCATCAAATGATCGTCGATAAATAGAAATCCTATTCCAATGGAAACCTGCACATGAGATTTTGACTGGGTGTTTTTTTTCCCAGCCAACATGCATACTGCTGATCAAAGGTGAGCATGTTCACCTGCAGACGGTGCTTCAGATTGAGTGTCAGTGTGCCAGGTGTTAATGGACAGGGAAAGTAAGCGAGCTAAAGGTAATTACATTTGAATCATGATTAAAAGGCCCATTGGTCATGGGGTTCTGTCGGTTGAGGGGAGGAAGGAGAGGGTATGTTTGAGATCGTGTTTTTGCAAATGGCCATTGAAACACAAACGTGTGTGTGTGTGTGTGTGTGTGTGTGTGTGTGTGTGTGTGTGTGTGTGTGTGTGTGTGTGCGTGCATGTGATTGCACATCAGTAATTAAATCACATTTTTGGTGGGACGGCAGTGCCTTAGGATAGAGCTCCTCACACACACCACACACACACACACATAGGTGTAGGTTTCCATGGACACTGACGGTCTGTCCTCCCACACAGCATACCGTGTGTGTTATCCATATATGGTGCCTATGAAGTGTGCGTTCCAGCCCCGTTTAAAGCCAAGCGCCGCTTAGCTAGTACCCCAACCCCAGTGCCGCGGCGGTCAAAGAAGCCCCCTTCCCCCCGTTCAGCTGACCCGTGTTGGAGTTTTCCCCGGGCGTCAGGTGGCTCCATTAAAGGTGCCAAAGTGGCCCCCCAGTGCCGCGGGACATGGCGACGACTGAGGTGAGACCGAGGCTGATGGGGGCCCCGTACACATAACATCATGGACCCGCCAATCTATTCCCTGGGTAGGCCGTTGCCACTCTGCAGCGATGAGGCGTGGCCAGCCCCGAGAGCCCCGTTTAGCGGGAAGAGCCGCCGCGGACGTTCAGAGCGCCGAGCGGACGGCGCGGACGCCCGTGGGGAAGTCACTCGGCTGTTCAGCGAAAACAGATGGAGGGCTCATGAGATCCCCGGGGTACGTTGAAAGTCCAAACACATTCTGCCACCCAACAGGAGGAGCTGGTTTTTGGTGCGGAACACACACGAAACCCCATGCACTTGTAAATGAGACCTTCTAAGCTAGTCATTTGAGAGGCAAAACTGTTTCATTGACCAGGCCCTTAGGCTAGAAATGCCCCATTGAGTTAACCTTCAGGAGGGATGAAGGCCAAGCGTGAGCGGAGAAACCGATTGGACGCTGGGGAGGTTTTGGAGCAGGTGTGACAGAGTGAGACAGGAAGAGAGACAGGAAAGAGAAGGAAAGTAAGACAGGAATAGACACATGAAAAGGGACATGAAGAGAGATTGGAAGAGACACATGAAGAGAGATTGGAAGAGAGTAGAGACAGGGAGAATGGAGTAGTGTGTAGATTCCTTTGTCCTGTAGATTATATTATGGGCCTACATGCTGATTTATTACCCACCAAGATGACAAAATGTCTGCAAGTCTCTCTCTGTACTACTGTAACGCTTTTCTCTTGGTGTTTCTCTCCAGTTACACATCATTGTGCAGCACAACAGCCAGTGTAAGCCAATTGATTGTCACTTTTAATCACGGCTACAAGGCTGGCATTTATGCAATCCAAACCAGGCGTTGTGGGTCGATTGTCGATGTGCGGGGGAGTTCTTTTTCAACCGCTGGGCTGTGACCAGAACCAGTCAAAGAAATAACTGAAACCGCATGTGGAGAAATTGGAAAACAAGCATCTGACCTCCCCACCCCAGCGCCTACATGTTGGTTTAAATAATACTTCAAATAGGGGTGCCACTCTCCCTGCCGGATTAGACTTAATTAAAGTAAAGACCGCGCGTTCTATCAGTGGTTGGATGGAGGGTGTGCAATGAGAGGCCGCACTGTAAGACCGCTGTTCGATTCCGTTACAAGGCAAACACAACCAACTGGCTATCTATCTCACAATCTCTCTCTCTGTCTCTCTCCCTCACACACACACGCACGCACGCACGCACGCATGCCCACATACACTCACCTGCAACCGCAAACACATAACACCCAATGCTTCGTCCTAATTGCTACATTGGCGTACTCCTTAGCTCAGTTACAAGAAGGATACAATCCCCACTGCGTTCCCACGGATGGTAAGCCGATCGTATGAAAACCAGCTGAATTGGTCCTTGGTGGCAAGCGTATGAAGTCGATACTCTGCTCAGAGACCAAGCACACTAATTGGTATGACCAGTACAAAGGAGCAAGCAGGCGGAAATGTAATATTGGTATGTTGGAGAACGAGAAAAAAAAGAGTGCCTTGTTTTATATCCATGAGCTGCACTGGCACGCCGCAATAAATATATAAACTTGCGAACAAGACTGCAGCAGATTTGGGTTGAGGAAACTGGGGACGGTATTTACAGTAATATAGCAACTGTACTTTACAGTACAAGCTGAGGAGCTGCAACTGTTGTCATTAAGTTCCCGTTGTCTCACAGCGGATAAGCGCACAATGCTGTTGTTACTGACGTGTGGTCAGGTTCATGATGGAGCGATACAGGACCAGTCAAGGCGGGCGGAGCTGTTGTTTTTCAACACATCTTTGTCTTGAGGGAGCTGAGGGCGAGGTCTCCATTATGAAAGTCCCAGGGGTCTGCACCGTCCGCTACCCCTGTTGTCTCCAGTGGGAGCTGAGACCTGTAACTCATCATCAGTCACCCTCAGAGACTCATCCTAATGCTTCTTGAAGGGTTGAGCTACTCCCCACAATCCCCGGCGCTGGAAGATTCCGTTTAGAGGGAGATGTGTGTGGTTCACAGTAACGATACAACCCAAACAACTGTAATGCTATAATAGTTCCATCCGTTCCAAGGTCTCAGGCATTGATTTGTCTGTTCCTACACAAACACAACACGTTAAATTAAGCCAGGAACTTGAATGGATGTTTTGGGCGCCGGGGGGGCTCACTGTCAGCTGGGAAAGCACAGATGTGTGCACGCAGGCACTCACACACACACACACACACACACACACACACACACACACACACACAGACACACACAGACACACACAACCATAACGCTAACCCTAACACTCAGACGCCCACACACATACACACACACACACACACACACACACACACACACACACACACACAACCCTATCCCTAACACTCAGGCACTCACTCACACACACACACACGCATACGCACACATACACACATACACATCAGAACACACTCCGAACTAATTGCTCCAACAATTTGAGTAGTCATAAGTGTTTCCGAACATCGGTCCTTCAACCTTAAAATATGGGTGAAGAACTATTATAACTAAACAGACGCTGTAATCCTCATACTGTACCGATCGTAGAAATAGAATAGGTCGTTTGCCCAACAGTCCTCAGGTTGTTGGTGTCTTCTCTAATAGACAGACAATAGACGCAGCGGCACCCAAAAGCCATGCTCGAAGCTCTGGCAGCACTCAAGTGCGGATTACACAACTATATCCGGAAGGGCTTTGCTGCCATAATAACACCGTTTGGTAACATAATCTAGTAAAGTGTCTGCGACCTTTAACAGGTGAGCAGACAAGAGGGGAAGTGAATCCCGTTTATGATAGCCTACATCCATTTCAAGAAAGCGTTTTTTAACAGTCTCCTTTCTTAAGTTTTTTTTTTTTTATGTAATATCCATCTAGACAAGCAATTGTTTGCAGGAAAGGCTATTTTAAATCCATTTATAGATGGAGCGAATTGAACTGTCTATGATCCGTTCTTCAAGCTCAGGGGCTTCCTGGCGCTCAGTTCCGAATGGTCGACCTTAGATTTCCATTATGATCTGTCTATTTGAAGATGTCTGTTAACATGTGTCGGAGAAAAAAAGAAATTTTGCTGCCACTCTGCCTGTGGCTTAGCACGGCTCCACCATGTGAAGAGGCGTATAGGGTGTGAATAAAACATGAAATGCAGGAGTACAACATCAGCTAAATTCAGCGATAGAAATAGAGAGTGAAAGAGAGAGAGAGTGAGAGAGAGAGAGAGAGAGACAGAGAGAGAGAGAGAGAGAGAGAGAGAGAGAGTGAGTGAGTGAAATTCAGCGATAGTAATAGAAAGTGAAAGAGAGAGAGAGAGAGAGAGAGAGAGAGTGAGACTGAAATTCAGCTATATAAATAGAGAGTGAAAGACAGAGAGAGAGAGAGAGAGAGAGAGAGAGAGAGAGAGAGAGAGGGAAAGACAGAGAGAGAGAGAGTGAAATTCAGCAATAGAAATAGAGTGAAAGAGAGAGAGAGAGAGAAAGTGAAAGACAGAGAGAGAGAGAGAGAGAGAGAGAGAGAGAGATTCTGAGATTCTGACGCTCTCGCTTCAGTTCAGCGAGAGAGAGAGAGAGAGATGGGGGGGGGGGGGGGACAAAAGGAAGTGATAGTAGAAAGTTAAAAAAGGTCATGGGAAATGGAGTGCCGTGGATTCCTCCTAAGTGGTCTTCCTTGCAACAGAGCCGTCCAGAAGGAGGGAGACGTGCACTTGTGGTGCTACAAACACTGCAGGATTCCCAGAGGCTTCAGAAATATGTGAAAAGAGTCCATCCTCCGATTCAGTGTTGATCCCCGTCTCTCGCTCTGGCTCTGTCTGTCTCTCTCTCTCTCTCTCTCTCTCTCTCTCTCTCACTCTCTCACTCTCTCTCTCTGTCTCTCTGTCTCTCTCTCTCTCTCTCTCTCTCTCTCTCTCTCTCTCTCTCTCTCTCTCTCTCTCTCTCTCTCTCTCTCACACACACACACACACTACAAAAGAAGAGACATCACAAGCACACTTAAGTTACACACACATCCATGCACACACACACACACACACACACACACACACACACACACACACACAAAGAGAGAGAGAGAAAGAGAGAGAGAGGGGGGAGGGGGACAGATGCATCCATCTTTATTTAAAGGAATACACTCAATCACTCTGAGTGACAAACGTATTTCCTAGCATGTTCTGCTTCAAACTTCTTATGAGGCCATTATGATTGCAAGAGAAACCCTAAACTCAATCGCAGGTGCATTTTTTTCTGACAAGATGTTTTGAATCTAACAGTACTGATAACAGTAGACACTTGGACATAACATCTTTAATAAAAGTGAGATAACAACAGAGAAGATCATGATTGTACGGTTGATGTATATTTGTATATTTAATCAATATTTTATCAGTTATCACCTAGCTCTATCTAACTAGGACCACAGCCATTTCAAAATGAGATCAGTTACAAAAACACACTCAAACAGGCACAGCACTTTGCATGTCTTGCTTTGTTCCAATTCTTCTCTACATTACCCAGTGCCATAAGAAAATTAGGTTAATGGACCGTGAAACTTATTTTGTTGATTACATTTATTTGGCCAACATTCGGTAAGCCACGCATAGCCTGATGTAAACTGTTACAATGAACCATAGCCAATGGGAATAAAAGCACAACGAACCCAACACTAGAACACATTTTGTTGAACAACATTTGTTGTCAAGGCGAACTTCGAGCGTAGCAAACATAATCTAAGTTTTCGAGTAGTCCATAGACACTCACACGAGGAGGAGGAGGAGGGGGGGGGGGGGGGGGGGGCGGAGATAAGTGGTTTCGGCAGAGGTGCAGTCGCATTTTTTATTCATTTTCCAATTGCGCATGTATTTAGTGGTCATTCCAAAGAGTGGGCAGGCATGGGCGCTACCTTGTTTTCTGATTGTCCCTGGTTTGATTTCGCAATGAAGTCAGCAGATTGACTCGATTGTGAGTAGGCAACACACTGAATGGTGTTGAAGTGGGCGATTCCCTCTCTGCAGTAATCGGAGTCTCCGAGCATTGCAGAAGCGTTAAAGCTCTGCGCGGGTCGGTTAATTGAAGAGGGGACAGCGGGAGTAATCTTCACGAACGGAGTTGGACAGACTATAAAACCGTGCCTTGTGAACCTAATTACAGCGTTTTCACTCACCGTTTTTTTTTTTTTTAAACCTGACACGTCTTGGAGTTTAAAGATAAGTCTGGTGTTTAATGCAGCCTACCAATCCGAATGACTGATGACTGATCATAAACAGGCAAGCAATATTTTCATACGTTTGCAATCGTTTCTCAAAATTATATACTGTTAGAAAAAAACCCGCTTTATTTTAAACAGTTCCTCGGTCATATAACTTTGTTTGCTCTGTTACCTCTGTGATAGGACTGGTAAGTTAATTGAAAGTGTAATGTATGCGTCTGACGACCTCACACCTCCTGCTGGTAATAGCACAAGAAAGCTCGTTCAACTTGAAATACTAATCGTTCTCACTACCAGCCTTCCTCAGCTCGAGCTTAGCAGGAGAGAAGACTTCTGCTCTCCGGAGTTTTATAACATAGGGATGGCCAGGGTAGGTTTGGTAACAGTCTATTGACAGGTCTAAAGGCGTTACTAAATCCACTTGTTGGCATTTTTTTTATACAATAAGTCGTTGTATACCCTATGCTTCCGTAGAAACGAGTTGGTCTGTACGATACGCTACATTCATTTTCTGATGGTTGAAACGCACGATGAGATACAACTGTTTGTTAGATTTTGGCCCTGAACTTTTGTCTTTAAGTAAACACGTGTTCCAAATGCCTTCATAGACATTGAAAGGGAACAACTGTAGCTGCACAAGTTCGCCCCAACAATTCTTTAATGGTAAAAGAACGGGATTATTTGATATTTCTGACAAATATAATGACTTTTGTGAATCATCTATTTCTTGTCGATTTAACCATTATAAGATCGAGCTATAGGTGACTTCAATCACGTGAGAAAGCATGTAATCTTAAATGCTGCGCTCCTCAAAACATAGCCTATAGCCACCCCTTTTTATAACTAGCAATGCAGTTTTATAACCCATACGTCGGTGTCGGTGATAACATCTAACATCCCATTAACTCCATCTGCTGAACTGGAGTTCACTGCCGCCTGCGGTAACAATATACACGGATTTATGTGTAGGATGAGCTGTGGGATTTTCACATGATCCTTAGATTTTTTTTGATTACTTCCTATTTTAGAACTGTTATTACTTCTTGTTGTTTACATGTGTGTTCTTGAATTTGTTTGTATCACAAACAGAGTGGCTTGTATTAATACCTTTATAAATTGAAAGGCCCGCCTGAATTACGTTTTGACCTTTTCATTCTGATTCAAAATAACAATATCGTCTCCTGTGGACGAAAATAAGAAAGCAGAGCTTGCCCCTAGTCTTAATCAGTGATGTTCAGTAAGATCCATCCTCCCTATCTGTACTACACACACGCATACACCTACGTATACATGAGCACACCACACACACACACACACACACACACACACACACACACACACACACCCGAGCACGCTCGCACACATGCGCACACACACACACACACACACACAGACACACGCACACTCCCAAATCAACGATGTTGCTGGTTTTAACTGGTCAGCTGAAGACCTTGGCTAAATGTGTCAGTAACTTCAATCATTATAGCACAGAAATTGTTGTGAATTGCACTCCTTTGTTGTCTTCTACAACATCAGTCTCTTTATCAAAAGCTAAAGCTCCAGATTGAAGTAATTTCTTTCCAGTTTATTGGTGTCCCCTGTTGTGTATTATTAAGTCGTTGATATTCACCAATGGAACGTCTGCAGGCTATTCAATTACCATGCAATATGTTTTATGTTTATGTGATTGAATTTTATGTGTATTGGTTCTTGATTCTTTTTGACTGTGCAAGTGGAAGGATTTTGAAACATGATGATTCAGTTAATGTTGGATGTTTGATACAGTTTTATTTAATTTTTTTACGTAGAATGATTAGCTGATGAATGATATTCTCTTTGATGTCGATAGATGTAGCGTACTTAGTTTGGACGAGGTTATGTTTAATTTCCTGTGACTTCGTCTTGAGTTTGACCTCTCTAAACTCTCCACCTGCACGCTCCACTTCCCCCTTTGAAAACAGCCCCCCCGCCCTGAGCAATCGTCAGAGGGACGCGAAGGAAGCCGCTGTGATTTTTTCTTTCAAACGGCATGGCTTTCCCCTATCGTAAAAAGAAAAGGAAATTATGCTTGACTTGAGACAATATGGCTGGAATTCTCTTGGGGGCGTTTGCAAGAAAACACAGGCTTTTGCTCCACTATGAAGGAATGAACAGGCTAGGTGGATGACAACGCAGTTAGCCCTCTGGCAAGATCCAAATTCTTGGAGAATAAGTGTGTGTGTGCAAATGTACGTGTGTGTGCAGGTACTACTGTTTAAGCGAGGGCAAAAATGATATTTTCTGACCTGTAAGTGAGGACATTTTGGAGTTGTGAGGACAGAATGACTGGTCCTCACTTCACTTATAACTCTGTATTCTTTCATAGAAAGCAAACGGTTGTTTTAAAATAAATAGTATGAAGTAAAATAACGTTCCCTATGACAACGGCAACATATTCAATACCAAAAAAGGTCTATAACATGTTGGTATCGACAATTTAACAGTATTTAAAAGATGATGGTTAACGTTCGGCTATGGGTCACGGTTAAGGTTAGGGATAGGATAAAGGTCATGGTTAGGCTTGGGGTAAGGGTAAGGGTTAGGTTTAGTTTTGCCAAAATGTGGGTTAGGGGTCAGGTCCTCACTTAGGCTGCGCTACAGAAGTGTGTGTGTGTTTGTGTGTGCATACGTATGTATGTGTGTGCATGTGTATGTGTGTGTGTAATCGAGTATTATTATGTACTATACATAAGACTTTGTAACTAATCTTTTGGAAGATTATTCAGAGAATCAACCAGGGGTGTGTTTAGGGCCTGACTATTGGACTATATCCTAGCCACAGGTCTGTAATGTTTAGCCACAGGTATTTTATAACTGCCAAAATATTTAATATTATGAATATGAATTCATAACAAATGCAAGGCATAGAATGGTATTTTCACAGGAAAAAATGTAAACTATACAAAGGCAATGGGATCTTTTCAAAAATAATTCAGAAGAGAAGACTTACGAGGACCTAAAGTTTACCTACATATCTGTGCAGAGTTTTGTAAATGTAAACCTTCCTGTTCAGAAATCAATATTAGCAAGTGATTAATGACCCTGAATAGACTAACAAGATTAGTTGTTGAAATGAAAGAAAAAAAACGGGTCTGGGTTAAGGTTAGGGTTAGGGTTAGGGTTAGGGGTCTGGGTTAGGGTTAGGGTTAGGGGTCTGGGTTAAGGTTAGGGTTAGGGTTAGGGGTCTGGGTTAAGGTTAGGGTTAGGGTTAGGGTTAGGGGTCTGGGTTAAGGTTAGGGTTAGGGTTAGGGTTAGGGGTCTGGGTTAAGGTTAGGGTTAGGGTTAGGGTTAGGGGTCTGGGTTAAGGTTAGGGTTAGGGTTAGGGTTAGGGGTCTGGGTTAAGGTTAGGGTTAGGGTTAGGGGTCTGGGTTAAGGTTAGGGTTAGGGTTAGGGGTCTGGGTTAAGGTTAGGGTTAGGGTTAGGGTTAGGGGTCTGGGTTAAGGTTAGGGTTAGGGTTAGGGGTCTGGGTTAAGGTTAGGGTTAGGGTTAGGGTTAGGGGTCTGGGTTAAGGTTAAGGTTAGGGTTAGGGTTAGGGGTCTGGGTTAAGGTTAGGGTTAGGGTTAGGGTTAGGGGTCTGGGTTAAGGTTAGGGTTAGGGTTAGGGGTCTGGGTTAAGGTTAGGGTTAGGGTTAGGGGTCTGGGTTAAGGTTAGGGTTAGGGTTAGGGGTCTGGGTTAAGGTTAGGGTTAGGGTTAGGGGTCTGGGTTAAGGTTAGGGTTAGGGTTAGGGGTCTGGGTTAAGGTTAGGGTTAGGGTTAGGGGTCTGGGTTAAGGTTAGGGTTAGGGGTCTGGGTTAAGGTTAGGGTTAGGGTTAGGGGTCTGGGTTAAGGTTAGGGTTAGGGTTAGGGTTAGGGGTCTGGGTTAAGGTTAGGGTTAGGGTTAGGGTTAGGGGTCTGGGTTAAGGTTAGGGTTAGGGTTAGGGTTAGGGGTCTGGGTTAAGGTTAGGGTTAGGGTTAGGGTTAGGGGTCTGGGTTAAGGTTAGGGTTAGGGTTAGGGTTAGGGGTCTGGGTTAAGGTTAGGGTTAGGGTTAGGGGTCTGGGTTAAGGTTAGGGTTAGGGTTAGGGGTCTGGGTTAAGGTTAGGGTTAGGGTTAGGGTTAGGGGTCTGGGTTAAGGTTAGGGTTAGGGTTAGGGGTCTGGGTTAAGGTTAGGGTTAGGGTTAGGGTTAGGGGTCTGGGTTAAGGTTAAGGTTAGGGTTAGGGTTA
This sequence comes from Aplochiton taeniatus, assembly GCA_017639675.1. Taxonomy (NCBI): domain Eukaryota; kingdom Metazoa; phylum Chordata; class Actinopteri; order Galaxiiformes; family Galaxiidae; genus Aplochiton; species Aplochiton taeniatus. The sequence goes on along the minus strand of CM030179.1, from coordinate 4,615,015 downwards.
GGGGTCTGGGTTAAGGTTAGGGTTAGGGTTAGGGGTCTGGGTTAAGGTTAGGGTTAGGGTTAGGGGTCTGGGTTAAGGTTAGGGTTAGGGTTAGGGGTCTGGGTTAAGGTTAGGGTTAGGGTTAGGGGTCTGGGTTAAGGTTAGGGTTAGGGTTAGGGGTCTGGGTTAAGGTTAGGGTTAGGGTTAGGGGTCTGGGTTAAGGTTAGGGTTAGGGTTAGGGGTCTGGGTTAAGGTTAGGGTTAGGGGTCTGGGTTAAGGTTAGGGTTAGGGTTAGGGGTCTGGGTTAAGGTTAGGGTTAGGGTTAGGGTTAGGGGTCTGGGTTAAGGTTAGGGTTAGGGTTAGGGGTCTGGGTTAAGGTTAGGGTTAGGGTTAGGGTTAGGGGTCTGGGTTAAGGTTAGGGTTAGGGTTAGGGTTAGGGGTCTGGGTTAAGGTTAGGGTTAGGGTTAGGGTTAGGGGTCTGGGTTAAGGTTAGGGTTAGGGTTAGGGTTAGGGGTCTGGGTTAAGCCTCGGATGTCTAAATGTCCTTAAATGGCAGCAACACCAATTCGCCAAATTAACAGTGTCAAGCGATGGGCTGTTTGCAGTGCTGACTTCAAAGTTTTGCCTTATGTAATGTCACTCAAAAAGTAATGATATGTGATGCTGTCTATCTTTGATGTCTGGTTCTTTGAATATGCCATAAGCTCCTTTTTAAGTCTGGGGTATTGGAGTGGACTTCTACCAAGCAGACACGACAACAGCCGTACTAATTCAGCTGGTCCACTGCTGTCAGTATAACAGTTATCCGTTGCGATGGCTTTTTAAAAGGAAATTCTTCACAAAACCCTTCTTTTGAAATGCGAGTCTGACTCATCTTAAAAAAAAAAAAGTCACACACTTCACATGCTGATAGAAACATAAATAAAACATAGCCTTGTGTAAAAGGAGTTTTATCGATATGTATTGATCCATATCACTCCGATGGTTGGATTTAGGATTGGTCTCCGCTTAGGGATTTCTGCTATCTGCTCAGTCCAGGGCTGCTTCCCGGATGGTCAGACTACAGGAGGGACGAAAGGTGTGAGTCTGTGTATGTGTGTGTCTGTGTGCGTGTGCGTGTGCGTGTGTGTGTGTGTGTGTGTGTGTATGTTTGGAGGGGGGGGGGGGGGGGGGGGCTGGTAGAATCCCCTCTCTCTCTATTTCTCTCTCTCTCTCTCTCTGACATAATGGAGTGATTATAAAGGTTTCAGGTAGAATCCTCTCTCTCTCTCTCTCTCTCTCTCTCTCTCTCTCTCTCTCTCTCTCGCTCACACACACACAGATGGAGAGAGATTGAACCATGTGAGACTGTCGAGCCACAGTGGATGTCCATGCTGACTACGACTCTTATCAAGTCCATCTAAGACCTCTGCCTGATGGCAGGCATGTGTTTATGTGCGTGTGTGTGTGTGTGTGTGTGTGTGTGTGTGTGTGTGTGTGTGTGTGTGTGTGTGTGTGTGTGTGTGTGTGTGTGTGTGTGTGTGTGTGTGTTATTGTCGTTTGCAATGTTGGTATTAGTTGCTGGCCAGTACTGGAAGGTGAGGGGAATACTGAAGCATCAAAAACACAACATTTATGAGTCTCATTCGCGGCCACTATAAACCCTACATACCACTGCAAACACAACACGAGACAAAGTCACTAACAGAAGACGTAATCAAATCAGATGACAACAAGACTTACACTTGTACTGTGAGTGTAAATACTGCGTGAGTGTTAAAACGCTCACATTTCTACATTTTCATTGTCACGCACCTGTTGTCATTAGCACTGTACTACCCGATTCCTACTACCCGTTTGCAGGAATCACTGTAATCTGCACTCTAAGCGAGCGAAACGTTGATCGTTCTTTGATTTTTTTTATCGTTGATCCGTTCACACCATGTTGCATAAGCACCCCTCCCTCCGTCTTCTCTGTCAACACTTATTTTTTTTACATTTTTGACATATTTCCACACGCCACTGTCAATCACCCAGGCTAGATTTCCTTTCCATAGCACATCTTAATTCTGTCACTCAGAGCCATCAGAGCCGTGGCTATAGGAGAAGGAGTCCTTTTTCTCCTGCCATTCCATCAAGCCTAACCCTTTTATTATTGTTGCGTACTTGTTTTAATTGTCTGAT
>CM030179.1:4567873-4607873 GCA_017639675.1 Aplochiton taeniatus | reverse complement strand
CATTTTTGTCTCTCATAGTTGAAGTGTACCTATGATAAAAATTACAGACCTCTCATCTTTCTAAGTAGGAGAACTTGCACAATCAGTGGCTGACTAAATACTTTTTTGCCCCACTGTATATATATATATATATATATATATTTTATTTTTTTTTATTTTTTTATAAATATGTGCTTGAGTGAAGTAGAGGGGGGAAGCCAGAAGTGAGAAATCGGACGGTACAGGATGAGCCAGAAAGATGTAAGATGTAAGATGTAAGGGCTGTAGCTGCTAATAATATTCCTGAGCTGGCACGCCAGACCCCCGTTCCATAGAGCGTGACGTTGAGTGGATTAAAATGTCTCACAGCCCTCAAGAAACTGTATAATAATAAATAATATTACATGGTATTCCATAAGCACCTTTCTTACACTCAAGGACACTGTACGGACGGAACATTCTGGGGGTATAAGCTTAGGAAAACAGGAAAACACTTTACAGAGGTGAGTTTTGAGACGGGATTTGAAAAAGGTTAATGGAGTCCAAGTTCCGGATAGCTGAGTGGGAGAGAATTCCGGAGAATTGGTGGCAGCAGCGCTGAACGCTCTGTCCGATATGGGAGGAATCTGCATCAAACCGGAGAGGAAAACCAAAGGAAAGGGGGAAACACCTGTTAAACACTATCCATAGCCTTTCAAAAATGATTGGTCGGCCCTGAGACAGGAAGTTCTTACTCCTTCAAACGCTCTCCACTGCCGAAAATGACAACTGGAGCAGGAATACCTCGACCACAAACGTTCACATTTTCGCAACATGTCATTGCCATCCAGTCAATACTTCATTAACTGAGTCGTTAAGCAGTCACTCTTCAAAGTAAACATTGTGTTTACCCCCGTGGCTGTGTCACCCTGCCTCTTCAAACAACTCAGTCTCCGAGTCTCCGTGTCAAAAGTCAGACAAAAAAAAAAAAAACGTCCGGCACGTTCTCAAAGTCGTCTCCGCCTTGGCTTCACCTTCTCTGTGTGTGTGTGTGTGTGTGTGTGTGTGTGTGTGTGTGTTTGAGTGTCGGTGTGCTTGAGAGTGTGTCTGTGTGAACATGTGTGAGTTTGTGATGTGGTGTTATTATATCTATTTAGGGTGTGTGTGTGAGTGTGTGTGTGAATCACTTTATTTATAATTTTAACGACTGATGGACTAGCTACACTATAATTAACCAATCTTCTTCTTAGAGTAAGTTTAGCATTTAATGACTTTGTATTCAAGCCTCATGCGCATCAAACCATATTTCTTAGTTCAAGTTTTTTACATTGTCACATCATGTCAGCTGATAAAAGTCAACAGTGAACATGATGGAGATTTTTCGTTTTTACACAACTGTAATCCAACCTCTTCTTCCAACCTAACGACCCGAAACCAAGACTCTCGGATGGTCCCCTGCAGGGCTAACAGTGATCCAAGGATTTTCTCCCGTGGCAGATAATTGAGTGTCAACAGACAGCCTGCCTTTAGGAATTAAAGGCTCACATCACAGGGCTGCAGTTGGTTTGGCGTGCTCTAGAGGGTTGCCATAGGAGACCGACGTATGGCACCGCCAGCTGGTTTGGAAAGGCAACCAATAGGAATGCAGCGCTGGAGGGAGCTCACAGGGTTCAAAGTAGACCACATCTGATTGGTTGAATTTATGCGCTTGTTGACTCTTTGCTGTCTTTGATTGTCAAAAGCAGTTTGATCATCTGGTCGCTTTGTTGACATACATAATGATACACATATTATATTTTATTTATATAGCGCTTTTTTAAACCCCAAAGACGCTTTACATTGTAAACAGTAATCAGACAGTGACAGAAGAACAGACAATGAACTGAAGATAGAAAACATCAGAGTCAAGGAACCGGCACAGAAGCCCCCCGTTCTCTCTCTCACACGCACACGCACACGCACACGCACACGCACACAGAACCATATACATTGACAAGACACACCAGCTAAATTATAAAGCAAACATACATTTATATATATATATAAATATATATATATATATATATATATATATATATATATATATATATATATATATATATATATATATATATATATATATATATATATATGCATATGCATATGCACAGCGCATATGTATGCACAAACATTTCCAACCATAAATATTCACTTTTGCAACTGACGCACCACCACTTGCAGTTATTGCTAAACAAACATATTTATATGTATCTCTGTGAATCGCATTGGATCTAGAACCCAATGTAGACCATCCCATAATAGACAGGGGTGACAGAGCGGCAAACTTGAAGAAGTCAAAAACGTTTGCCTCAATGGAACGTGATTAGCATGAATAGCCAGCGCTTTTGCTTTGGAAGATGAGCTTGTCGTTTGACTGCAGGTAGTTGTCAGGACAACCCTGAGCCTGATTAGTTATTGTATTTTTGACATGGATTCAACTTCAAAGGCTTTTTGACCTTGGTTGATTAGCACCTGTATTGTTTAGACGGGTCTAACTTACAGTAAAAGTCACTTTTAACTTTTTGGGAAGATTTTTAAAAAGTTGGCCATTTCACAGTGATGCTTTAAGAAGTGTCAAACTGTGGCTCTAACTGATGTATAATCCATGCACGTAGCGAGGGGGTGGTTTTCAGGTTGGACCCCCCCCCCACACACACACACACACACACACACACACACACACAAGTAAATCCTCAATTGGTCCTTTACTTCTATCTGGATTGAAAGAAGTCAAATCTGTCAACTAACTAGCTAACTTTATTACAGGCTATAAATGAGGAAGCCAATTCAGCTATAATCTGCACACAATTTAATCTAATAACACAAATTTAGCCATCAAGAATGAACTTCCCAAATTCAAGACAAACTAGAAAGGTCAGGGATTTTTTTTTTTGTGAAGCAAAAATAAGCAAGCCTGCGGTCGATCTTCGATCACGCCAGCGCAGTTTGCGCCATTACCACCATCGTCACAACCCATTCACCATCAACCTTGTGTTTACCATGAACTTGCTGCCATGTTGGCCCACCCCCACAATTCTGATCAAATGTATACATTCAAGTTCTGACCTCGAAGTGAATTGGAGAAATGAAATACTTATGTGAAAGCATTCAAAAAAGCCAAACTCCATAGGATACCACAGGGCTGTGTGGTGGAATATTCTTCCTAAGCCGAGCTAAGGGACAGGACCCATGGGCAGGATGACAAAAACGAAATACATTTCACACCAGGATATTCAGGGTGTACCATGCATTCCAAGTGTTCTAGGAATGAGGAATGGCAAGATTCAAAGATTCATTGGTTCATTTTAATGTTTATGTAATGATCTCCAGAGGTGTACAGTGTGTGGTGAAACAGAATCATCTTTTCCTGTAGCTTTTTATATATCTATGTATATATAGATTTATATATATAACTCCGCAGCCACACTCCTCCCTGCTCCTCCTCCCTGCTCCTCCTCCCTGCTCCTCCTCCCTGCTCCTCCTCCCTGCTCCTCCTCCCTGTGAATGAAAAAGCGACCAACAACAGTAGTAAATATATAAATAAATATAAATAAATAAAACCTGGCTCGTCCACAGACTGTGGTTCCCTCCTCGCTGTCAGAGATTACACACGGCATGTCTTTGAGCGTGCTCTGGGCCTGTGGCTGTCCGTAACACCCCGCGGTCCTGGAGCTTATCTCCCTGTAATAAGTCCCCTGTGTGTGTGTGTGTGTGTGTGTGTGCGTGTGTGTGTGTGGGTGGGTGTGTGGGCTGGTGGGGGTGGGGGGGGGCACTATTAACTCGAGGTCTTAATCAGCCTGTGGTCTTTAACAGCGATCTCTGATGCAGTGGACAGTTCTCTCACTAGCAGTATGTCGTTCGCCGGTTTATGGAAATCCATTGCGGTTAGATGAATGGTTTGGGTGAGAAGGGTCGAGGGGGGAGGAGGAATGAGGGAGGGGTCGAAGAGAGGAGAGGGGTCGAGGGGACGCGGGATGAGAGGGGTTGAGGGGGAAGTGGGATGAGACAGGGGTCGAGGAGAGGAGAGGGGTCGAGGGAAAGTGGAATGCCATCTGCTAGGTCGGTCCGGGTGGATGTACTGGAAACCGGGTGGAGGGAGACTCAGTGTGGGGGGTCCGTCTCAGGCGTGTTTTCCCCCCCGGGGTGATTTTAGCCCCCCCGGACCATACCTAGAATGAGCCATGGGAAAGGTATGCACCAGATTGAAGGGACAAGGGTAGATATGCACTGGGGCTTGTCTCCCTGTAAAAAGTCGCCTGGGGTTGTGTTTACCCCTGCTCCCGCACTATTTACCCGAGGTCTTAATCGGCCTGTAGTCTTTATCAGCTATCGGCAATGTAGCTGTATCTGAAGCTCTCTCTATTTGAAGCTGTCTCTATTGGAAGCTGTCTCTATTTGAAGCTCTCTCAATCTAAAGCTCTCTCAATCTGAAGCTCTCTGTATCTGAAGCTCTCTCAATCTGAAGCTCTCTGTATCTGAAGCTCTCTCAATCTGAAGCTGTCTCTATTTGAAGCCCTCTTAATCTGAAGCTCTCTCAATCTGAAGCTCTCTCAATCTGAAGCTCTCTCATTCTGAAGCTCTCTGTATCTGAAGCTCTCTCTATTTGAAGCTGTCTCAATCTGAAGCTCTCTCAATCTGAAGCTCTCTCTATTTGAAGCTGTCTCAATCTGAAGCTCTCTCTATTTGAAGCTCTCTCAATCTGAAGCTCTCTGTATCTGAAGCTCTCTCTATTTGAAGCTGTCTCAATCTGAAGCTCTCTCAATCTGAAGCTCTCTCTATTTGAAGCTGTCTCAATCTGAAGCTCTCTGTATCTGAAGCTCTCTCTATTTGAAGCTCTCTCAACCTGAAGCTCTCTGTATCTGTCTCTGTTTATCTCATTCCTCTCGTTGTTTTCCCGGCTGTCTTCTCTGCCTTGTACAGGGGACAGTGATCCTGTGAATTATTCAGAGAATGGTTGCTATTAATGTGTGGCGTACACCTCTGGGGAGAAGCTGATCATCAAAGGACAGAGCTGCTTAATCTTATTACATTGGCTGGAATGAACAGTACCATACGGTCACACACACACACACACACACACACAGAGAGAGAGAGAGGGACGCACACAAACACACGCACGGAAGAGACAGACACAGACACACACAGAAGAAAACACACATGCGCACACACACAGAGACACAAATGCACGCGCACACACACACACACACACACACACACACACACACACAGAAACACACACACTCTCATCTGTAGTCTGCCATTTGCAGTGCATTTATTCAGTGTCCAATGAAAGGCGACACGCGCCCGCCACTCAGGCCATTCTTGGGATTTGTATTCGAGGACTTCTTTGCCAGCGTCCCTTAAATTGGCTCCCAGTCAAAACACATGTATACAGTGTGAAGAAATGATTGGGGTTTTATTCTCGTTTTGCTTTCGCTGCGTGGCTTTATGTATGCCGTCAGTTCTCTTTAGCCGGCTCCATCTGTTGCTGCCAAGTACAGAAACGTGTGTGTGTGTGTGTGTGTGTGTGTGTGTGTGTGTGTGTGTGTGTGTGTGTGTGTGTGTGTGTGTGTGTGTGTGTGTGTGTGTGTGTGTGTGCGTGCGTGTGTGGAGAAGATGAGAGAGTGTGGTGAGAGGTCTTACGAATGCAAATAGTGTGTGTAACTGTTCTGTACAGATGACACCCTCAGTTCTGCATGTGAAGATGTTCTTTGAGTAAGGATGTTCCGCATGTGAAGATGTTTCATATGTACAATGTTCTGTATATAAGGATGTTCTGGAAGCACAGAGGTTTCTGTATATAAGGATGTTCTGCATGCACAGAGGTTTCTGTATATAAGGATGTTCTGCATGCACAGAGGTTTCTGTATATAAGGATGTTCTGGATGCACAGAGGTTTCTGTATATAAGGATGTTCTGGAAGCACAGAGGTTTCTGAATATAAGGATGTTCTGCATGTAAAGATGTTCTTAAAATAAGGATGTGTGGTATGTAAAACATTTCTGTTTAAAATGATACTATTATACTCAGACATTATTCTAAAGTAACGAATGTAAAGAAATAAAATGAGAGAGAATTGCTAAGAAGAAACAATTCAGCAAAACGAGAACATCAACGTTTTTAATCTGAATTTAAAAGTACAGTCTAGCAGTAACAAAGACCTGAGAGAAGAACATTACAGTAGTCCAGCCTACTCGCTATAATTGCATGAATACGTTTTTCTAAGTCTTGTTGGGACATGAGTCCTCTGAGTCTTGCTATGTTTTTGAGGTGATAGTATGCTGATTTAATTACCAGGTTGTTGTGGCTTTTGACATGTGGGCCTGAGTCAATGATGACACCAAGATTTCTAACTTGGTCCTTAGTTTTCAGAGACAGACAGTGTGTGCTAACTTTTAGCCTTTCCATTTTTGCACCAAAGATAATTAGCTCAGTTTTGTCTTTATTTTGGTGAAGGAAATTCTGGTACATCCAGTCATTGAATTGCTCAATGCACCCTGCACAGTGGTTCTATAGCACGGTGGTCATTTGGAGAAAAGGCCACGTATACTTGAGTGTTTAAGTGTAAAATTTGGCCTAGTGGGGGCATGTAGAGGTTGAATAGAGAAGGCCCCAAAATTGACCCCTGCGGGACTCCGCATGTCATATTAGTTGGCTCAGATACGTAGTTGCCAATGGAAACAAAGTAATTCCTGTTTTGTAGATACGACTTGAACCAGCCCAACCCACTTTTCCAATCTTTCTAGAAGTATTTTATGGTCAACAGCAGCAAGCTGAAAAGCAGCAAGATCCAATAAACCAAGATGAAAATCTTGCCAGAGTCAGTGTTTTGATGGATGTCATTCAAAACCTTAATAAGAGCAGTGCCAGTGCTATGAAGTGATCGAAATCCTGATTGGAATGTTGGAAGCCTGTGGTGACCAAGAAATCATTTAGTTTGATCAGGTTTGAAATTGGTCTGTAGTTGCTAACAATTGAAACATCTCGGCTCCGCTTTTTTAATATAGGCTCCATAACTGCAGTTTTCAGGGACTTTGGAAAGTTGCCTGATTGGAAAGAGCAGTTAACTATTTGCAGTAGGCCTGACGCCAGGAACTCAACTACCTTTTTAAGAAGCTTGTCGGAATAGTATCCAGTATCCAGTGGGCGACGTAAACTATATCTCTAAGTGTTTCGATTTTAGAAAAAAGATGTGCCTTCCCAGTATTGTATTTAGTGGTGCTGGACAAAAAACTGATTTCCCCCCAAAAAGTCCCAAAGGTACACACGCACACGCACCCACACACACACACACACGCACGCACGCACGCACGCACACACACATCGCCATTTCCCCATAGAGCGATGCCAGTCTCTGTGTAATCAGATAGCCGGCACACCTCGACTGGAGTCCACGTTCACGTCCTCTCTTAGTCGTATTATTACATCTGCGTTTCCAATCAGGGATAAGGCGCTTATTGCAGCGTGGTGAATTGTCTTTGGGAAAGGGGTCCCTCGCCGCCCTTCTCCGTGCTTCGCTCAGTCTACTCAGCAAACACACGGCATATGTTCAGGAGTATCAAGTCTAATGCCACCGTGTATCCTCCAGTATGAAGGGGGCTTTGATGGAAAACCCAAAAGCGGAACAAAAGGGGGGGAGGAAAGGGTTAACGGCGAGACTCAATCCCGGCCAGTTGATTGATGGCCTAATACGATAAGATTCCGTCGTTTATTATATCAACTATATACGCAGGGAGATCAGCAGTGGATACACTGACCTTGTATAGGCCAGCCACTGCCTTTCGACAACACCGTGATTGGGTGTGGGCTCATGATCCCATCAAGAGGAGCTAGCTGTACGTGCAGCTAATTGTAGATCGCCGGCTCCGATCCTGAGCGGACTCCCATCCCCCTGTGCGGATCAAACAGATCTCCAGTGGCCTTGCTGTTACTGAATCTATTGGGTTTATTCAACCTTTTCAATGTCATGTCTTGTTTTTTCAACGAGGGGGGGGGGGGGGGGGGGGGGGGGGGCGGCAATTGGACCATTGGACAGATTAAAACATTAATACATAAATACATTCCTATCCATTCGTTTTTTGTTTTTTTTTCTGTGGGAATTTGGACCTACTTGACCGTGACCATCTTGGAACGATCAGCGTATCAACGCCATGTAGAGCTCCTGGAATATCTAGGTCGCCGAGCAACATCTGAAGAAGAACAAAGCCTTTGCTACCGGTACATTGTGCCTGTAAGCCTCCTGGTGGAGCTAGCTCATCTGTATTCCTGGCACACGTGTGTATCATTATTTCCGGTATTCGTTCAGGCCTTTCATAACGTGAGACTACGCCACGCACAGCAGACAACCAATTATTACATTTTTTTTAAGGGAACTTTTAATAAACATGAGTGAATGAGTGAGTTGTGAATAGCACGATGGAATGTCCATTGCATGACAAGCAGTTAGACAGACAGACAGGCGGACGGACGGACGGACGGACGGACGGACGGACGGACGGACGGACGGACGGACGGACGGACGGACAGACAGACAGACAGACAGGAAGAGACATAGAGAGAGAGACAGGCAGGAAGAGACAGACAGATTGACAGGAAAAGCTATACAGAGAGACAGACAGACAGACAGACAGGAAGAGACAGACAGACAGACAGACAGACAGACAGACAGACAGACAGACAGACATTAAGAGACAGAAAGAGAGACAGACAGATACACAGGCAGGAAGAGACATGGAGAGACAGACAGATAGACAGACAGGAAGAGGCATTGACAGACAGACAGACTGACAGACCCATTCTTAATAGAATGGGGATAGGTCTGGAGCAAGCCTGCCTCTGTTCAAAACCTGTAGAAGTTGCATTTGTAACTCCTATTTTGTTTCTGTCCATTGTGTTCTCTCTCTTTCTTTCTGTCTCTGTCTGTCTGTCTGTCTGTCTGTCTGTCTGTCTCTGTCTGTCTGTCTGTCTGTCTGTCTGTCTGTCTGTCTCTTTCTCTTTCTCTTTCTCTCTCTTTCTCTCCCTCTCTCTTTATCCATTCCTCCATCTATATCTCTTCCTCTCTGTGTCTCTCCCTCTCCCTCTCTCTCTCTCTCTCTCTGTCTCTTTGACTCCTGCAGGAATCATGTCTGCCACGGGTAATGGCTACGTCATTTACATGACCATCAAACGAAAGACCAAGTTAAAGCCTCCAGAGCTGATGACGGTTAACCTGGCAATCTTTGACTTCGGCATCTCAGGTACGCATCATCACCACGCGACCGCCGAGCAGGGGTCTGTCGCCTGGCAACGTGGCTTTTACTCTCATCATCAATACACAACCATAGACTTGGGCGGAGGCCCTGTCACTGTGGTTACTGCTCATCAATACAATCAATCAATACGAAATAATAATTTTTCCTTTTGGTCCCTAAGGGTTTAGCATTTAAAATGCCACAGCACAGCACAGCTCACCATGGGGTATAACTCCCTACAAACAGAATTTGAGACTACGATAGAGATGACTGTATTGGGTCATAGCCAGTGGCGTGGACAGAACATTTTACCAGGTTGGGGCCAAGAGGGACACAGGCCCAGTGAAAGGGGGGCCAAGAAAATCAAACTTATCAATTCTTGTTGAAATTCTGACAGAGGATGCGGGGGGCACCAGGGGGCCAATCCGATTTCAGAGGGGGCCGTGGCCCCATCGGACCCCCCTTAGACCCGCCACTGGTCATTGCCCAAAGTTTCTTCATGGCTCTTAAGGTCCTTACACACCAGGGACTTTTTTTTCCTCACATTTTCGTATCGTTTATTCGTTACATCCCCAGTATGTAAGGACCTTTACAGTGTGTGTAAGCACACAGCAGCAGCACCACAATGTTTGGCTAGTCGGAAAAAGGAGGGATCAAAACTATGTCCCTGAAATTACCTTAGACATGTCCGGTAATTTCAAGTAGTCATCGTGAGGCAATGCAAAGCAATTTGCCTTGTCTACACCAATATTTTCAGACGATGTTAGTATGAAATACCAAGAAAGTATCTAACACCACCAACCTTCCCAGAAAATAATAATAAAGCCATTCTCCAGCAGTCATGGCCTTTACAGATGACAGCCGGACGATTTATTTGGGGCTAAAACCCAAACAAAGCACAGCCTACATTATCCCTTTCTGTTATTCAGGAAGAGCTGCCTCAAGGTGATCCAGGCTGTATACATACCACTCCAGCTGAAGATAAGCCCCCTGACTAATAAGTTAGACCTGGGTACTTAACTGACATTTTATGCTGAATACAAACACTTCACAGTGACAGTTGGTAAGCTGTTCCATGCTGGAAAACTCTAGTCTCACGCTTTGTCAGGGTGTTTAAATTGGATAATGAATTGTCTTGTTGTTAATTAAGGAAATCCATACTAGGTTGCTTCAAAATAACCAAAGTGGGACAAGTGCACAATGTGGGGTCAAATTATTCTGTTATAAAACATGAATAGGATTGCACTTGCGGTAGAGGTCATAGTCATTCACAAGTCAATTGATTCACCCGTTTGGAAGTGATTCTTTACTGCCACTATGTGGGGAATGTTGGAACAGCATTCATTTGAAATCTCCTATCATGCCGCTCTACCTGTTGATTTTGATGTTGTTGTTGTTGTTGTGAAGTGAAGTTTGCGCGATAACGGTTGTTGTCCTGGAATGGACTTGCAGAGAATCGGTTTACTGGAACGGACGGAGTTGAAGAAAACAGATGAGGTTGCTGCATTGATTCCTTCCAAACGGGACGTGGTATTGCTTAAGGTCATGGTACAAGATTACTTTTGGGTGATAATACTTTTTGATTCATGTTTTCTCCTTTCCATGTATCCCATCGGCCTCGGGGGTGTTGATCTCTTCTTCGTTAGTCTGTTGTTTGTTTTCCTGGTCTCTCCGTCTGTATCGCCACTATTGTTCCACTCTCCTTCCAGGAAGAGAATTCCCGGGAACAAACCGTCAGTCCCGGGAAAGACCCTGGCGACGGCAGCTCTCGGTCACATGGAAACCCGGGTCAGGACGGTTGCCGTGGCTACCGTAAAACACACAGCCGGAGACAGAGAAAGAGCTCTTTGATGTCATTCAGATGATCCGGGAGGTTAGATGGGATTCTTGGAAATGGCACACCGGGGTACTCAAACCGGAACCATACTGGAACCATACTGGAACCATACTGGAGGCGAACCGGACTAAATTAGAAGTCGATCACTCGTCTACTATAACCTGTGGTCGTTGGGGTCGGGTTAGAAGAAGGCATGGTGAAGCGGACTGGTGTTTCTTCTTGTTGTTTTTTGGTCTCGTTTGTTTCTTTTGTGTAAGGGGGGGGGGGGGGTCAGACAGTGCAACCGTAATTCCAGTCAAAGGCTCGTCTTGCCATGTCCTGGTTGTTTCCTGTTTGCGCTTAACCGGCCAGCCTTCCATTGAACAGATGGCGGATGGAGATGGCACACATCATAGTGTGTACATGTTTACGCACACAGTGGCTGCATATATGATGCAAGGCTTGCGTCTTCTTAGAGAGGAACTCCTATGGGAATATTTAGGAAAGTTACCATGTTCTATCTGCTTTCCCCATACAATATTTAAAGAAAACTGGAATATTTATTTTACATTCTAGGATTGAATTTGTAATCAATGCAACATATTTCTGTTTGAATTTAGAGTAACGGTACAATGCCCACCCTGCTTTCCCAATACAATATTTAAAGAAAACTGGAATATTTATTTCAAATCCTAGGATGTAATTCGGAATGAGTGCAACATAAATAGATCGCACATTTGTCTCTCGGGTCGTTTGACCGTGTGAGAGCGCGGGTCTGACGCAGGATTGGAGGATGACGGAGATCTCCATCCATCACATTTTCTCCAAGCTCAGAGAATTCGCTGGCTTGATGTGGTACCATTTTTCTCGTACCACTGGGCACCTGAGCAAGGCATTATATTCAAGTCCATAGTAATGTTTTTTCACCTTCTGCCTCCTCCTTGTCCTCTTCCTCCTCTTCCCCTTCCTCTTCCTCTTCCCTCTCTTCCCTCCCCTTCTTCCCTCTCCTCCTCCTCCTCTTCCCTCTTCTCCTCCTCCTCCTTCTCTTCTCACCCTCCTCCTCCTCCTCCTCCTCGTTCTCTTCTCTTCCTCCTCCTCCTCCTCCTCCTCCTTCTCCTCCTCCTCCTCCTTCTCTTCTCCTCCCCCTCCTCCTCCTCCTCTTAGTGACGGGGAAGCCGTTCTTCGTGGTGTCCAGTTTCTCCCACCGCTGGTTGTTCGGTTGGGAGGGTTGCCGGTTCTACGGCTGGGCCGGGTTCTTCTTCGGCTGTGGGAGCCTCATCACCATGACCGTGGTCAGTCTGGACCGCTACCTCAAGATCTGCCACCTCCGATATGGTACAAACTCTGTTCTCATCTCTCTATTTAATGACCCGGCCACCTCTGATTGGGCCGATTTGACACGTGTCCACCTCTGATTGGTCCAATTTAAGACTGGTCCATCTCGGATTGGCTAGGTTTAAGACAAGTCCACGCACCACTGATTGGTCAAGTGTAAGACATGTCCACCTCTGATTGGTAAAATTTAAGACGGGTCCACCTCTTATTGGCTAGCTTTAAGACCAGTTCATCTCTGATTGGTCGAGGAAACCCATGGATCTTCAGGCCTTATGGCAAGGGATTGAACAATTTCACGGTTGGGAAGTGCACGCTTCAAAATGCGTCTTTGAATGGAGAAGTTGAATTACAAATGAAGCCAGTCTTATTTTGAAATGATTGAATTGAATTGAGTGCCTGAAATCTAATAAGATTTAAACTTTCTCCCCATTTATTATGCCTAATGAACTTGTAATTCATGATATGCCCTTAATAGAAAGAGATTGGCTGTGTTAGCCTGCCGTTGAACGGCTGATGGTCCACGAATCAGAGCCCACAATCGTCTTTGGAATAAATCCTGTTGCTTCCCCACGGAGAGGTTATACAGACCCGGCGATCTATCATGTTTACTCAGATGCAATCAACTACTAATTAACCATTGATTAATCAATCCATTAGAACAGGAGCGCAGGCAGCACTGGCTTGCAGATGTGGCTTTCAACTTATCTGTTGAAGACATGGTGATGGATTACTTTTTCATCCGCGGCTAGATATGGCTGACTAATAATAAATTAGGTTTTGTTTCAGTAAAACTACAAATGATCTTATCCGACACACAGTCTGTGTGTGGGTGTGGGTATTTGGGTATGAGAACGTGTGCGCGGGTGCGTGTGTGTGTGTGTTAGCATGTAATGTGCTTGTGTGGTATAAGTGCTTCTATAAGTGCTTGTGTTGTTCAACACCCCCCCCCCCCCCCGACACACACACACCTATTCATCGACACACACACTCTCTGTCTCCGTCTCTCAGGAACGTGGCTGAAGCGGCAGCACGCCTTCGTGTGTCTGGTCATGGTGTGGTTCTACGCGGCCTTCTGGGCCACCATGCCCCTGGTGGGCTGGGGCAACTACGCCCCCGAACCCTTCGGGACGTCCTGCACGCTGGACTGGTGGCTGGCGCAGGCCTCGCTGTCGGGCCAGACCTTCGTGGTGGCCATGCTCTTCTTCTGCCTTATCCTGCCCACAGCCGCCATGGTCTTCTCGTACGTCATGATCATCTCCAAGGTCAAGTCGTCGGCCAAGGAGATCTCGCACTTCGACACGCGCAACAAGAACAGCCACAGCCTGGAGATGAAGCTGACCAAGGTGGGCCGCGTGCGTGCGTGCGTGCGTGCGTGCGTGCGAGAGAGAGAGAGAGAGAGAGAGAGAGAGAGAGCGAGAGAGAGAGAGAGAGAGAGAGAGCGAGAGAGAGAGAGAGAGAGAGAGAGAGAGAGAGAGAGAGAGAGAGAGAGAGAGAGAGAGAGAAAACAGAGAAAAGAGATGAGACCGTTTTTTTTTCCGGTCAACAACCGTGAATTCTGTTTCTTTCTTCCAAATCCAATCCCTTCCACGTCGCCTTTCTCCCTCTGTGTGCGCCCGCCCTCTTCTCTCCCTCAGTCCCCAACCTCCACCGGGTAACTCTCCTCCTCTGTCTCTAGGTGGCGATGTTGATCTGCGCGGGTTTCCTGATCGCCTGGATACCGTACGCGGTGGTGTCCGTGGTGTCGGCATTCGGCGAGCCCGACTCTGTCCCCATCGCTGTGTCGGTCATCCCCACCCTGCTGGCCAAGTCCTCCGCCATGTACAACCCCATCATCTACCAGGTCATCAACCTGAAAAACTCCTGCAAAAAGACCGCCTGCTTCCAGGCACTGGCCAAACGCCGCCATTTTAAAAAGTCACGGTAGGTTTGTTTGGCACACGCCGCCGCTTGTTGTGGTTTGGGTTTAAAGTCACTTTTTTTTGTATTGACCCTTCTTTTTTTTCTTCCTCAGTATGTATTTGTGTGCTTGGGGTCGTGGTATTTTTTTCCCAAATGAGTTTTTGTAATTTCTGTTGTGTGGCCGGTTGTCGTGGACTCAAAATGGTGTCGCATCCCAACCTAACCTTTTAACCACCGCAAAACAAACAGCTTTTTTTTTTTTTTTTTGAAAAGTTGAAGTTATTCTTTTTTCTTGAATGGATGTGTTTTGAATTTATCCAGGGCATGTTACAATGAACCCATTCACAGATTGAGATGGCCACCTGAGGGGTTTTGCCGATCTTAGCAACAGATGATCATGTGTTACTCAATGACCCCTCTGTTAGTGAAAAGCACGAGGGTGGGTTAACCTCTCCCTGGGACAATAGACACTGCTTCTTTTAAGCATTGCTGCCTTCTTCACCTTTTTAAAACTTTACACACACACACACACACACACACACACACACACACACACACACACAGCATGTTGCTGCCGACCTGTTCCAGATAGTAAATCTCATTCAGCTTGTAGTTCTTGTCCAGCAGTCAGTGTCTTAATGAAGCGGCAAACTTCATATTAGAGTCGTGTGACATAACCTGTATCAAAGTATTACTCATTATGTTTAAACATTGTTTTTCTTCTTTTGTGTGTGTTTGTCTGTTTTCCTTCAGGTTATACACAGTCTCTGGCTCTCTTAAAGAAAGACCGTCTGTGAAAGAGGCTGCAATCGAGATGTAATCAAAAATATATATATATGAATATATATATATATATATATATATATATGACTATGTATAAGACTGTTCGTCTTGAAAGGCCCTTTTCCTCTCACCCCTGTACCCTGCACCTGTCCAATCACAGTTGCCGTCGACATCTATGTCATCACCAGCTGCTTCCTCGACCAATCACGATCCAGCGTACATGTGACCTCTCCTGGTGAATCTCCCAACGATCTATCCTTTCATAGCACAATATTTAACTTGTTTTATACTTTCATCAACAAAGTGTCACACAACATGTCGACTGAAAACACAAAATTATTGACTCTGTCACACACGATATTTTGTCGTGATTTTTTTTTCTTCAAAACATTACTAACTGTCGTCCAAAACGTTGTCGACTGAAACATAGGACAAGTCTCAAGCTTCCAAGCTTATATTCAGTCGTGGCACTGAGACATTGATTACTGAGGGTAGAACAATTATGCTCATATGTTGTTAATACATGTTGATCCTTGAAATGTATTAATGGCAGAGCCCTGTGAACCCAGGCACTTTTCTCGTCTAATTAATTCAGTCAACGGCTCATTTTATACCATGAATTCATGGTCAGAGCGTAGATGTCACTATAATGTTTTCACAACCGAGCGACGGAGTTAATATAGCTTTGCACATTGCACATAGTACGTTATGGTCAGGTTTAATGAGCATAAAATTACATCACAGTGTTGTCTAAAGAGTAAACAAGAACTCTAAGATAGTGTATTTGTTCTCGCAGTTGCTCCTGTTTGGAGGATGTCGGATAATGTTTGTCTTGTACCAACACACAAGTGACGTTGCATACTTGTGAACACTACTTACTGTAACCGTCCGGTGTCAGAATTTAACATTCTTAGGCGTGTTTTTAAGTGTCACATACACAAAGATCTCTCTAAAACACTTTGGGGGTTCAAGCTTTCAATATTCCCTGTCAGAAAGCAGGCGTATATAGCACTTTTTAGCAACAACAGCGGCAACACTTTTCTTTTTGTCCGACGCGACACATGATAAACGCTATATGAGAAGGACTAATAAAAGCAGCACAAGCTACACATATCAGTGCTCCGTCTGCTCTTGAAGAACTAGCTAGCACAATTCAATGGACCAAGTCTATGCCAAAAGACACGCTGCACAGAGCAAGTTTCGTTATCGTGGTGTTAAACTGTGATTACAGATGTAACGGCAAAGCTCCTCACTGTCCTTGTGTTAACAAAAACAAACAAACAAACAAAAACAAAAAAACGATTCTGTATGCACTGCACTCTGATGTTGACTCTTAATATCTGTATTTACTGTATCAGGTCTCAGACCAGATATAAGGGATCACCAGGGGTGATCTTCGGTAGAGGAAGATGCGGATTCTTTGAAAGAATATATTTTATGTTGTTATGAACAAATGAAGTCCTCCATCACCCTTTTGTTTGTTTTTTTGCTTTACCAAAGAGTTTGCGTTCATTGATTATGAATTTATCTTGAATCCAACTGTTTTGAATGTGTAGCCAAGAACAGAAAACGTGACAGTGCTGACATTCATCTGATATGACAGTCACATTTGTTTCCAATGTTAGTTAACATATTTAACTAACAAGTAGTAAGTTAACGTTATCGTCAATGTTATTGAATCTACCTCTCCACTCAAACAACACAAACATGTCAAATCCATCAATATTTTTAATAACATTTGAAATGATTACTGCACTGCGTGGAACACATGCTCCATGTTGGGGGGTGGGGATGTGGGTGTTGGGTTTAAAGAAGTTGCCAGGTCTTTTGTGGCATAAATTTTTTTTTGTTATTGAGCCCTTTATTATCTGTCGTTTAGGGTATTTTATATGCAAATCGATAACATGAAGAATGTCTTTTTTTTCAAATTAGATTTGAAATGAAGACAGGTATTATTCTCAACCGTAGATTTCCAAATTTCTGCTTCACGGCACCCATCTTGGTTTTTGTTTTTCACCTGCCATGTCGAATATATTATGTTTTGTTGCAGAAGCTCCACAGTCTAACTGATTTTTTTTTTTTTTGCCACACTGCATGGGCTGCAGTGTTTAGTCATGCCTTGTCATGGTGTGTATCGCTGTAGTTGCCTGTCTTGTTGTGATGGTAACCTAACGGGAAAACTCCAGTCGGCCATCTTGGCTCACCGGTGAGTTGATATGAGCAGAAAGGCCACATATGAGCTCTCCGGTGCAAGCTCTTAACATCAGCATCCCTCATAATGATTCATAAAATCCTTTTATAAGAGCAATACAGATGTCGCCATTTTGAATTTATGTTTGTCTTGTTTGTTATAGTCATTGTTTTTGTTGTTATCGATATTATATGAATTTATGGATTGTTATATTATTATTTGTTGTCATTATTATATATGAACATTGAGTGTTTTCTGTTTGTGATCCCTTGGAACATTGTTTTTTAAAAAACATGTTTTCAGTGAAGTGTCTCAAAGTGACAGAGAAAAGGTTGTGTGCTGTCACAAAAAGAACCCTCAGTTTGGTATTTGTGCGCAATGATGTCATAATAATTCCTAAAGAAGTACCAGAAATATATTTTCCAAGGCAATTGTAAGGTTTCCTCAGCATACAACAAACGTGTATGCACTCAAAATGTATGATATAATATGAGAAGATAGGTAGTGTCATGTGATATCGAACGGAATCTCAGGTATTGGTGGTGAGTGGCCTGTCCGTCTTTTGTTAATACCGTCCCATTGTTTCCGTTTCTGTCTTGGACTGAAGCTGGGGTTTAATCAAATACCATTTTGTAATTTTCACACTTTTCCCTCTCTTCACAAACATGGAGTGCTCACACGACTTCTACATTTTAAGAGCCCGAAGCGGTCACAATGTGGATATTTCATATAATTGTGTGAGTTACTTTTACACATTTGACTCGAAAATTCTTACTAAAACGAATATGAAGCTATGAATTGAAAAAAAGAAACTGTAGCATATTCACATAATATAATTATTCTATTACACGATCAGTATGACATTTTTAGGTTACAATCTAAACCTTTGGTTAGATTCAGGTCAAGATGAAATTGGAGATTAGAATTGGTCTAAACAGGTTATATTATGTCAATTGGCTGGTAAAATCATCCAACTTCAGAATCCAACTTGGTCCAAAAACATCACTGTTAGCGATGGAATCACGCAATCCATAACCATGTAAATGATCTTGTACACCCAACATATCTGTAAGAGTATTTGAATTTCAAGTAATTGATGTGTCACTACCATGTTACGTTTTACATCCTTTAATGAAGAACAATTTTTTTTCTTTTCTATTTTTGTCCTTTTATTTTTCATTGAAAGCGTATGTTCTGTAGGAAGTGATCCATACCCATTCCAAGTCTAATGTGTTCGGTGAAGTCTCCAGATTAAAGTTCAAATAAAGGTGAGATAATGCGCATATATTTAACTGGTATGTCCGTTGACTCTTTTTTTTTTGCCACTTCAGGGGGAACGATAGTTTTTCAATGGAACGTCTGCCACCTTAATGTCATTAAGAGATCCCCTTGAATAGATATTCATCTACAGTCTGTAATGTAATTTATTAGTGGATATCTAGTTGAAGAAATTACGTTACCTATGACCCAACCTTACCCATGGCATATTACCGTGACATCACCCTTTTCCTTTTCACTGGTCTGACCTTTGAACTCTGACCTCAGAAGAGCCTCGAGTCTGGATGAGAACGCAATAAACTTGGATGTCCAGTTGCCAAATATTGAGTTAAGCTGGCTTGAGCGACTACCTTTTTTTTCTGTAAATTGAACAGTCGATAGGCCTTTAAATGATCAATAGGCTGCTTGTGTGAAGGAGAGACAGACATCTTTAAACCGCATTAACCGTGTGGCTCAAGGAGGCCAGTAATCTTTTTTAAGTGTGCTCTTTAAATGTCATTCCCCAATGGTGCTCACTTAGGTATGGACTGAAAGTCTCTCTCTCTCTCGCTCTAATTTTCTCTCTCTATCTTGCTCTTTCTCTCTCTGCAAATTTAACTTACCAAATAGGAGATTTTCTGAACTGGAACATGCCCTGCTTTATATAGGACATTCTTTTCACTAGTTGTGTCTTCCATACTTCCATGGCCTTTAACGCCCATCTGCTGGCCATGTAGGTGAATAACATTGGCTTTGCTGTATCAGCATTGGGGAACCCCTGTAGTGGGAAGAGTTAAGACAGTGCACAATGAACCTGTGGGGAGGACATGGTGTAAATGGTCCTTGCGATAACATCACATTTACAATGTAATTCCTAGGGATTTAAAAAACTTTTTTTTTTTTTAATATTTTGATATGGCAATGAATTCATGCAAATGTTGTAGGCCTATTTATTATTCACAGCACAAAAACTAACTTGGTTATTATATATATATATATATATATATATATATATATATATATATATATATATATATATATATATATATACACATATATATATCAAAATAATAATCCCTATTGAAGAGATAGTGGCAGAATTTAAACTCCTTATATTGTTATACTCCAAAGTATCAAGATCCCACTGCTCTGTTTCTGTAACTTTTAGTGTTTTGGTGCCCATGGTAACATGATGCGCGGATCGCCGTTATATCCGCGGGCACTGATAATCCGCGGATCGGGCGGGCCAGGTCATAAAAATGATCACTTTTATTATTAGCGAATGGGTCGTGGGTGGGTGAGATAATACCTCATTAATGAGGAAAACATTAATGACTATCTAAAATGTGAACATATTTTAAGCTTAATATTTCATCAGGCACGAATTAGCAGACTCTCTCATTGCGCCAATTAGGCCATTGCTGCGTTCCTTTGTCTAGCAGCAATGGAGACAAAACAGATCCGAGAATAAATTCAAAAAGGAAAATTAAACAAAACCTTGCGTGTACGTGCGGATTCGGGTGACGTCAGACCTTATCAGCGCACCACCACAAGACAAGGTCACCATTTTTTTACAGGAGGATGTAACCTTAAGAAGCCACTAGAGGGCACCGTTACCCTTTGTTTTAAATTGCCTAATTTCCAGTGTAATTCACAGTATGGCAACTATTACTACCCAACGCACATTTGACCTGTATAACCTGTCAGACTGACTCACACCCCAGAGGGTGAACTCTTCCACTTGATGTTACAAAACCAATTTCAAACTCATTATGTTTTAAACTATGATACATAAAAAATTCAGGATCTACCTGATTTAAAAATAAACAACCTAAGGTTCTGCCAGATCAAGATGTTGCTTATGCATTGTTTCAATTTGCACGTCTAATGTTTGTGTGCTTTCAGACAATCAGCAAACAAAGCTATGATTAGACACCAGAAAATATGTTGACTTGTTCTCGCTTTCTCCACAATCTCTCCATTCTCCCTTCCTTCCCGCTCTCCAGCGCTCCACTTACTATAAACATCATCCCTTCTTCTTTCTATCTTCCTCCCATCATGTCTTTTTTTCCTCCAGTCTCATCCTCTCTTACTATATTCTTGTCTCTCTTCCTCTTGCCCTCCCTTGATTTCTTCCTGCTTACCTCCCTTCTATCTCTCTCCCTCCCTCCCTCCCTCGCTCCCTCCCTCAGCAGACGACCCTGCATGAAGACGCCTCCATCCATTTTCCATTTCCATTTCTGTGTGTGTGGAGGGACCACTGCGCCTGGCTGACTGGTGGGGATGTTACCCCCAGAAGAGGCTCCATCTCTGGGTAGGAACTTAATCCAGGAGGACTGGAGCTTCTCGGATTGGTTCCGGTGGCTTGCCAGCCAGGTAGCCAGGCAGGCGGGAAGGAAGGCAGGCAGGAAGGAAGGCAGCGGTATCCTTGCTGCAAGCGGACACATAGGCAGGCGGAGAGGGGGGGGGGGCAGGTAGGTAGGTAGGCGGAATTGCAGGCTTAGTGGATGAGAGGCAGAAGATAAAATCCAGGTCTCCCATGAATATTTAATTTCTGGAGAGATTCTCAGCCTCCTGACTTTCAGGAGTTAGGAATATATATATATATATATATATATATATATATATATATAGAGAGAGAGAGAGAGAGAGAGAGAGAGAGAGAGAGAGAGAGAGAGAGAGAGAGAGAGAGAGAGAGAGAGAGAGAGAGAGAGAGAGAGAGAGAGAAATAAATATAAATAGAGGGAAAAGAGGGAAAGACAGAAACCAAGAAGGAGGCTGAGAGGGACGGATAAAGAAACGAAAACTGTGCCAACGAGGTTGTTTGTCTGCGTGAGTGCGTGTCTCTGAATGTTTGAGAGCTGTTATCTGTGTGTGTGTGTGAGATAGAGGGGGATAAAAGGCGCAGCACACACACACACACAAACACACACACACACACACACACAGCCTCAGAGAGGTGGGAGTCTGCTGGCCACAGAGACGGTTCCAACCCCCCCCCCCCCCCCCCCGTCCTCTCGCCAGCTCATTAAGATGGATCCTCTATATTATCTGATGGGGTGGGGTTAAGTGATTAGTCCTGACAAGATGCCATGTAACGTCATTAATTTCCAATCAGACATAGGAGTTGTCACGCCACTCTGCGTTTCCTGGAGTCTCAGAAGCCAGCATGTGACAGATATCGGCGGCACGGTCATACATTAGGCGCACTCGGAAAATGAGATGCTGAAGCATTTTTTTTTCTCCAAAGGTAAGACACTGACATTCAATGATGGTTCGCCGGTGAGCGATGTTTGATAACCAAGGTCAGACCACCTCATCCACCCTCATAAACGTCTTGCTTTTACGAGACCCATCCAACGTTTGGGGCATGAATCATATAAAGGCTGACTTCAGGATCTTCGAAAACAGAAAGTATAAACAAGCGCCTAGCGTTGTTATCCGCTTGCACGAACGTGGCTTTGGGCAAAGCGGCACCCTCTGTTTACGAGGTCTAATTTTCCCGAGCCTAGCTTTAATATCTGTGGGCCAACGTGATCTCAATAATAATTATACCGAAAGCCCATTCCCCTTTTTCAGCATCGACAGGCACGCTGATAATTGAAATGATAAAACGGCGTCGGGGGGGGGGGGGGGGGGCGGAACAAAGAATCGGTCGGCCGTCGGCACGGCTCGTCAACAAAGGGATCGGCTCGGGCCAGTGATTGATTGACACTTGGGTTCATCATGCAGCGCCCGACAAGCCCTTGCTCCGTCGCACGTCAATGACACGGACCGAGTCCTCAACTGTAAGCGTGGTTCCACAAAGGTCTCTTCCACCCTATACTGAAGATGGTACAGGCCGCAGCTAATAGTGTTTTGAACGAGGTCAAATGTCCGCTGGTCACGGAACGCTTTTCAGTGTGCAGACACAGAGGGAAGTTGTTGCTTTTTGGGGTCCACATGCATTAGCCAGGATTTTAAAAGCAGTCTCGGCAGACAGGTTGTACAACAGAGTTAAGTGGGTGGGAAGATCAACCTGGAGCCAGAAACCTCGCACCTTTCATCTCCCCAAAGCTAAGCGAGCGCTACACACACACACACACACACGATCCTGTGATAACACCCTCGACTCAGCATCTTCGTGACCCGACTTATAAACATCAACAGGCACGCACAAATACATCACACACACACACACACACACTCACTCACACACTCTCAGTCTCTCGCTCACTCGAACACACTGCACACACACACACACACATTCATTATTTATATTTCTCTCTTACACGCACACACACATCCTCCCCTTATCCTTCAGATCAAGCCATAGAGGAGCAGAGTGCCATTCTAAGCCTGTGATCACACCTCACATTTAGAGAACAGAGGATTGCTTTTCTCTGGTGGCCCTGTGGGCCTCACAAGTAGGGGCTCCTTGGACCTCACACATCACAGTGTGTGTGTGTGTGTGTGTGTGTGTGTGTGTGTGAGGGAGAGAGAAATAGTCTGTAAAATGTGTTTATATGTTTGTACTGCACAGTCTGCGCAACTATCTACTTTCTATGTAAGTATACGTGTATGTAGGCTACTATGTCTGTATGTATGCATGTGTATATGTATGTGCATTAGGTGTATATTTCTAGAAAGTGCGAAAACGTGTATGTAGGCTACAATAAATAAACAGTATGTGTATGTATGAATAAATGTATGTATGTAAAAATGTATGAATAACTGTATGTATGTATGTATAAATGTATGTATGTACAGGTATGTATGAATGAATGAATGAATAAATGTATGTATGAATAAATGTATGTATGTATAAATGTTTGAATAAATGTATGTATGTAAAAATGTATGAATAACTGTATGTATGTATGTATAAATGTTTGAATAAATGTATGTATGTACAGGTATGTATGAATGTATGTATGTATAAATGTATGAATAACTGTATGTATGTATGTATAAATGTTCGAATAAATGTATGTATGTACAGGTATGTATGAATGAATGAATGAATAAATGTATGTATGTATAAATGTATTAATAACTGTATGTATGTATGTATAAATGTTTGAATAAATGTATGTATGTACAGGTATGTATGAATGAACAAATGTATGTATGTACAGGTATGTATGAATGAATGAATGAATAAATGTATGTATGTATGAATGAATGAATGAATAAATGTATGTATGTGTGAATGCACGTCAAGGCAGAACTGTGAGGAACGACTTCAATCTTGATGAGCATTTGACCCTATTCTTCAATAACTACTCATAAAACATCAAGGAATAAATCAAAAAGAGAGAAAAAAGACTCTGATAGAGGGAAGAAAAAAAAGAGGAAAAGCAACGTGTATGTGCTCATATCATCCCCAAAGAAGATGGTCTGGAAATGAAATGAAAGCCAGTATCGCTGGCTGTTAGTTTTACAATCACAGTCTTCTTAAAAGTAGAAGGTAAGAAAGTAAACCACTATAAAAAATAAACCCGCAGTAAGTCAGGTTCATAGACAAAAACGTATTTTTAATGAAAATCATATTGATATATTTGACGCATATAAAAAAGGGGGTGTCACTATATGCATTCAATTTAAAGCTCCAACAATGCAAGCAGTAGGGAAAAAAAAGAAAGAGAGTTGTCACATTGAAAATATTCAAAGCATTCAAAAGCATCCTTGGGATAAAGTCTGTAGGGAGCACCGCTTCGCTGCGGCCCCACGTTTGGCTGGTCTAGAGATCATTTCACGGCTACTCGTAAGACGCCTACTAGAAAGTCCCGCTGGGTTTATGGTTCTCTGATCAGCCTGGCCGAGAGGAGCCCCGCCCAGCCTGCTGACCTGGAGCAGCAGGCCAAGAGGAGCCCCGGGTTCTCGGTTCCTGGGCGAGCTCAACCGATTGCAGAGCAAGTACCAGGCGAAACGTTTGGACACACTTTCTCATTCAAGTGAACGGTAAAGTGTGTCCAAACACTTGACTGGTACTGTATATATATATATATATATATATATATATATATATATATATACACAGGCTGCCTTACACAGTAGGTAATCAGAAAAAGTTGATGGTTTGAATTTGGCATGGATATATGTGGTTATCACCATCATTGGCTTCGAGGGTGCCAGAAAAAATGGCAGATATTTGCCTACCGTATACTAGCAGTGCAGAGTGAGGTTGCTGTGTTGTTTAACCATTACGTTAGTTTCATACATTGTGGAAGACTGTTTGTTTGTGTAGTAGCATTGGATTGTCTGTCTTGTTTCTAACTGAGCTGGGGCAGATGCCCCCTAAATGTCATAAGAGACTAGTAATAATAATAAACTGGTGTTGAAGTCACGTTTTGTTATTGAATGTCATTGAAATCATGTCATGTCATCTAAATGCAGTCCTTAAAAAGCCAATGATTTACAGACTGCGGTGTTTGAAGGAGTATGAAAAACAATACACAGCGGTATGTAACTATTCAGGACTTGACTTGCACAGCCATGGACAGCTTATGTTACACTGACTTGATGTATTCTTCTTTGTTCAAACTTCCCATCAACCCGACCCATCTGCACAGTGATATTTTGGTGTTATTCTCTTACAAAGCCTAAATCCCTGGCTCCTTATAAATAAAGGAAAACTGTGCCAACGAGGTTGTTTGTCTGTGTGAGTGCGTGTCTCTGTTTGAGAGATGTTGTGTGTGTGTGTGTGTGTGTGTGTGTGTGTGTGTGTGTGTGTGTGTGTTAGAGGGGGATAAAAGACGCAGCACAAAGGCTGGGAGTGTTAGGGAGGGTGAGGAGGGTGGGGGTTTTGGGGAGGGTGGGGGCAGTGGGGGAGGGTGTGGGTGTTGGGGGAGGCTGGGGGAGGGTGTGGGTGTTGGGGAGGGTTGAGGAGGCTGGGGGCAGTGGGGGAGGGTGTGGGTGTTGGGGAGGGTGGGGGCAGTGTGGGAGGGTGGGGGTGTTGGGGTTCAGTGATTAGGGCAGATCAGTTACACCTCTCCGTGCTTCCTACACCTTTTAAAAAGCCCACCCCCCACACAGCGTAGAAGTGCAGAGAGAGACAGCAGGGGGGAGCAGAGAAAGAGTGAGAACAAGAGAGGCAGCTCTCAGACCCAACTTACCGTGGCTCCGCGAGAAAAGACAGAGAGAATCCCCGACGCCCCTGACAGACTGTGATGATAGTGGGGGGGGGGGGACGAAGAGAGGGGGCTGGTGGGTGTTACGGTGCTGAGAGGAGGGAGGAGGAGGCGGAGGGGGGGGGGGTTGTGCACGGGGGTCCACTGCAGCGAAGTTACGTAACTTTATTGGAGTTCTCCCCGCCTCTCCCAGCACGAGAACTGTTGATTGAATTGAACACCCGCAGCGTCTGGGTGCAGCGTGGCTGCTGAGGAAGGGAAGAGGGGGAAGGAGGGAAAGGAGCGAAAGTCGAGAAAAAAAAAGCAAAGGGAGCACGATGGGAGCACGGCTACGTGTACAGAGGGGGAGGGTAGAGGGACGGGGGAGAGATAGACAGGTGACAGAAAGATGAAAAAAAAGAAGGAATGACAGGGAAAAGGTAGAGGGGGAAGTGATGAAAAAAGGGGGAGGCGTGAAGGAACAAAATAAAGAAGGGGAGAGAGGGAGGGAGGAAGGGAGGGGGAGATGGAGGGAGGGGGAAGGGGAGAGAGAGAGGGAGAGAGAGAGAGAGAGAGAGAGCGAGAGAGAGGGAGGGAGGAGAAGTACGAGGAGGAATGAATAAGCCATGAGGGAACTGTGACAGGATTAAGACAAGGTAGAGCCAAAAATACCTGCTGGGGCTGCTTTGGAAGAGCAGCCCGTCAACAGAGCGCCACCACACACACTACAGACACTTCTCTTTCTGCCAATCAGCTTCAGAGGCAGGAAGAGAAGAAGAAGAAGAAGAAGAAGAAAAAAACAGCAAACAGGCAGGATTATAAAATGGAGACTTTACAGTTCATCAAATTGAAGCGGCCCCTAATCACGTTACACAGAGAGAGGTGCGAGTTGGACGATGAAGTCTGTCCGTCTTTCAACAGGCCAGTATAATTTACATAAATAAATAAATTGGGAACGGCAGGCTTGTTGGAAACCTGATTTAGCCAGATTGGGATGTCTTTAGGGAGCGGCTTCAAAGCATGAACCAAAACCCAACTTTTAAAAAAAAAAGACAGGCTCATTTCCATATACTTTCCAAACTTTTAAATGAATTAAACCTAGTTGAAAAAGCCTTGATGCTAGCTCCTTGAAATACAGCTCCCAGTCATCCGCCATAAAG
Organism: Aplochiton taeniatus; assembly: GCA_017639675.1. Taxonomy (NCBI): domain Eukaryota; kingdom Metazoa; phylum Chordata; class Actinopteri; order Galaxiiformes; family Galaxiidae; genus Aplochiton; species Aplochiton taeniatus. The sequence goes on along the minus strand of CM030179.1, from coordinate 4,581,114 downwards.
CGTCTCACAGCTAGCTCCAATGCATCGCCAGTCCGGAACTCAACATGCCCAAACTGCCACTGCTCAAATCCTGTCCCTTTTCAAATCAGGGCTTACCTCACACTTTGCAATCCGGTGCTCTCCAACTCCCCCTCAGACGGATTTATTCGGCAAACACACACACACACCATCTAATTCTCAGTGTTTTCTCTACACACATTCTTCAGAAACGTACCATTTAGATCAGCTACAATGACTCAGTCCACACGGTACTTAATGTGCATCTAGCTCACTCATACACTGGTGACTTTACCTCCGAGTACAAAAACTACCCGCCCACCCCCACCCCCGAAAAAAACACAATGGTTCAGACTGACATTGAAGAAATATTGCTTATCGATCTATCTTGCCTATGCTAAGGACAGCCATAGTTTGTGAGCCTTGGCATGCAATGTTAGGAGAGCTTAAGGGAAAACGCCGAACTCGAGCATTGTATAGAAACAACAGTTGATGAATGAGGACTGCGTCTGCCTATCGGGGCCTCATTTAGTTGACATGCAGGATGGATGAAAAACAATAACGCGTTAATTTGTCCTCCGAGCCTTTTTGTTGAAACAGTTCAGCCGTGTGTATACAGTAGATTACTCAACCGCAGAACGGAGTTGCTTAATTCGACTTATTGTGCTGAGTTCAAGCCTCTTCACACCGACTAAAACTAAAAGAAAAAGGAAACTGTCGGTGAATGTCCAATGGGTGTTAGTTGTGACGTAATGACAGACCGCCGAGACACTTCAGAGAGCGAATTATTCATAATTATAAAAAAAAAAAAAGAAAAGTCTAGTTGTGATAAAATATTTAAGCTGCGACACGATTTCAACAAAATAAATACCATCTAACTCTTCTGGCATAAATGTCACACTCCTGAGCCAGCGTTTGAAGAGTCAATAAAATGACTTCAGAGCTCACTGCCATACTAAAATGCCGTTGTTTTTTGCTGAATATAGGCCCAGATATTAGTGGATTTGAGAAAGCAACAAAGACTATGTAGGAAGATTACAGTGAACTCAATACAAAGAAATAGCCTATATTTGTTCCACGTAGAATGACAGACAAAGTGTATTGAATTCCATAATGTTGACTATTTAATTGATTCAACAAGCAAATTGTATATTGGACTGTAGATTGCTGCAATATCAAGCCCCAAAATACTCTGCATTTTCTAGAACTGTTTATCTCTAATTGAGTCCTAACAATGTAAAAAAAATAATAAAAGTAACTATTATATGCTTACATAAAATAAAAAAAATAACGAACATATATAAATGTGTATATGTATATATGTATATATATATATATATATATGTTAGTTATTATTTTTAACACTGTTAAGACTCAATTAGACAGTTATAAACAGTTCTAGAAAATGCTAAGTATTTTAGGCCGTGATACTGCTGCATTAAGGGACTCTTGCAGGCAGCAGGGCAATATAAGTGCGAGTATAACGTGTTATTGAGTCGTGTGTGAAAATCATGTTTAATATAATATTCAGTAGCATGGACTAATGTTTGCCAAGCTTCATAGCACAGTTGAAAATGTTTTATTTAGGTACCAAAAAAAATGGTATGTTTAATTTTTCAAGTTTAATGGCTTGCAAGCAAGAAATAAACAACATAGTAATAACTGCTGTGAAGTAGACGCTGTTAAACATTTCCCTGTTGTAAAGAGAACGACCAAAGATGACACTATTAATTATGGACACAAAAGCAGTACATAGAACTATGGCCAAAGACTCTCATTTCGAAAGTGAGATCATTGGTCATCACAGACGGACAGGAAGTGAGTATGGGGATTAAACCAGGAAGTGAGTATGGGGATAAAACCAGGAAGTGAGTAAGGTATTAGATCAGGAAGTGAGTAAGGTATTAAACCAGGAAGTGAGTATGGGGATTAAACCAGGAAGTGAGTATGGGGATTAAACCAGGAAGTGAGTAAGGTATTAAACCAGGAAGTGAGTATGGTATTAGACCAGGAAGTGAGTAAGGTATTAAACCAGGAAGTGAGTATGGGGATTAAACCAGGAAGTGAGTAAGGTATTAAACACCGGAAGTGAGTAAGGTATTAGACCAGGAAGTGAGTAAGGTATTAAACCAGGAAGTGAGTATGGGGATTAAACCAGGAAGTGAGTATGGTATTAGACTAGGAAGTGAGTAAGGTATTAGACCAGGAAGTGAGTAAGGTATTAGACCAGAAAGTTGTGACATTCAACAATTTATTACTGGCCTACTGAGTTCCACCTTTTTTTTTAAATTTATTTATTGCTTTTTTATATATAACAAAATGTATGCATAAAAATCTTTATATAATAGATTTTTCTTTGTTTTTCTTTAAAAAATATAGAAAAAAATAATGTACATTTATTTTACATGTCAGAATATTATTCTCTGGCTGTTGTTTTTGTTTCTAACATAAATAACACATTTGTTCTTTTCGTTGCATGTGGTGTCGATGAACACAATCAACATAGGATCCTACAAGGTCGCAAAGCAAGAACACAAGTAGACTTAATATACAGAGAAATCAAATACATGCCAATAAATACATACAATACAGTGCCATGCGTACGCAGTCATTTTTGTGAAGTAAATTATCTCAGTGTTCTTTCATTTTGCTATAAAAAAAAAAATGTCATGCCTTCTCACTTTCCACACATGGCTTTGGAATTTATGAGGCTACACTGACATTAGCCAGTGTTAAGAGTTAGTTGCTAGCTTGCCCATCTCCTCTGAACACGGAGTTGTGCCCTGTCTTGTTAATAAAAAGCCTTGAGGTTATCTGCTTTCAGGAATAACAAAGCAGTCAGAACTGTTCTGGGCCATACTGAACCGTAGGTGGCGAATACAGAGTCAGTGTTTGTTTGATTCAGAGACGCTTAGAATACATATATTATTTCTGAATAATCCTCTCCCTTCTACAGGTTCTACCCTGTCTTTTGTTCACAGATATTTTCAGAACCCTTTCGTAACAACGGAAGCAGGTTGCAAACCTGAGAGCGGTCTAAACCCCTCATCTTGTTCAACCGCAGTTCAAACAATGTCCTATTAAAACTGATTCGTCATCTAGCCATTTTTAACGCGTTCATTGCTGTTTCTGCGCAATCCTATCGGTAACCAATCCAAAAATATTTCTACATCTTGTCCTTTCAGTGACCACTTTAAAAACGGCCTCTGTCCTTGCCAGCGGTAGGTGTCAGACACGCCAGGCAATGCCCTCTCAGGGCAACAAGAGTAACCTCTTATCGACATATACAATCAGCCCAAAGAAGGGTATCTTTCCTTGCCATATGTGAGGGCCTTGGCGTTACAGAAAGCTCACAGACTCAGATATGCAGAGGTCACTGGATGATTCCTATCTGCAGAAGGCTCCTGACCTTGAAAGTGTTGGTGTTTGGAAACCACACAGATTGCTATCAGGCCTCGTCACTTGGCTAGATAATACATGCCCCCCCCCCCCTCCTCAGGAGGACATAGAGCGGCCATTTTGGGGTCCTCGTTTACCAGTTCAGAAAGGGCGAAGGTAAGTGCTGGTGGAGAGGAATCAGTGATATTTACTGAAGTGTTTCGAGTGAGTGTGGTAAAAAGCCCATGGAGAAGTAAGAAATAACAGTAGCAATCAGTCAGTTGGCTAGAATAGTGGGTGACTGACATGACAAGGTTAAATTTTAAACTGGACCCAACATTCACACTCCTAGGTTATACAAAAATAGACTGGACAAACAACAAACTAAAAACGAATAAAATTTGTAACCGAATCTAATCGTTTTCTAATGATTTGGAATTGCTGCTCATTGAGAAAACAAGACAATATATATTTTTTTGTTCTAGTAAATGCAACGTCCAACACCAGCCCGTCTTCTGTGAAAGACAGGTAGCTACTAGAGCTCCCAAACACATTTTTTTTTTTGCAACTTCCAAGCCTTTTTTTTTTTTTTTTTAAGAATTCAACCTTAGTCACCACGACGTCAATCCCTCTTTTATCAATGCCAGATCAGGTTCACGTTTGAAACCTTCACACACTTTGCTTTTGGTTTTTCTGATGCACAGCCATTACGGAAAAACGTTTTCAATCCTCCCTGTCTCCTTAGAATAAAATCTGTAAATCATTTCTAATTCATGCATTGACCGTATATTATGATATATCTGGATATCTGTCTATTATAATATGTACTGTGCCCTATCGGAGTCTCACTCCTTCTTATCCCAGGTTATGATCCATGAAATCTGATTTACAACAGATATCCTCATTTTCAACTCGGACAATACTGTCTTTAAGATGGAATTTTCAGGGTGATCCTGCGTAATTGACACAGTGTATGCCATCTGGCCAGTTCAGCTGGGATGTTCTGCTTCGATGCAAAACAATAAGCATGCAATGTGTGTGTGTGTGTGTGTGTGTGTCGGGGGGGGGCATGTCCGCTTTTCATTCATTTTTAAAAGTAAACAATTTCGTTTTCTTCTGTTTTTTTTAATGAATTCTGTAAAGTGCTTTCCCAGCCATTCCAGGCCAAATTTTGCCACATTTGTCTTTCATATCACACACTGTGTTCTGTACTCTGACTCGAGCTTTCAATGATTACATCAGTCAATATGATTGCAGTGGAAAGGTTGTAAGGTTACTCGACTTTGCTTCAGGGGGGACTATTGTATGTTTCTCAATGAGGCAGTAGACAGGACTTCAGTGCCTTATAATACAGTTTATATTTTGTCTGCTGGCAAAAATCTAAATGGTTGGGTTGCCACTGACTTACTTATGAAGTAAATATAGAGGTGTGTAATGGCTGGGTAGTAGAATGACTGTGTTTTGCATCAACGGAAGGAAAGGACCGTGAGCAAGTTGCATGCTCTGCAAATGATAAACACTGTCCAACACTGGGGGCCTGACCAATCGAGACGGTACACTGCTCAGGCTAGCATGGCTGCCTATTGGCTAGGGTCTCGAGTTCCCGCCCTCCCCCATCTTTATAAGGTCAAGGGCTGTCTCTGACACATGGGAGGTGCCCTGCTATTGGACACGCCTACAACACTACGCCCTACTATTCGCTGACGGATGCCCCGCCCCAGTCCCTGGCCACTACCAGACGGCTCACCACCCGTTGGATGACATCGTCCTCCGGCCCCTCCCACATCTCAGACATTAGTCACATGATCAGGGTTCTCCCTGACTTCGATGCACTCTATCTCCTCCCTCTCCCGCTCCCGCTCGCGCTCGCGCTCCCTCTCCTTCTCCTTCCGCTTGGCCCTCTTCTTCTTCTTGTGTCTCTTCTTGGAGGGCGGGAAGAAGGTGAGGAAGACGGGCAGGATGACGAAGCAGTGGAGCACCGTGCAGCCGGCCGTCAGCAGGGAGCACTTGAACAGCGTGTGGGTCAGGTTGGAAGGCACAAACACCAGCGGCACCATCCCGATCACGAAGCACGACGCGTTCTGCAAAATGGCCGCCCCGTGCTCCTCCAGCGAGATCTTGATGCACTGCGTGCGCGTGTGCTCGCTGGCCAGCACGAAGGTGTAGAGGTGCGGCGCGCAGTGGTCCACGGCGAAGTTGAGGGTGAAGATAAGGCACAGGATGGAGGTGCTGTCCATGCCCACGTTCCACAGGGTCATGAGGCCCAGCACGCCCAGCTCCACCGACGTCACCGTCAGGATGAGCCAGAAGTTCCCCAGCGGGTTGACCACCAGGAAGAAGGTGAGGACCAGGACGGCCAGCGCGCTGAGCGCCGAGGTGAGCAGCGGCGACACCACCGACGAGCCGTAGCGGTCCATGTAGACGAAGGTGGGGTTGAAGGCGATGAAGCGGATGCTGTTGACCAGCATCAGCGGCCGCAGCTTCTCCAGCAGCTCCACCACCTCCTCGCGCCGCTTCTCCGTGGTGCGGGCCACCAGGTAGAGGCGCGAGGCGATGACGTCGTACTCGTCCGTCTCCGGGTTCTTGGAGAAGATGATGTCCTCGGTGAAGTGCCGGTACTCGGGGCTGCGCAGGAAGGAGCCCCGCAGGACGCCCACGAAGTCCGCCTTGGTGGCGGCGCTGGCGTTGGCCGCCCGCAGGTAGTGGAAGTAGTTGTCCATCCAGGAGATCTTGTTGAAGCCCTGGCTCAGCGTCTTCAGGTGCTCCTGGACCGTGGCGTTCCAGTACTCGATGGGCTCGTAGATGTAGAAGCCGATCACCGGGCTGTAGTTGCTGAAGTACTTCTGCTGCGTGACGGCGAACGCCACGCTGGGCGAGTCGCTGGCCAGCAGGTTGACCACGCTGGAGCCGTCGCTGATCTGCAGGCAGCCCATGAAGGAGAAGGAGGCGTAGATGAGATAGAGGATGACCACGAAGGGCTTGACGTAGGTGTTGGTGATCCACTCGGTGTAGTGCTCGCGCAGGAAGTGCTGGATGAAGTGGTTCTGGTAGGGCACGCTGTCGTGGTGCGTGGACAGGTCGTGGCCGTCGCTCATCACGGTCTTGAACCAGGTGGGCTGGCGCTCCAGGTACTCCACGGAGGGGATCTTGCAGCAGAAGACGCTGTGGTAGCGGTTCTGCTCCAGCTGCCCGGCGAACACCAGGCAGGAGCCGTAGAAGGAGAAGACGTAGAAGTAGTTGACCAGGACGCAGACGCACATGCTCTGGCAGAAGGTCTTGACCGACTCGATGTTGGTGAAGGGGCTGGCGCCCATGCCGAAGGTGATGAAGTAGAGCGAGCTGGTGGTGGTGTAGCAGACCATGACGTCGGCGAAGGCGTCCGCCACGCGCTCCTTGAACGGGAGGCTCTCCCTGGTTCTCCTCCATCCGGCCAGCAGCTCAAACACTCCTTTGGTGCCGTGGCCTGGACCAGAGAGGAGAGAGGAGAGAGGAGGGAGGAGAGATGAGGGAGGAGGGAGGAGAGAGGAGAGAGGAGGGAGGAGAGAGGAGAGAGGAGAGAGGAGAGAGGAGAGGAGGGAAATATGCTGTTAGAAACACCGGAGTTGAAGCGATCATTTACGGTATAAATTCATTTATTAGACAATTATGTATTCATTCAGTAACAAAAACCATGAAAGTATTTTAGACCAAAAATCGAATTATAACTGTAAAACAACTATTTCCAAACAATCACCTTCACGAATAATCACCTTTCATATTTAGTTAAGCATAGCAAAGGCATTGAAGGAGCAGCGAATTAAATATGGCTGGATTTTGCTGCGTTTAGAAACCTACAGCTAATAGTACCAGAAATGTCAGAAACATGCTGCTACGTGTGGGATGAATCTGCGGCAGATTGCTTAGCCGTCGCCCAGACACTTGAGGAGACAAAACTCAAAGACCAATGCTCCACATATTCACCCACACAGTCACACCCACCCACACAACATTCGTTCGTACAGAAACCGGAGCTATAAATAGCTGAGTCGCAAGTATGAGGCAATGCTTTTCAAATAAAGTCGGTGCTCATCCACCGCCTAAACGTTTCAGTGGGAGCGAGTCCCGCGTTTGGCCAACTCACATGCTTCTGTGTTTCGTTTATTTATTTATTTTCTTTAAAATGTGTCATGCATGCCTGCTTGGCGGCTGGCTTGGCGGCTTACTCGGTCTGTCGCTCCACCTCTGCTCTTTCCTCCCAGGAGCGTCATCAATTCCCGCTTGTTTGACACACAGAGAGCGAAAGTTAATTAACTATAAAGGATTATAGCAACGTAATGAGTCGGGTGGATCGGCCTTGCCTGCTTTTAGCGTTATTAAACCCCTCTACAACTCAATTAGTTTGTGTCACTTTGTTTGGATCCTAAAGGGGAGGAGGACGTCACAAACACAACGACAACATCCCGCTGTAGTTTACCCGTTATTACACAAACGGGACCACCGCAGTCGACCCGCCGAGACGGTGCGATTTCGGTCCAACCAGTCCGTTAAAAAAAGCCCTGACATTTCGTGGCCGTGATTGGAAATGCCCAGAGCTCCATTAAGGTGATTGATGAGATGCAGGTGGCGAAGCTGGAGAACTGCGACCGCACCATCTGGTAAAAAATACATCCAGGGTCTAATATCTCCCCGCTGGCGCTACCAAGGCAGCGGTCTACCATTAGCGGGCCCGGGGAATGAACGTCATATCCCCCTGCCGTACGAAACCGCCCAAACCCATTCAAGCCCAGACAGATGGGCTTATCTGGGACGAGACACGATACAAAACAATCAGGATAGTATATGTAATCATAAATATTGGTTTTCTCCTCAACTGGCCCAGGGGAAATGTCATAATAGTCACTGATTTTTGCCAATGAAGACAGGCTCTTCTCATATTCTGTCACTTTGGATAGTTTGGGTACGTACGATTGTCCGTTCCCTGTCGTATCCTTGAGAACTCAGCCTCCCACCTTGTAAACTTTTCTAGAGGTAAACTACTATCTTTATCCTGTGACACAAACTACTGCCTCATCCTGTGTTATCAAATGTCATTGATTAAATGTCATCGAGATAGCCTATGTTTCTAAAGCAGGGGCGTCATCAAGAAGACTGTGTCCCATGGGAACGTAAGTGAGAATAGACATAATAAAACAGCACTTAACCCTATTACTGATGACACAGCCTCAGGGGCAGAGGCCATTTTTCATGTTGGAACCCCCGAAGTCACCGTTCCCCCCAACCACACGATCACAACAAGTTTGATGTTAATAACCTTGATACAAAAACATATTCCAATTCAACCACTGATCTGGAGTCATTTGTCTAATATCCAAAATAGGAAAAACAGAAATGGCCCGAGTAATATTTCCTTAAAGACGTGTGTATCTGTTTGCCTTTAAAGATGGAAGTGTGTTCTCGGGTGCAACAGCTTCAGGGCGCAGATAGTCAACAGTGCGAAACATCAGAGGGCAATGGAGGGAGAGAGAGAAAGTGAGGAAGAGAAAGAGCGAGAGAGAGAAAAAGAGGACAAAGAAAGAGGGGGAGAGAGAGAAAGACAAAGAGAGAGAGATAGACAGAGAGAGAGAGAAAGAGAGACAGAGAGAAAGACAGAGAGATGGAGAGAGAGAGATGTTGGCGAGGACATCCATATTTGCTACCAAATGGGGGAAACCTGTCTTTGTCTTGAGTGTGACTGGTATAAATCATGGTTCATGCATTACAATGAAGGCTGAGTGCTGAGCGGTGCTGCTGCTGCTGTAATGTAAATGGCTGGGCCAAGGTCAGGGGGTATCCTCCTCCTCTCCCTGCAGCTAGTGGTGGGTTGATTCATAAAAAGCTACCAGCCTGCCCTGGACACACATGCACGCACACACACACACACACACACACACACACACACACACACACACACACACACACACACACCCAGAGCGTGTGAGCCTTATAATATATAGTGCATGGTATGCACAGGCCTGTACAGTACAGTACAATACGTCATTAAGTACGATGGTACCACAATCTAGTGAGCTTGTAGCTCCAGGTTAGGACATTGACTAAGCTCGAATATCAAATATTGTGTAAAATTTTACGGCTTATAAAAAGCCTTCTGTGAAGAAAAAAAAAGAAAGTAAAACCGACAGCCAAGACGGAGAAGCTCCTGAAAATGTGAAGAAAGCGAGCAAGGCTGACTTCAAACGACAACATGCTGCTGTGATCGGAGAACAACCCCCCCCCCCCGCCCCCCCAACCCCCCCCCCCCCCCCAACCCCCTCTCTCTTCGCTCTCTCTTCCCGCTCACAAAGTGAAAGAAACACCCAAGCAGAGACTGGTACTCTGAATCCACAGCACTGGCTCCCCTGCCAAAGACGAGAGCCTTGTTTTCTTCTTCCCTTATCCCTGGCAGAACACGTCTTAGTGCTGTGAAGCAACGCTGTTTAAAGTCGGAGTCTGAAGCTGAACTCCAAATCACCGTCAACGTTAAACACGTCGATAAAAAAACTGCAGTCTGGGCTGGGTTTTCCTTCTATATGGAGGGAACACACACACACACACACACACACACACACATTTTCTTCTTCTTCATCTCTCTTCCTCCTCACGGCTTAGGTAAAGCTCCCCCTATGGTGCCACCCGGTATGATAATGTACCTTCCAACATGAAGAGGCTGACAGTCAGAGAGCCTCAGTGGCAGAGATGGGCTCAGCTTGACTCTATTCTACTCTGCTGCCTGTCGACAAAAACCCACCCACCTTCGCTCGCTCCCTCCCTCCCTCCCATCCCGTGTCTGACCTGTCTCTCTCTCTCTCTCTCTCTCTCTCTCTCTCTCTCTCTCTCTCTCTCTCTCTCACTGTCTGTCTCTGTCTCTGTCTCTGTCTCTGTCTCTGTCTCTGTCTCTGTCTCTCTCTCTGTCTCTGTCTCTCTCTCTGTCGCTCTCTCTCTCTCTCTCTCTCTCTCTCTCTCTCTCTCTCAGTAGGGAGGTAGGGATGCAGGGAAGGAGAGAAGGGGAGAGAGAGATGACAGGAAGACGGAGAAGTGAAAGATGAAAGAAAGAAAGAAGGGGAGCGAGGAGTGAAGAAGCAGAAGGGTGGCGGGGGGGGGGGGGGGGGGGTAGGATCAAAATATGAGAAGCTGAATGGGTCAAGGGAAGGGAGGGAATATAAATGAGAGCAAGGAGAAAAATGAAAGGGGGGAGGAACGGAGAGGAGAGGACCAGGAGAAGGAGGAGGGAGAAAAAGATGGAGGGAGGGAGGGAGGGAGGGAGGGAGGGAGGGAGGGAACGAGAGGAAGGGTGTGAGCTGGGAGGGAGGGAGGGAATATAAATGAGAGCGAGGAGAAAAATGAAAGGGGGAGGAATGGAGAGGAGAGGAGAGGACCAGGAGAAGAAGGAGGGAGGGAGGGAGGGATGAAACGAAAGGAGGGGTGTGAACTGGGACGGAGGAAGGGAGGGAGGAGTTCAGGAGAAGAAGGACCGTGGTGTGGAGATCCCCATGAAGGGACATGGAGGGAGGGAGGGAGGAGTTCAGGAGAAGAAGAACCGTGGTGTGGAGATCCCCAGGAAGGGACATGGAGGGAGGGAGGGAGGAGTTCAGGAGAAGAAGAACCGTGGTGTGGAGATCCCCAGGAAGGGACATGGAGGGAGGGAGGGAGGAGTTCAGGAGAAGAAGAACCGTGGTGTGGAGATCCCCAGGAAGGGACATGGAGGGAGGGGGAGGAGTTCAGGAGAAGAAGGACCGTGGTGTGGAGATCCCCAGGAAGGGACATGGAGGGAGGGGGAGGAGTTCAGGAGAAGAAGGACCGTGGTGTGGAGATGCCCAGGAAGGGACATGGAGGGAGGGGGAGGAGTTCAGGAGAAGAAGGACCGTGGTGTGGAGATCCCCAGGAAGGGACATGGAGGGAGGGGGAGGTCGATTCCCTTGTCCTCCCCTGCTCCCTGCGACGGGTCCCCCCGCTGACAGGGGGCCGTTAGTCAGGCACCTGGCTCTAGCCCTTAACGGGCCGGGGTCTGGCACCGGAGGGGGGGGTCGGTGACGGTGCGGTCTCACCAAGAGAGACTGCAGCTATAGATCGAATAGAACAGACACAGGCTTTGTCTCTAGGCCAATTTGGGACTGACAAAAACACAGACTGCCTGAAGACAACAAAAAACAAAACAACAACAACAACAAACAGCGAGTCGTACTTTACCGTCGGCTTTGTTGAACGAAACAGAAAAGGGAAGTAAAGACCCGACAGAAACTGCACCGACGTTGACTTGAAGAAGCATGTCCTTTCTATTAAAGCTATTTCTACGTCCCGCCTGCTTCCTGGCCCCTCCCCCCGGCCCCTACATCAGACAGGCTGCGAGTCATTAAACTAAATTACTGCCTCTAAAACTCCAGTGGTACGAGACCCATCCATCAGCAGAGCGAGGAGGACCCCGCCCACCCCGACGTTGCGTCTTTCTAAAGGGCCATAAACCAAGCCCGCCCGTCTGTCAACCAGGTAGGACGTGATCGAAGAGCCAACATTGTGCGGGAGGTTTTTCTGAGGTGTGTGTGTGTGTGGGTGTGTGCGTGTGTGTGGGTGTGTGCGTGTGTGTGTGTGTGTGTGTGTTGGTCAACTTTCCTGGGAGTGAGTCAAACTGAATGAAACTAAATGAAACGGGTTGAAAAGGGAGCACAAAGTAGCCAAAGGCCCCAAAGCAATCTAATGTCTAAATCAATATTTGGATAATAACAGGCCCTACCTAACTCTATCTCCCTCACTCTGGGAGGGGCTGGCCCACTCGGACAAACTCTCAGTCCTCTCTTCTCTTCTCAGGACACCTTCTCACAGTGTATCATCATACAGGCAACGAAGACGTAGGATTCATGAACACCGTGGCACCTCAACATATCCCACTTCCCTGTGCTAAGGGATTGACGGAGGAAGAAGAGAAATCTATCAAAAACAGACAGAGAGAGGGGGAGAGGGGGAGGAAGAGAGAGAGAGAGAGAGAGAGAGAGAGAGAGAGAGAGAGAGAGAGAGAGAGAGAGAACGAGAGTGTGTGATGACTAACCTCCTCTGAGACACACCACACACACACGCACACACACACACACACACACGCACCACCTCCACTGCCTAGCTGGACTCACCCACAAGGAGACACCCTACACAGCCTGGACAGAGACACACCACACGGCCTGGACAGAGACACACCACACGGCCTGGACAGAGACACACCACACGGCCTGGACAGAGACACACCACACGGCCTGGACAGAGACACACCACACAGCCTGGACAGAGACACACCACACAGCCTGGACAGAGACACACCACACAGCCTGGACAGAGACACACCACACGGCCTGGACAGAGACACTGTCTCAGCGGGGCTTTCTTCTCTGGCTCTTACACGTACACACAACTCCGTAAGACCTCATAGTTTCCCCCTGAAACTGGAGTTTTTAAATCTAAATCAAAATAACTTTGAAAAATACAAAAAATACAAAAATAAGACCAGATATCTTTTACTCTCAAAAGGCTAAAGGGTACAGCCAATAAAAATGTGCCTTATGAGATCACCTCCGGAGAAAATAGTTCGCAAGAGATAACCTATAAACAAACCCTTATGCCTACACACACACACACAAACACACACACACACACACACACACACACACACACACACAGAGAGCCCTCTCCATAGCTTATTGGTTGCTTTTCTATGATTATCTTTTATGGTGTTAAGGTAGTTTGGAAATGGTTACACATGGTTTGGTTACACAAACACACACAAACACACACACACACACACACACACACACACACACACACACATATAGCGCTGTACTGCGGTTTTGAAAAGCTACAGCTTGAAAGGC
>CM030179.1:4555373-4562873 GCA_017639675.1 Aplochiton taeniatus | reverse complement strand
ACCTTCCTTCCTTCCTTCATATGCCTCCCTTCCTTCCTTCCTTCCTTCCTTCATATTCCTCCCTTCCTTCCTTCCTTTCTTCCTTCCTTCCTTCTCTCTTTCAATCCATCGTCCTCCCTCTCTTTTCTCTCCACGTCCCCCTCCACTCAGTCTAATTAGCCAGTGTCCATTAGGTGAAAGCTACATGATCGGGGCCATTTCCCTCTGCTTCCCCCTTCTCCTCATTCATTACTGAACGCTTTGTTTCAGGACCCGCTTGTGTTGGCCAGCGCCAACACGCCATCAGCTTCCTTACTGCATCAAGTAATAAAATAATCAAAAACACTGTTCCCTCTCCACCATCTCAAGCCGTAAAGTCGGACGTTCTGAAATCTGAAATCATATGCAGCACGTAGGCCTGTGTGTGGCTGATCCGCTGTGGCTCCTATCTCTCTGTCGAGAAATGATACACTGAACATAAGGCTACTTCCTCCGTTTGCACCCCAGGGTGCTACTGATCCAACCCCGCTGAAATGAAGCTTCACTCCAATCATATTCATCAAAATATGAAACGTATTTATTTTATTTACATTTTTTTGTTGCAGCGCGCTGCCCCATAGTGATATCCTGTCAGGGATTGGTCTGATGAGCCTCCTTCATTAGGCTGAGCATCTGTTCAAAGACATCGATCGCCCGTCTGTTGGAGACCGGGAGACATCTCGCCCTCCCTGGGCGGCAACCTATGTAACAACTATTTCATCAAGAAGCTATTATTATAAGACGTCCATGGCGTCTTTGTTCATTGAGGCCTTTCATTTCTTTGTGGCTTTTATGGCCTTGATAAGCTGTGAGTCAGAGGGGGAGAAATACACGTGCCACAACAGTGCAGACAGAAAACACAGACGCTTTCTCAGAGCGGATGTGAACTCCATCTCCCATCAGCCACCTGGTCCAGCCGAGAGAGAAGCGTGGATCAGCAGCGAGAGCCGGTGTCCATATTCATCTCGTCTCGTGAAAATAACACAAAAAACAACGCGTGGCCACAAAATCAATCCTTCCCGAACGACTTCTCCATTGGGCACGCCCGCACACAGACACACGCTCATGAAAAATCAAAGCAGCCCAAGTGGCCCGGACGCGAACCTGGCACACAAAGGTGGTCTGTGAGCTCGTAGAAAGTGGACCTCCTAAAAACGATTTTGTTGCTGACACTGACTTATGTTCTAGCTCGGAGACAAATAAACCGGTGATGAAAATAAGTTAACCCCTGACCTCCCTTTATCTAGGAACACCACTACCAGACCTATAACAGTGTAGCACATTTTAATACACTACCAGGCCTACAACAGTACCAGACCTATAACAGTGTAGTACATTTGAATATACCACCCGGCCTACAACAGTACAGTACATTTTAATGGACTACTAGACCTATAACAGTGTAGCACATTTTAATGCACCATCAGGCCTACAACAGTGCAGTATATTTGAATGTACCACCAGGCCTACAACAGTACAGTATATTTGAATACACTACCAGGCCTACAACAGTACAGTATATTTTAATGTACCACCAGGCCTACAACAGTACAGTATATTTTAATGTACCACCAGGCCTACAACAGTACAGTATAGTTTAATGCACCACCAGTACAGTATATTTTAATGCACCACCAGTACAGTATATTTTAATGCACCACCCGTACAGTATATTTGAATGCACCAATCAGTACAGTACAGTATATTGCACCGATCAGGCTGTTTGGAGCACAACCCTCCAGTAGCCGTTCAGCCTGTAAAGTGAATGACGCACAGAGAGGGGCGGTCGATATGCAGAGATCATTTACCGTCCAGAGAGAACGAGACAGAGATTGACAGGGAGAGCAAGGAGGCGGAACAGAGAGAGAGAGGGAGAGAGAGAGAAACACAGAGAGAGACAGAGAGAGAGATAGAGAGAGAGATAGAGAGAGAGAGACACAGAGAGATAGAGAGAGAGAGAGAGAAAGAGAGAGAGAGAGAGAGAGAGAGAGAGAGAGAGAAATATGGGGAGTAGAGAGGCAGCAGGACAACAAATACATGGGAGAAAGAAAATAAATGGATACCAGAGCGAGGGAGGAGGTGGAGGGATACTGAGGGAGGAGAAGGAGTGAGGAGGAGGGATACTGAGGGAGGAGAGGGAGGAGGAGGAGGGATACTGAGGGAGGAGAGGGAGGAGGAGGAGGGATACTGAGGGAGGAGAAGGAGTGAGGAGGAGGGATACTGAGGGAGGAGAAGGAGTGAGACAGCCAGTGCAGGAGAGAACGCCCGCAAATGAACGTTCCAAACAGTGCACTCTCTGTCAAGAGTATGTATGCTTCATGAGTACTGACACGGGAGCCTACTTTCTCTCTCTCTCTCTCTCTCTCTCTCTCTCTCTCTCTCTCTCTCTCTCTCTCTCTCTCTCTTTCACAGACAGACTCATGGCGTCTCTCTTTCTCTCTCACAAACACACACACACACACACGTACACACGCGCACACACACACACACACACACACACACACACACACACACACACACGCACGCACGCACACACGCACGCACGGTAGTCATGGGTCTCTCTCTCTCTCTGTCTCTCTTTTCTTTTTAACTTCTAACAAGCGTCCGCCCGGGAGACAGGAACTGACAGGCCCGGCTCGACAGTAATTGCCCGGCTTGGATGACACCTCCGGCAGACACGGGGGCCGCTCTGATGCCTAAAGCGCCGCCACGTGCTGGAGAGACCCGCGCTGCTTGGTCCCTGCGGGGGGCCCACGCTGCCAGGGAGGGAGGGGCACCACCATGAACCCTCCTGGGGGAAGCCCTCCTTCCTCTCTCCGTTTATTCATCCCCCCCCCCAAAAATAAATCTTTCATCACCGTGTTTAAAAAAAGACTGCAGCGGGGGGAGGGGGCGGCAGAGAGGGGGGGGGGGGGGTAAGGAACGTGGTGGACAATGGTCGCTGACTTCGTAGTCTCGCGTGGTTTGCCCGTCCAAATCCCGTCCGTCTCAGACTGGACCGGCGGTCCGGAGTGTTTCCGGTGCGACCCCTCTCTTCTCCGTCCGCGATCAGAAGGCGCGCGTTTGAGTGCTACTTCTGAACGTCACCCCTCGTCATTCGAAGACCTAACACCCTCTTCCTGGTGCGACTCTGTTCCAATACAGGAGAGCCCTTCAGCGGTGACACATCTCTGTCCTTCAAGATCCGTTTCAACACATTATGCATACATTCATGTTTGGAATAGTAACAAGTTGCTAGTTTTTGTCTGTCAAACTTCCCCAGGCTTTTAAACCGAGCAGCAAGCAAAGCTACTCCCTCTGTAGAAAAAACGAGCAAAACGAAAACAGGGGACACAGTTCTGAGACGGTCAAATGTTTCAGCAGGAAAGAAAAAGCTCGAGTGCTTCTTGACCTGAACCTGAGGTCGATGTGAGGTCATGTGGTTCCAATAAAACCCCTCAGAGCGGACTGGGGAGGAAGGACTGTGTTATTGTTGGTGTGTTTACTTAGTGAGGAGCCAACTCCACCACTCCCGTGGGACAGTGCTGCTGGGCCTGGACATCTGGCCCCTACGCACACACCTTGTCACATAGAGTTAGAGATTTAATGAACCTGTCTCTGACTCTTCTCCCTCTCCTCTCTCTCTCTCTCTCTCTCTCTCTCTCTCTCTCTCTCTCTCTCTCTCTCTCTCTCTCTCCCTCCCTCTCTCTTAGTCTCTCTTTCTCCCTCTCTCTCTCAGTCTCTCTCTCTTAGTCTCTCTCTCTCTCTCTGTTCTCTTTTTTTTATTATTCTCTATACCTTGCTTCTTCTTTTACCTTTTCTATGTTTTCCCTCCCTCTCTTTTCTCTCTCTCTCTCTCTCTCTCTCTCTCTCTCTCTCTCTCTCTCTCTCTCTCTCTCTCTCTCTCTCTCTCTCTCTCAACTACTGCACCAACTCCATTTCTCTCCCTCGCCTCCATGATGTCCCTTCGAAAACCCAAGGGCACATAGATCTAGACATACTAGGTCTGACATAGATCTAGACATACTAGGTCCGGCATCAGGGAGTAGAGCCTGGTTCAGACCCACTCTATAGATCTCTCTCTCCGTCTGGACTCCTTTCACCCCTCTCTCCTTGGCCTCCATCCTCCCACGTTCTCACTCGCCTCTTTTCATCTCCTGCTCTGCTCTCTATTCGTCTGCTCCTCCCTCTCTCTCTCTCTCTCTCTCTCTCTCTCTCTCTCTCTCTCTCTCTCTAGCTCTCTCTCTCTCACTCTCTCTCTCTCTCTGTCTGTCTCTAGCTCTCTCTCTCTCTCTCTAGCTCTCTCACTAGGTCTCTCTCTCTCTCTCTCTCTCTCTCTAGCTGTCTGTCTGTCTGTCTGTCTGTCTGTCTGTCTGTCTGTCTGTCTGTCTGTCTGTCTGTCTGTCTGTCTGTCTGTCTCTCTCTCTCTCTCTCTCTCTGTCTCTCTCTCTCTCTCTCTCTCTCTCTCTCTCTCTCCCTCTCTCGCTCTGCTTCTTTCCTTTCCTCCTCTCTTCCGCATTGTCCCCTCATGAGGGAAAGTCAAACTCTGGGGCACGGGCCTCCTCCACGCCTCCTGTTCCTGAGTCTTAGTTAAACTTTATTTACATCTGGGCGGCAGTGGGCCGGGCCTCCTGGGAGCCCATGACCTTAGCAACACTCACTGAGCCAGCAGGAGGAGGAGGAGGAGGAGCAGGAGGAGGAGGAGGAGGAGGAGGAGGAGGAGGAGGATAATCTACCAGACTGGGTCATCTGCTCCCCTGCAGGGAGACAGGTACTGTGCTAAAGAAGACAGGGAGAGTTTACAAGGACAACAACTAAGTTGAACGGGTAAATTCTCCCGTGACAATATTTGAGGTCGACCTTTGCTACGGCTGGGCGCTTTAAGTAGCCAATCAAATTCCTCCGGAACAAAAGGTCCAATGGCAAGAGAATCGATGGGGTCGGCAAATGATCGCGCCTCTGCACAGCCATCTCATCTCATTCCGGGTACTCACAGAGAACGAAGCCTGCGCCACGTCTGGGCTCCGCAGGACTAAATGAGACGGATGAAAAAGATCCCGGGGAAATCTTGCCAGCCGAGCCAAGGCCAAGGGCGGTGTTGGTTCGGCTGTGATTTCCCCGAGAAAACCGAGACCTTGTCCTGAAGTGGTGCCGGGGCAGTTTGGGAAGTGGGTCGTTAATTGGGGCCGTAGCTGAAGTGCGCTGGCCGTTTCAGAATGTCCGTCTTGGTCTGGGTTCAAGGCCGAATGGCCGATGCCGCTTCCCTGAGTATGATTCCGTTGCGTCACCGATAGCGGTTCTCTTATTGAATCGAGGATGTCGCTTGGAAATCTACTCTGGTGGCTCTGACTGATGCCGCCACGTAAGACGAATTATTAGCAATTATTGAATTAAGCTGGAGATCAAGATTATTTGGTGAACAATTCCAATCGCAGAATTTTTGGTCTGAGCAGAGCAAGACAAAATGGCAAAGGTATGCCATGCTCACACATACGGACACACACACACACACACACACACACACACACACACACACACACACACACACACACACACACACACACACACGTACGCACGCACGCACACAAAGCTCATTGCCGTCTGAGCTCCTCCTTCAAAAAAAAGAAAACAATTAGCCTAATCCTTATCCCAACCAACATACTCCACCGCCTGTCAGCCCCGGATAAGACTACAAATCCCATAACCCCTTACCCTTTGCTCTCACGCACAGCAAAAAGGGGGGATCCCCCCCGCCCCCCCCCCCAAAAAAACGAAGCAGATACAACTACACATCCCATCATCCCCTCTAACCCAGCCCCCCCACTCACCCATGGCGAAGAAGGGTATCCCTAGCAACGTGGAGTTGAACCTCCCGCTGGAGATGAAGAAGATCCCGGCGGCCGTCACGTTGGCGATGGCGATGGTGAGGACGCCCAGCAGGCCCAGGAAGGGCTTCCCCCTCAGGCAGTCTCTCATGGAGCTGGACACGGTGGCAGCCAGGAGCACCAGCACCAGGCTGACCAGCACCTCCCCTTTGGCCAGAACGCCCGTCCGGTTGTAGTCTCGCCACAGGCTGAAGTTGGTGAGCGACCGGACCTGGAGGTCGGGCGGCGGCGGCGGCGCGCCGTCCGTCGTCGGCGAGGCGGACAGGCGGCTGACCAGGGCGCAGAACTCCTTCTCCCAGCGCTCGGCGATGGCGTCCTGCTCGCGCGGCGCATGGTGGCGGAGGTAGTAGGTGATCTGGACGGCGCGGGCGAACTTCACCTGCTGGTCGCGGCTGTTGGGGGAGAAGGAGACGCCGCCAAGCTGGTGACCAATGAAGGACACACGGCCGTCCTGAGGGGGAAGAGAGAAGGTGGGTTAAAGACTCACTGTGGGGGAAAGTGGGAATATTTGACCTGCTACAACAAATACAAGCGAAATAGATTTCACAATGAGGGTTTGAAAGGAGAGGGGTGACAAAGGCATGGGTTGAGGATACAACATACACGGACCGATGTTAAGATGTTTAGCAAAGCTAAGTCACGCTGGTTTATTAAAAACTTGCTGTCAAAGCATTCACAGGTTAGCTTGGTCAAGTCACACTTTTGGTTGGAGTCACGTTTACTCAATTCAGGTCTACCACAGCAAGAACGACTTAACAAGCGGTGCAGAAAAACACAAAGGAAAGACTATGTAGCTTCGACATTGACAGGAAGGGGAATAGGGCCACATTTGATTGTGTGTAGCCGAGCTAGGAATTCAGCTAATCTGGAATCTGTAACCTCTGGAAGTTCAACTATCCAATAAAAACCAAATTACCAAACTCAATTTGATTGGCTTGGGTAAAAAGGTTCATGATATCGGCCTACAGGCAATGCAAGATGTTTATTAGCTTAGCAAAACTAGCCAAGCTAGCTAGCTTCCTTAGCAATATTATCAACAATTGGGGATTCTGATGGGTTTTAAGTTAGAAAACGATATGACTGTATCTATGTATTATCTTCTCCTTTGCTAGCTATTAAATCTGACTTTCAAATAGCTAAATGTTTGCTTGACATGCAGGGGAATGTGTTTGTCTTATTCTTTTGGCTCTGCGGCCGACTGGCCAAACCAGAATTATGCTGCCATCCAGTTTAGAGCGGGAATCTCTTTGAACACATATTGTAGATGTAGGAAACGTCTAGCTTCAATACCTGACCATAATATTTACTATAATGTATATATATATTTTTTTATTATTGTTTTTTTCTAAATAATCATTAACAAACACACACATTTCTGCCTGACAGGAAGTGTTATTTACTGTTCTTTATATTATGTTGACTTTAAATAAGCGCAGAGAAAATCAGTGTTTATCGATGCACTTATGTATTCTGGTACAGCAGATAATTTGCATTTAATTGATGTAGAGTGAGTGTATAAGGTTCTGCAAAAATTGTTAGTCTTTAAAAATATATTGTTTGTTAAAAAATGTAAAGACGTTCAGGCCAGCAGTAAATACATTATACCAGCTTTGGGATT
>CM030179.1:4547873-4552873 GCA_017639675.1 Aplochiton taeniatus | reverse complement strand
TTTAGCAGGTGCGCTGTCACACGTTGGTGTGTGTGTGTGTGTGTGTGTGTGTGTGTGTGTGTGTGTGTGTGTGCGTGTGCGTGTGCGTGTGTGTGTGTATAGCCTACACGTAGCCTACAGGTTGAGTTATGTTCGATGAAGGACAACCATGTCTGTATATTAATGGAAGTAAGCAAACTGACAAAAAATAAGGCACTTCTATAACCTCCCGTTATGAATATATCTACTCTTCTTACCTTTAACGTCGTATTTGGATAGCTCACTGGCACCTTATGAAAAGTGCTGTTCGCGAGAATAGCTAATCTGATATCTTCGAATATAGTGATGATATCATCCAACAGACACCGTTTGTCCCGGTGGCTCAGAACGCAGAGATGAGCGAAAGTGTAATTGAATCCCTTGTAATTGAAGCGCAAATCCAACACTTGCTTGTGCACCTGCAGGACCTGGTCCGCGAGCTCAAGAATGTTCCCCCCGGACTTGGCCAAGAGAATCAGCCTGCCATATCTGCCGGGAGTATGCAGGTCGGAATACAGCTTGTGTTTCGACTGGTCGATGGGAAAGAGGCTGTTGGCGAGACTCCGCTCTATTTTAGCCAGGCTGTGAGTCGGGGCAACCAGTATCTCGAGGTCTGTCTCTGGTTCGAATCGGCTCAGCACGGTAGATCCGAATATAATTGTCAAGACTGCGGGAACAGTGAGGAAAAAAACGGGATGCCTACTAACGAATAAGCCCAGCCAGTAGAACGAAGCTTTCAGCCCTCTATGTATGACTTGCCGCAGCATCCTCCACGGAATCCAGCTTGCAGATGCTCCGTCCCCGCCAATGAAGCACATGTGACATTAGGCTTCCCTGCCCAGTTAAGTCAATCCATACGAGAATACAACACTATACTACTGGAAGAAGAAGAAGGGGAAAACACAGCACTGCAGCAATTTTGCAATAAGACGGACAGATAGTCAGGCAGATATTGGTCATCAGTCGATAGAGGCGATCTTTTTCTTTCTCATCGTCTCAAATGCCATTCCTTCTCCCTTGTATTGAAAAAAAAAACTGCCGCGGATCCGTCACTCTCTCTATTGCACCTGCTGCAATAGCAGCAGCAGCGAGCCGCGGCGGTTTGGTGTGCATGTGTGCCTGCCTGACTGCCTGGCGGTTCTATAGACCCGCTATTGGCGGCGCCTGATTTATCCACTTGACTGTAACCATGTGCGGTGTTGAAGGGGGGAAGACGGGGGTAATTGCTGATGGTGGGCTATTTTTAGGAACGGCGCAGCAGAAGCCTTGGGAGAGTTCTGAAATATTCACCAGTGGTGGGGTTGCACATGCACAAAAAAAGAACAGCTAAAGATGCACTTCCTGAAACGAACCAACATTCCAGGCTATATGAAGAGAAAGAAAGAGAGAGATAGAGAGAGAGAGAGAGGGGGGGGGGGGGCTTCGTGGTGTTTGTAGCCGATGACAAATGATATCAAAGGATTGTGTTGAATTAAATTGGATATTGTAGCTCAAAGGTATATCTTGTATTCAATATGGTCATATATTTTTTATTTGAATAACTCGTATTTTTTATGCTATCAGCTCTCTGTAGCTATGCTTGGAAGGCAGACAGAATATATGACCACTCTGGAGAGAGAATTGGTGAGGATAGCCTTGCCTGTAGCTTATTTAATTTTTTTTTTTGCTGATTGTGTTGTATAAATCACCCAGGGCCTCCTTGTATTGAGAGGGGCCTCCTAATGAATCACTCTCTTGAGAGGGCATCAAACACCCGGTCATCCAAAGTCAGCGGCAGTTTGCTGATAAAGTGCTTTTTGTTTCCATCTCTGGAGAACTGAGCCCCCCCCCCCCCCCCCCCTTCAAAGTCAAGTAATGACACAGACAGAGGGGTTGCCTCTCTCTGCGACACCTGCCGCACGGCATGACACACTCAACGGGGCCCAGGAGATTGTCCCTCTCCTTACCTTCAGCGGAAAGGAGCAATCGTTGCGTCGTCAGCACGGCGCGACGGCGGCGCCGCGTCCTCCGTTGCTTCAGACTAGCGGCCCCGTCGCTACGGGTTGGGCACAGCCTCCACTGGCAGTCCTCCCGTGATCAAACGCATAGTGGCCCTGACCGTAGAGATGACGACTGGGGGATGGATCGGGGGGCGTGGGAGCTCGCTCTTCGGCAAGGCCTTTTGCTCGACCACGCCAGGTGTGCGGCTCACATGGGAGCAGGGTGGTTGGGCTATTTCAGGAGTGCACACCGCGTGTTTAAACAAAGCCATGTGCCACCGCCAGCTCAACCAAGGAGTGTGGTTGGTGTGTTTTGTTCGTGTGCTTGTTGAGTGCTTTGTGTTTTGGAAAAGCCCTACATAAACCTCATGTGTTGTTATTATTATTATTTGTGTCATTGAAGCTGACTGCTTTTCATGTGCCAGTGTAGCAGAGAGAGAAGTAGGACAGTTTGACGCCACGCCTGTGATTAATGGCTCTTTAGAAACCGTCAGAAAACCCGCTTTTAATCGCAGCACAGTGACGCGACAAACACTTTGGCAACGGTGTCTTTTGTATCGACCTGTTTTCCCACCGCCGCGGTCATTCTGTCTGCCTCAAGCTGCCCGGAAATTCAGGTCGCTCTGGTCATCAGGTTCCCGTTCATGAATGCTCACTCACTCTGTGGGCACGTTCCTTTTCAAACGGCAGTGAGCTTGTGCCAAGAGTGCACCCTTGTTAAAGCCATTTGTTGCAGTGCGAAGATGGCTCGCCCTGTGGTAACGATGATTACCATGGGCGGGTGCTATGAGGCTTTGTACAGACTGTGGCAACACATTTCCTTGGAAAAGGGCAATATAGAATCGAATCGAATCAAAGGTAATCAAACTCTCGGCAGGGTGGAGAGAGTCACTCTCAACTCGAGTGTGACTGAACTGTTGTCAGTGGTCTGTACAAGACAAGACGTTTCCCAGGGAGCCCATCATTAATTATACGATTACGCTGTATTACCTTCCCCTTATGTTTATCTAGATTGCTATTTTTGGTATATGTTTTTTAATAACTAACTGAAAAGAATGTTGTTGTTTTTTTCTGTGAACCTGACACGGACCGTAATAGCTTTGAGGCAGAATAACCTTTTGGATGAATTGCTTTTAACCCAATAATCCCTCCTCTGTTTAATAACTGTCCCCAGTTTTAATGATGGGAGAATGAATATTATTACAACCCCGCTGTCTCCTCGGTGTCCATGGTAACAAAGTAATGTGAAATTAAACAGCCGCAGTCATCACTTAAATGCAAATCAAATCCCGATAACTCAAATTAATTGTGACAAAAGCATGAGGGGGGGCAGTGACATCTGTATATTTCTTGGAGATATAAGTCCCTTTGTTTACATAGGTACATAGGTAGTCTCCCCCATATGAAGTTGCGCGTATGTACCATGGAGCCGGAGAGGAATCCACTGCGGGCAGTGTTGTACATGCACGATCCCAGTCCCAAACATCTCCCATTGAGCCAAAGGGGACATCCATCCCATGCAAACAGAATGGCTCTGTCCATGTCCCAGAGCATGGATCCAAACACCAGCTTCTCTACTTACGACGTTGGCCCGGCAGGAGCAGTGACAGCCTCTGGATGTGCTCCCTCGAGGTCAGTGGTCTGGCCCTCCCTCTTAATCCCAGCCCTTCAGTCAGCAGGGGGCCTCCCAGCCCTTCAATCAGCAGGGGGCCTCCCAGCCCTTCAATCAGCAGGGGGCCTCACTTACAGCGACGACACAGAGATTCTTCCCGTGACGTCGTCTTGAATTAAGAACAACGTTGTTTCCCCTTGACGTCGTCTGTCTGTCGTCGGAACGTTTTCCCTACTCGATCGCGGTTGGGTTACACCAATAAGAGATGCGAAGGTATGCCCAAGTCCTGTGGCGGTTGAATCGCTTCTGCGAAATCCAGGACACTCCAATTGGAATTGGATGTTGAATGTGTGTGTTGTCGCCCAGAAAGCCTTCAGTATTCGGCACTAATGCCAAGGTAATCCTACGCCATTCACTGAACGCAAAACTTTCTAGAAATAATCTTTAGGTATTTCCCCAGACTTTACCTCAATCAGACATAACTAAACTACATCAAACAAACCAAAAAGCATGTGTTTTCTCTACTATTCAGAGAAACTAACAGTTTTACCTCACAGACTATAATACCATGGCAAAATGTGTAGTTGAAGCAGTTTAATTTATTGTATTTGGAAAGGACTTTGAAGGACTTATTTTTTGGTACCATGAGCAGCCTTTGAAACAGCCCGTCAAGATAGACCTCCAGCAGTATTTTTTATGTTTGTTATTTCAAACACTTCGTACGCCTTAGGTCTACGGTTAGCCCCCCGAAATAAAATGGCCTCTCTCCCCTACTGCGCTACTTCAAATGGCTTCACGCTGGTCACTTTCAAAGGGCCATGTGCTTATCTTCTGTAAACATATTGATTCCTCATACTTTGTGTTTCTCCCTTTACACGGGAATAGGGAAAGAGGGAAGAGGGAGAGAGACGGGGGGGGTGGGGGTGGGGGTGGGGGGTCTTTTTGTTTATAGCCGTACTCTCATGACCTTTTAATTTCCGCAGAGAACACATGATGCCATTCAAAGCCTATTAAAAACAATAAAAACGTCCTTTGTATGGTGTTTTTAATGACGACTCGTATGTTTCTCTCTGGTCTCTCCACAGTACCTTCCCGAGCTGTGTCTTTAGTGCTGCGTATCATTTGAAATGGATGTTCTCATTTTCCGGCCGAGCGCTCTGAGGTTGGAGATTTCCGTGGCTGGAAATCCTGCTGCCATTTCCAAAGGATCTCCCAGAGTGCCCGCTCACTAATCACTGCTATTCATCAACACCCCTTCACAGACACACTCGCAACGCACGCACGCACAGACACACACGCACACACGCACAGACACACACACACACACACACACCCACAGACGGGGGGAAAAAACAAAGAACCACACGCGTCAACACTAGCTCACAGGCCAA
>CM030179.1:4505373-4537873 GCA_017639675.1 Aplochiton taeniatus | reverse complement strand
AACAGGGGATTAAAATGCACACTCAGCCGGTATGCCAGGCCAGTGAATAGAGACGAGAGTACCATTTCGCCTTGTGCAAATGTAGGTTTAGAGTGATTCTAGCGCTTCCCAAAAGGTCAGTCAGATATTGCACACACACACACACACACACACACACACACACACACACACATGCACAATCACACAGACACACACACACACACACACACACACACACATACACACTCACACACACACACACACACACACACACATCACACACACATACATTACACACACACATTTTTCAAAATCTCCACATAGAGAACAGGGGGGGGAGAAAGAGAGAGAGAGAGAGAGAGAGAGAGAGAGAGAGAGAGAGAGACTAAGTAAGAGAGGCGATAGTAGTGCATGCAGCCCTGTTGGAGGAGTCCAGCCGTCCTGGCCCTTACTTAGGAATGGAGCAGAGGCATGGCTTCCCTAACACCCACCTTCATGTAAATCATTACCCGGCTGATTGAGTGCCAGGCTCTCCACTCAGCCTCACCTCTGTCGCCAGGGACAACGACGACAACGACAGATGACAGTTAGCCCCGGCCTAGATGGAATACGGAGGGAGAGAGAGAGAGAGGGGTATAGAGGCAATCCAGATGCTGTGTGTGTGTGTGTGTGTGTGTGTGTGTGTGTGTGTGTGTGTGTGTGTGTGCGTGCGTGCGTGCGTGTGTTTGTGTATGTTAGTCTGTGTGTGTGCGCGCGTGCGTGTGTGTATGTGTGTGTGTGTGTGTGTGATAGTGTGTGTGTGTGTGTGTGTGTGTGATAGTGTGTGTGTGTGTGTGTGTGTGTGTGATAGTGTGTGTGTGTGTGTGTGTGTGATAGTGTGTGTGTGTGTGTGTGTGTGTGCGTGTGTGTAAGTGAGAGATGTGTCTGTGTTTGTGTGAGTGAGTCGAGGTGTGTGTGAGTGAGTGCAAGTGTGTGTGTGTGTGTGTGAGTGAGTCTGTGTGTGTGTGTGTGTGTGTGTGTGTGTGTGTGTGTGTGCACGCCCAATCCTATGACGTGCTTGATGAATGCATGTTGGTCGTTTCAATTCAGTCCGTTAGCTTTGCTATCATCGCGGATCATCATCGGTAAACACATAGAACTCCACACAACATCTGCTTCCTCTTGCTGTTTTTAACACACCATTACCTTTTACTCATAAAAGTATTATATTCTAGTTGAATTCCATTCTAGTCTATTCTATCCCATTATGTCATATTCTATTCTATTCTATTCTGTCCTGTTCTATTCTATTATATTCTTATCTGTCCCATTATGTCCTATTCTATTCTATTCTATTCTATTCTGTCCCATTATGTCCTATTCTATTACATTCTGTTCTATTCTGTCCCATTATGTCCTATTCTATTACATTCTGTTCTATTCTGTCCCATTATGTCCTATTCTATTACATTCTGTTCTATTCTGTCCTGTCCGGTCCGGTCCGGTTCGGTTCTGTTCTATTCTATTATGTCCTATTCTATTCTATTCTATTCTATTCTGTTCTATTCTATTCTCGTCTACATTATGTGCTATTGTATTCTATTCTATTATGTTCTATTCTCTTCTCTTCTATTCTATTATGTCCTATTCTTTTCTATTCTCTTCTATTCAATTTTGTTCTATTCTATTCTATTCTTTTCTATTATGTCCTATTCTATTCTATTATGTCCTATTCTATTCTATTATAGTATGTCCTATTCTTTTATATTCTCTTCTATTCTATTTTGTTCTATTCTATTCTATTCTATTCTATTATGTCCTATTATATTCTATTCTATTGTGTTCTATCCTATTCTCTTCTATTATATTATGTTCTATTCTATTTTATTCTCTTCTATTCTAATAGGTTCTATTCTAGCCTATTCTATTCTATTTGAACCAAACTCTGCAATGTACGAAGATTATAACTTGCTGAGCTCCGGAACCTTTTTGTGAGCTGAATGAATGACAGTAAATTGACAACTTATGACAATTGTCATATTACACCATGAAGTCACCTGTCCAAATTTGCTCAACTTTTTTATAACGCTTCGTTTTTTAAAAATCTCTTTTTCCTACTAATCCCTTAGCTTAAAGCAACCACGCACATTATCTGCATAAAAAGTACCGCTTCATAACAGAATATGATCGTTCTCTCTGTTCTGTCATATATAACAGCTAATGCGTTCCGTGTTGTTGTATTGCATTCTAATCTTGTCTTTAGCAACTGTCTCCGGGGACTTCATCCATCATGGCGCCGTGAAACTCTGGAGTGATTGTTTCCTGTGGCGCACATTAGTTCCCTCTGAAACAGAGGAGCCCTGGGGAGAAGCCAAACGCACGCTCACCCAGGAACAACCAGAGCAGCAAGGTGGGATATGTTCTCCACACTCACCCAGGAACAACCAGAGCAGCAAAGCGGGATATGTTCTCCACACTCACCCAGAAACAATCAGACCAGCAAAGCGGGATATTTTCTCCATACTCACCCAGGAACAACCAGAGCAGCAAGGCGGGATATGTTCTCCATACTCACCCAGGAACAACCAGAGCAGCAAAGCAGGATATGTTCTCCATACTCACCCAGGAACAACCAGAGCAGCAAGGCGAGATATGTTCTCCACACTCACCCAGGAACAACCAGAGCAGCAAGGCGGGATATGTTCTCCACACTCACAGAGAGACATCCAAAGCAGCAAGGCTGAGACTGAGGCTTCAGGGGAGCTCTGAAGCAGTCACAGAGAGGAGTAAGCTGGTCCAGCTCAGTCCACCGGGTCAAATTGGGGTCAGTACTCTTTCAAGCTCAAAAGGTCTGGTTTTATTCAGCTTCTCTCTCTCTCTCTCTCTCTCTCTCACTCTCTTAGCTTCTTTTTGTATCTCTCTCTACGACGCTCCATGGGGTCCCTGGAGACGGGGGGGACGGGGGACGGGGGGGGCGGTCTTTCAGGGGGAGAGACGGCGCTGTGATCGGGTGAAAGGGGGCAGAGAAAAGCGAATGCGAGCACTCCGAGAAAGAGGGGGAGAAGAGAAGCAAAACAAAGAGGAGAGAGAGAGAGAGCGATAATGAGAGGAATAGGGGATAGAATGAAAGAAAGAGAAGGGGAGGGAGAAGGAGAGATGGACCATGGAGAGAAAGAGAAAAGAGAATCAAGAAAGAGTCAAGGGAGAGAATGACAGGGAGAGAGAAAAAATGAGACAGAACCAATTTAGAGTGGGGGGGGATCCATGCTGAGGGATGCAGAGACAGAGAGAGAGAGAGAGAGAGAGAGAGAGAGAAAAGAGGGGAGGAGAGGTGCGACAGCAGGACGGAGAGAGAGAGTGGAGGATGATTAGACCCTATTACAGCAGCATGGTCGTTGATCACGACCTCCAGAAACCAACGCTCCACTCACACCTGACAAAACATTAGCACACACTCACAACTCTACACACACACACACACACACACACACACACACACACACACACACACACTCACACACACACACACACACACATACACACACACACACACACACACACGCACACACACTCACAACTCTACACACTCAAACACACACACACGGACACAGGGGCACACTCACCGAAACACACACAGAGAAACTCATAAATGAGCGCACACACACACACACACACACACAAGGACACAAGGACACATGCACACTCTCACACACACGCGCGCCAAAACATGGAAAATATCCCTCGCAGATGAAAGGTTATTACCAATCTCGCTTATATCTCCCACACAGATGCTTAGTCTACAGACACACACACACAATCTCTCACACACACACACACACACACGTTTCCCATGGGAACTCACACACCTGGTAAAAGACAGAAGCCTCGTTAGGCTATAGACTTTCCTTCAACATCTCTTGAAGAATCACACGCAAGCTGTGCAAGTGTTGGGGCTGCTGCTTTGAACCCCCCCCCCCCACACACACACACACACACAGACCTATTACAAAGAAAAACATATACTGACACACCTTAGACCACACGCTAGACCCACATAAACACACACAACTATGCACACAACAGCACATCACACACACCTCACACAACACAACACACAGATTAGTACATACAAACACCACATACACACTACCACATACACTCACGCCCGCACACTCACCTCTACACAGACACACTCACCACGCACACACTTACACACACAGACACACACTCAAAAGTAAGTTCTCTCTGGCAGGTGTTTGTGTTGTAAAGAGCGATGTCAGCATTGTGGCGGTCCAGATGGCTGTCCTGTGAAGGTTCAGAGGTCAGAGGTCGGAGGTTCTGATGGGTTCTGGGTCTGCAGCCAATAGTTGGGGCGGTGCTCGTTAGGTAAATCCAGAGCGGCCCTGGTCTCTGCAAACACACACCCGCCCACAACCGTAGAGAGAGACACACACACCCACCCACAACCGTAGAGAGACACACACACACACACACACACACACACACACACACACAACCATAGAGAGACACACACACACACACACACACACACAACCACAACCGAGAGAAACAAACACACACACACACACACACAGCCGTAGGGACACCCGCAACCACAACCATACACACACACACACACACACACAACCGTGGAGACACACAAAGACACACAAACGTAGACACACACACACACACACACACACACACACACACACACATAGCCATAGGGACACCCACAACCACAACCGTAGGGACACACACACACACACACACACAACCGTGGAGATACACAAACACACACACACACAAACACACAGCCATAAAGAGACACACACACACGCAAACATTATTTCAGCTGTCCTGGTTTCTGCAAACACACCCACACACACCCACAACCGTAGAGAGAGAGAGACACACACACACACACACACACACACACACACACACACACACACACACACAACCGTAGAGAGACACACCCACACCCACACACAGCTGTAGAAAAACACAGACACACACACACACAGACATTATTTCTGCTCTTTTTAGTTCAAGGCAGTAAATTGATTGATGATATTGCCTATGGCACGGCATCAACTGAAATGTTGATTTATTACATTATTAAAGTCGGTAAAAGTCTGCCAAAAGTTGATATAAAAAACGGTTCCAAGCGTATTAACTAACATTTCTTTCAGGAGCGGGGAGGTCTACGTGTGATAAGACAAGGTCAAAGGTGAGTGATGAGGTCAAGTGGTGGCCTTTGTCACGTCCAGGAAGCTGTCAATATGTCGGTTGAGATTCAAACGGCAGCGACTGACGTGTGCATTAACAGTAAATGTTTATGACGCTGTGTCTGAGAGCGCTTCAGTTTGCTCGCCGCATTGCTTTTGACTTGTCACATTATCACGTCGAAAAGTCCAATTCTTACATCATCCAACCAACCTGATATTCCTGCCATTACGGTAAACTAGTTACCTAGGTTACTGTGTTGACCTGGTCAGTGGGAGGAATGTCACTCTCTATGTTGTGAATAAAAGTTGTGACCTGTAAGTTGTGTTTTTAGATAGTAACATTAGCTTTCTTTAGTTTTTTTTATATTTTATATATACTGTGTGTTTCTTGTTTTTGTTTCTTATAGTAACCCCTGGAGAGTAACAGTCTGAGGTTTCTTTTTAGAACCCTCTCAAGGCGTCTTGTAGAGCTGCACAGCTTCTCAGCCATTCCAGCATTTCAGCCTAAAACCACCCACGAACGGTTTGATCCCCAAATTGACCTCTATCAAGACAAAGCTAATGGAAATCCAATAGACATACCCCCTCCATCTGCTACAGCCATTATCATCATTTCAAAATACACAGGATACGGTGCTATAAAATCCATTATGCCATAATCCAAGAGGAGCACTTCAAATAACAGTATTTTAGAATGGATTTGGGTTGAGAGCAGATATGTCATTGGGGTTTTCAAGTGGACACCTTCCATCACGGATGTTTTGTTAAATTGAGCCCAAGACAGCTCCAAAAGGCTTGACGGTGAGCAATGACGTCTCAGAGCCACCCCCCTCTATATCTGCTCTTGACACAGCCATGTAATGAAAATGAAAAAAGATGATTTATTAAGCAGCTCTATTCCTGCAGGCTCTTTTAAGCCACTCTGCAGGGACGCTTAGTCACCTGAAAAGAAAATAATTTTGGCCTATTCCTGCTGGCTTGGTAAAAGCCCGCTCAGTAGGAAAGCTTACTTTTACACCTTTGTCCTGAGATGAATCCACTCACTTTGGTTTTCGACATGACATGTAATAATAATGTTTGTTCTATTACTCAGACTGCAAAGGTTTAGATTAACTAAAACACAAATCTAAGCACCCCCCCCCCCGAAAGGGGTCACCAAACATAACATGCAAAAGCAAGGGAAGGGAGCTACACAAGAAGGAGTGAAAAGAGGGATTGAGAACGAATGAAATTAGGATACAATAAATAATTTCTAACGCATTCAATACTTTACATGTTACCATGTTAGCATGTTAGCATGCAAGGTCAAATGTGTTGATTTGACAGCAAACTCCTGTCTCCTCTTCCTTACCCTGGAGTAAAAACAATCATAAAGGGATTCTGCACCCTGTGTTCACTATACGGCCTTCTAAATCGTCTCAGCAATGCCCAGGTGTGAATATTTGAACATTTTATCAGTAAACATTGTAATTTACATAACCTTAAAACGAACTCTTAATGTGTTCGACATTCACAATGATAAACAATGATCAAGTCCAAGTCAGTCCAACATCAAAGCCAGTTAGGATTTTCAGCCCAAAAAGTGCACGAGTCTTCTTCTGTTTTGAGACCGAACCCTGACCTTGGCCCTCCCTCCTGACTTCAGTCTACCGTTTCCATGGCGAGTCGTAGCGCCATGTCAGCCGGCCAGCCTGCCGTCACAGACCTCCCCCACTGTCCTGTCGCTCTGCCAGACAGACACCCGGGCTTATCGACTGCTACAGGAGAACCAGAACCTCCACAACAAGGGCCCAGCCGGGGAGAGTGACAGAGACAGAGCAATCGATAGGAGTTTTCATTCAGCCTCTGTCGCTGAGGTCCACCCTGCCATGTTGCTATGGAGTTCAACCATTGAGAGACATCTGTGTGTGTGTGTGTGTGTGTGTGTGTGTGTGTGTGTGTGTGATATCTTTACAATACATAATGAGAAAGCTGCGGCATCCCCCTAAACGATAGTCAATAAATAAAGTAAACAAACGAAAGTCCTTAGGAAATAAAATACCTTTCAAAATGAAGGGTTGGATCGTTACCCATTTGGAACGAGTCCAGAATGTACCTGCAAGAACTAATAAAAAGGACCTTTCACTCCTGTTTTAGCATCCTAAAACGGACTTTCTGTTCAATTCAAAATAGATTTTCTACTTGTGTGAAATAACGACGTGTATAGCTATGATATGAACAGCAAAGCAGGAACAACCGCACTTTCTGAAAATGTATATTACATTCTAGAGAGAAATACTTCAACTACAGTTTTGTAAATGTTGTTCCTTTTTTCCCCGATCAGTTGTGGTTTTATATCAAACCACGGAGACAGGTCTATTAATTAAACATGGAGAGAGAGGGAGACATCTGGTCAATTCTCCACAGACGGTGCACACTTGAGTGAATGAAGTTGTGTGTGTTAAGTGTGTGTGTGTGTGTGTGTGTGTGTGTGTGTGTGTGTGTGTGTGTGTGTGTGTGTGTGTGTGTTTGTGTGTGAGAGAGAGAGTGAGAGAGGGTTGTGCGAGGTGTGTGTCTGTGTGAGATGTTTGCGAGGCGTACCTGTGTGAAGTGTGTGTATGTCTGTGTGTGTGTGAGAGAGAGGTGTGCATGTGTGTGCGTGAGGTGCATGTTTATGTATGTGTGTGTGTGTGTGTGAGAGGTGTGTGTGTGTGTGTGTGTGTGCGCGTGTGTGAGGTGCGTTTGCCTTCTGGCTCAGTGGTGGATTGCTCCTAACAGGGATGACTTCACATTGGCCCATATTCATCCATACGTCGGAGCGCAGGCTCTTCCAGCGACCTTGACGTCACCAGAGGATTTAGTATGCCTTCCATCAGCACTAAACACACACACACACACACATACACACACACACCGCTGGCCATGATGTTATGCATATTGATGAGGGATGAGTCAACAGCCAGCCAGACCGTTCCTTCCTGGTTTCATTAAGGAAGCCCAGCTGTGATTGGTCCTTTTCGTGACCCCTGGCTCATCTTGCTGTGTCATCCTGGGAGAACGTCTGCCGAGAGTAAAGAAGAACAAGAAGAAAACAGAAATCCCAGTCATTAATAGTTAATTCACCTTTCAACCGAAGCTGTTCGAACAATAACGTCAGGTTGAAAAACATGTTCAAAGTGATATTGAGCTGTCACTTTTTGACATCCAAAGCCTCTCCCTCCCCTGCGTTTATGATTGGCCCACAGGCAAAAGCAACAGCACGTGCTATTGGCTTATATCAGTAAATCGGACATTTTATATATAACACTATTAAAAGGTTTGAACATTGAAGCATACAATAGGCAGGATTGTTTGTATTTTCTGCAGTAGTTTACTTTAAACATTTAGCACCTCTCAAAGGTCAAGTCATTCAAATCCATTTCAAGTCAGTTTTCACTTCCACCGTTTCACAAAAGCTACAAAAGAGCTGCGAACATATTCAGTGAAGTCATATTTGAAAACAACCAGGCGACATAACCCAAAAATAAATAGGAAGTCACGCTCTGCCTTGAGCTGCGTAATGTATTACTGTATAAGTGTGAATATTAGTGTGAATATTAGTGTGAATAGTAGTGTGAATAGTAGCGTGAATAGTAGTGTGAATATTACTGTGAATAGTAGTGTGAATAGTAGTGTGAATATTAGTGTGAATATTAGTGTGAATTGTAGTGTGAATATTAGTGTGAATATTAGTGTGAATCGTAGTGTGAATTGTAGTGTGAATAGTAGTGTGAATAGTAGTGTGAATATTAGTGTGAAAAGTAGTGTGAATATTAGTGTGAATAGTAGTGTGAATAGCAGTGTGAATAGTAGTGTGAATATTAGTGTGAATAGTAGTGTGAATAGCAGTGTGAATAGTAGTGTGAATAGTAGTGTGAATATTAGTGTGAATAGTAGTGTGAATATTAGTGTGAATAGTAGTGTGAATAGTAGTGTGAATAGTAGTGTGAATATTAGTGTGAATAGTAGTGTGAATATTAGTGTGAATATTAGTGTGAATGAGTGATTCCACAGCCGCGTGAGAACCAAGGGTGAAGCAAGGTAATAATAGATGTTCTCTCTGACCCTCATTACGAGGCAGACTCACGGCTCTTCCAGCCCGACTTTAAAGACTTTCTCCCCGGTCTCTGTTCCACCGTTCAGCTCTTCGAAGCCCCCCCCCCCCCCCCCCCCCCCCCCTTGGCTTGGAGTTGGTCTGCCTCGCGCGTGCCTAAAGGTGAAGAGGTCAAGGTCACACAGCGGGGCTTCTGTTGAACCGAGGGTGCTCCATCACACCATCTCTCTTCTATGCTGCTGACCAAGTGCCTTGGATCTTGAAGGAAGACAGGGAGAGAGTAGAGAGAGAGAGAGAGAGAGAGAGAGAGAGAGAGAGAGAGAGAGAGAGAGAGAGAGAGCAATACATTTTCTCACAGTACATTTAACAGTGTAACACAAAACTACTAAGGATCTTCAGAAAGCCTTGTGGTTGTAAATCTGCAAACGTAATACTTAACTTCCAAGTATAAAATGAAAAGGGGGGGGGGGGGGGGGGGGGGGCGTTGGAGAGAGAGAAAGAGACAGAAAGAGAGCAGCATAAATGTTTTATTCATTTGAGCAGGTGGCACAGTAGGCAAGCTTAGAAACTCGCCTTGGCAACACTGAGCTAGTGGATTTTTCTTTCTTCTTTTACGTAACTTTTACAATTTGCTGGAAACAGCCTTTCCTTTGAGGGCGAAGAGGGAATAGAGGACTCTGGTAGCCATGGCGGCCATTTCAGAACAAAAACACCACAAGCCAAATGACAAGAGTAGCGCATAAAAAATGATCTGGGAGAATGTAAAAAAAAAAATGTCATCATACAAAAGACAAAATATATATATATATTTCTGACAAAAGAATGCCATTGAAAAGTGTTAAAGAATGTGCTGGGTAGTTTTTGTTGATACTGCAAATAACTTTTTAGTTATTTTATTAGATTTTGATAAAAAAAAAAAAATGATGCAAGAAAGAGCCCCAAAAGTACGCAAATGAAGGATTGAATGAACAAATGAATTGGCTTGGTTTTCCGATAGGTGTCGGCTTTTCATGGCTTGGCCGCTGCAGGAGGTCAGGAAACACTGAGGCGGACATGTCCAGTTAAGCTGGGGGAACGTTTAGTGCGTGTGTCATTCAGGCAATCCACCGAAAAAGATAAACACCTCAATGTCGCTAAGCCCTTGAGATGTCGGTTTCTGTCTCTCCCATCGACTTCCTGGGATGGGAGGGCTCTTTATCTGGTAAACAACGTGCGGCTATTGGATTCTGCAGCGATGGGAAGATAGAGAGAGAGAAAGAGAGAGAGACAGACCGAGAAACAGAGAGAGGATGTGTGCGCGTGTGTGTGTGTGTGTGTGTGTGTGTGTGTGTGTGTGTGTGTGTGTGTGTGTGAGAGAGAGAGAAAGGGCAAGAGAGGAAGATAAATTGAGAGAGAGAGAAAGAGAGAGAGAGAGAGCAACAGATGGAAGAGGGAGAAAGAATTAAAGACAAGGGTTTGCAGATTCACACACACACACACACACACACACACACACACCTACAATAACAGAGAGGCAAGGGTACAGAGAGAGAGCGAAAGAGAAAGAGAAAGAGAGAGAGAGAGAGAGAGAGAGAGAGAGAGAGAGAGAGAGGGCGTAAGAATACATCCATACAAAGAGACAAAAAGAAACAGAGGGGGAGAGTTGGCGAAAACCAAACCCTCTATAATGCTATCATAGCTCTGAACCTGGAGCATCTGACATCTGTATCCCCTGACAAACAGAGGAGAGAGAAAGGGAGATTCAGAAAGATAGATGGAGAGAGGGAGGGAGGGAAAGAGAGAGAGAGAGAGAGAGAGAGAGAGAGAGAGAGAGAGAGAGAGAGAGAGAGAGAGAGAGAGAGGACAGTAAAGGAGATATCCGCACAGCAACAGCTGGTGTAAAAAAGAAAGAATGTGGCACGTGCACACACCCACACCTGCACGCTCACACACGTGCACACACCCACACCTGCACGCTCACACACGTGCACACACCCACACCTGCGCGCTCACACACGTGCACACACACGCGCTCACACAGCCTCAAGGTGTTGGCACCTGTTCGTTGTGGTGACTAGGGGCGACACCAAAGCCTGGCTGAAGCCCAAGCTGTCCCTTCGTGATGGTGGCATTGCCATGGCCCTGCTGTTGCCCGGGGTAACGGCCTTGGCATTCCAAAGAGGAGCGGGGAGCGGGAACGCTGTGACCCATCGGTGACGGGGGCCGGGAAACCCAGGATCCGGCCGCGCACCAACGACGTTGGGAATTCCAGCCTTCACGAGTGGAATTCCGGACGGGGTTCCCGAAATCCCGAAACCACGTGGCGATGTTCCGACAGGAAAAGCGATCCTGGCGCTCAATATAAACAATCCCCTAACCTCTGCCTCTGTCCGTTTTTAGGTTTGAGTTCAAGAACGTATTACATTTTTTGTACTTTCTTTTTTTTTGTTGCAGGTAGGCAGGCCGCCACTGCCTCAGCAATAGCATCATGGGAGTCTGAGTGGTCGGAGAGAGGGCGTCTGTCTCGCTCTGATGATGCGTCTGGGTGGCTCAGGTGATAGGCTGATGCATCAGGTTGCAGTGCCAGCTCCAGGGATGGCTGCTCATGCATGTTGTGGCTCTTGATGGTCCGCCAATGCCTTGGACCGTCTGCCCAATGAGCCTCCGGCCTCCACGGAATCCCTCCATCCTCCTCCCTCTCTCTTTTCTTTCCCCCCATCC
This sequence comes from Aplochiton taeniatus, assembly GCA_017639675.1. NCBI lineage: Eukaryota > Metazoa > Chordata > Actinopteri > Galaxiiformes > Galaxiidae > Aplochiton > Aplochiton taeniatus. The sequence goes on along the minus strand of CM030179.1, from coordinate 4,525,912 downwards.
TTCCTTTTGGACTGTCTTGCTCTCTTTCTCCCTCTGTATTTCCTCTGCCCATCCGTTTGACCTTGTTTTGTCTGAAAGCAGATAGCATCTCTGTTTTCCTCTCTTCCATCACCCCACCCCTGGCTGATGCCAACCACCCCTCTGTCTCTCTGCAGCCGACAGCTTCCAGCCCCCCCCCCCCCCCCCACACACACACACACACACACACACATTTCACGGTTTGGGAAGCCACATCATTTCATGCTTTGTGGACTGGCGAATAAAGCGCACCCGACCCAATCAGAAGGTGTGTGTGTGTGTGTCGGTGTGAGGGGGGGGGGGGGCGGGCAAGGCGAGTCAAACTTGATTAGAATCAAGGATCGTCTCCGTAAAGGTCATTAGTTGCCAATTTTCGCTGACAAAGGTCGGCTTCTTGGGGGAGCCAGGCAATTAAGGCCCTGAGGTGCAATGGCCTTTGGCTGCGGTTCAGGGACACAGTCCGCTTCACGCGCAGGAGGAGCATTCATTACCAACGCCACGTTCAGGCACCCCGCGTCTCAGATGACCCGAAAAGCATTGGCACAACAGGGGAGGTCGAAGGTTAATTGACGGCTGACTTCCTTGTTGACCTCCATTTTGAGATTTGTCACAAATGTGCGCCTTCATTTAACCATGGTGTAGGTTTCGAATCATTCATCCAGAGAAAGGAAATGCGATGGAATATAAGCCTGAGTTAGAGAGAAGACGCCTTGATGTGACGTTTTCAGATGGAAAAGCTAAACCGCTCGATTTAAAATAGATACAGATATTACAAAACACTGGACACAGAATATTGGGTACCCTGTTGCCATAATGGAACAGGTTGCCATAATGTTTTACGAAAATACTTCCCCTGACATAAACTGCACACACACTCTGCTCACACCAGGTCCCAAAATGGCTGCCCGAGGTTGACAGTTATATATTTATCTTTGCAATCCTGGCTCCCAGAAACTACAACCCCCCTCACTGGGATGTCCCTCAGTACAGAAAATAGATACAGATAATTACAAAAGACTGTACATAGAGAATATTGTGTAATCTGCTGTTGCTGTAATGGTTTACACATAACAGATAATGCAATGTGTATCAAGAAAGTACTTCCCCTGACATAAACTGCACACACACTCTGGTCACACCAGGTCCCAAAATGGCTGCCCGAGGATGACAGTTATATATTTATCTTTGCAATCACGGCTCCCAGAGACTACAACCCCCACCCTGCATTGGGAGGTCCCTCGGTGGCAATAGCGCTTAGTAATGCTGCCTTGTCTACACCAGAGAGATAGATCGGTCTAGACGTCTGCTGGCTGCTGCAGGGCTTCTAGAAGAGGCAGGCCAGCGCTTGCTGCGCCAGACATCTGGGTTACCGGCCATTTATAGACACCTGAGTGCTCCCCGGGACAGAAGGATGGAAGGATGGAAGGAAGGAAGGATGGAAGGAAGGGGGATTCTAATCGTAGCATCCTCGAAACATGACCCAGATGGTGATTCACCAAAGAAGAGGAAACGGGGCCGCAGACTCAAGGTGACTCTTTAGAATGACAGACCACTTTAAATAGGACACAGACTCTCTCTCTCTCGATCTGTCTGTCTCTCTCTCTGAACAACTGCGAATAGGTCATAGACTCTCTGTCTCTCTCTCTGTCTCTCTCTGAACCACTGTAAGTAGGACACAGACAAACTCTCTCTCTCGCTCTGTGTCTCTCTCTTTCACTTTCTCTCTCTGTCTTTCACTTTCTCTCTGTCCTTCATTCTCTCTCTCTCTCTCTCTCTCTCTCGCTCTCTCTCTCTCGCTCTCTCTCTCTCTCTCTCGCGCTTTCTATCTCTGTCTTTCACTTTCTCTCTGTCCTTCATTCTCTCTCTCAATTCCAATTTAAAGTCAAATTCAAAAGTTGCTTTATTGGCATGACAAATATTACATTCGTATTGCCAAAGCTTGGATACATACTTCGAAAACGCAACGGAAAGAGAACAAAAAAAAAAAAAAAAATTAATAAATAGATATATAGATGAATTCAAATATACATATATCAAAACCTCTGACAAACCTATATCAATACATGAGACGTTCAAAAATATGGAACATCAGTAATCAACAAAATACAAGAACATAAAATAAATACATAAAAAGTATCCTGAAAAGTGAAAATAAATAAAAGATAGAACATCAACAATGAAGAGAATAGTCAAAAGATGGAACATCAATAATGGGGAAGAAACAATATTGGGTGTGTGTGTGTGTGCATGTGTGGAAGTGCATGAGTGCATGTACGTGCGTGTGCGCGTGTGTGGGAGTGTGCATGTGTTTGCGTGCGTGTGTGCTTGTTCTATACATGATGACATGGTCACTCACTGTCCCTCATACGGTGGCAGGTGTAAATGTATTGTGCTGCTAGTGTGCAGCTCTCCTTCTGTTCCCCCAGTAAGTGGCGTAGTTTCTCCGGGGCAGAGAGGCTATTAAACAGGGGGATTATTTTACACATTTTGGTAAAGAATTCTGTTCGAATGTGTTTAAATTTGGGGCATTCGGTCAGAAAGTGCAGCTCTGTCTCTATTGTATTCTGCTGGCACTGCTGGCACAGTCTTTCCTCTTTAGGCAGCCAGGATTTTCTGTGTCTGCCCGTCTCTATAGCCAGGCGATGATCACTGAGTCTGTACTTCGACAAGGTGTTTCTCTGTTTAGGATCCGTCACTGTGATCAGATAGTCTGCCATGGTGTATGGTCGGTCTAGGGCTAGATAACACTGCATTTTACTCTGTAATTTAGTTTGGCTTTCCCAATATGTCAAGTGGTTTCCTCTAATTATTTTTTCAATTTGGTTGATTCTAATTAGGCTTGCAGGTTTCTCCTGGTCCTGAGTTTTTGTAATGTTGGTGTGTGTTAGTAGTGTGTTAGTGTGTGTTAATGGGGGTGAGAAGCTGTGACTCAGGACCAGTTGGATGAGGGGGCCGGTGTCTTTGCTCAACTCTTGCTACTGCAGAGCTTTATAATGATATGAGTGGGGGTCGCTGTTTTTTAAGTGTTTCCAAAATTTGATTGCCCTTTTTTGTATGTTTATAATTAATGGATACCGGCCTAATTCTGCCCTGCATGCATTGTTTGTGGTGTTCCTGTGCACCTTTAAGATGTTCCTACAGAACTCTGCATGCAGGGTCTCAATCGGGTTTTTGTCCCATTTGCTGTGTTCCTGCTTGTTTGGCGGACCCCACACCTCACTGCCATATAGGGCAATTGGTTCAATGACGGATTCAAATATTTTAATCCAAATTCTTATTGGAATTTCTACAACTGTTTGCCGTTTTATGGCGTAGAAAGCTCTGCGTGCTTTTTCTCTCAGTTCATTCACTGCCATGTTGAAGTTTCCAGTGGAACTCAGTTTTAGTCCCAGGTAAGTGTAATTTTTAGAATGCTCAATATCATGTGTGCCTAACCTAAAGGTGTGTTTTGTTCCCTGAGATCTGGATCTCTTTTGGAAAAGCATAATTTTGGTTTTGTTTGGGTTTACTGCCAGGGCCCAGGTCTGACAGTACTGCTGTAGCAGGTCCAGGTTCTGCTGTAGACCCTGAGCGGTGGGCGACAGGAGGACTAGGTCATCTGCGTACAGCAGGAGTTTAATCTCTGAGTGGTGGAGAGTGAGCCCGGGTGCTGCAGAACCCTCTAATGTTTTTGCCAATTCGTTGATATAGATATTGAATAGCGTTGGACTCAAGCAGCAGCCCTGTCTCACTCCACGCTCCTGAGAGATGAAATTTGTTCTTTTATTGCCAATTCTTATGCCGCACTTGTTTCCTGTGTACATAGATTTTTTGAGATCATATGTTTTACCCCCTACACCACTTTCTATAACTTTGTAAAACATTCCTTGGTGCCAAATGGAGTCAAAAGCCTTTTTGAAGTCAATAAAGCATGCAAAAATGTGGGATCTGTTTTGCACAACGTATTTTTCAATGAGAGTGTGTAGGGTGTAAATATGATCAGTTGTGTGGTAATTTGGTAAAAATCCAATTTGACTTCTGCTCAAGACATTGTGCTCAGTAAGGAAGTTTACAAATCTAGAGTTCAGGATGCTACAGAACACCTTCCCCAGATTACTGTTCACACGAATGCCTCGGTAATTATTAGGGTCAAATTTATCTCCATTTTTATAGATTGGGGTTAGTAAACCTTGGTTCCAAATTTCAGGGAAGAAACCTACACTCAGAACCAAATGGAATATTTTAGTAATGGCCAATTGAAACTTAGAGCTGGTGCATTTAATCATTTCATTCAAGATGCTGTCAGGTCCTGATGCTTTCTTGGGTTTCAGTTTGTTAATTTTCTCTCTAATTTCCTGCTCAGTGATCAGAAAGTCTAGTGGGTTTTGATGATTTTTAATTACCAATTCCAGTTCCTCAAGCTTTTGGTTTATATGATTTTGCTGTGAATTTGGATCTAATTCTACTTTTCTAAAAAGGGTTTGGAAATGGGTCGTCCAAATATCCCCATCTTGGATTGCTACTTCTTTGTGTTCTCTTTTTTTTTGTTTATTCCAATTTTCCCAGAATTGGTTGGTATCGATCGAGTCCTCGATTATTGCCAGCTGCCTCTGTGTGTGTTGTGCTTTTTTGGATCTGAGTGTACGTTTATATAGTTTTAGTGTGTCACAGTAAAGAAGGCGTATGTCGGTGTTGTTTGGATCTCTGTGTTTTTGGTTCGATAATTTCCTAAGCTCTTTTCTAATGTTTTGGCAATCTTTGTCAAACCAGTTGTCTTCTTTTTTGAGTTTAGGTTTAGCTCTAGTCCTAATTTTTAATTTAGCTTTTTCTGCTGTTCTTTCAAAAATCATATTGATGTTTTTTACTGCCAGATTGACTCCTTCTTTACTGTGAACGTATGTTCTGTCCAGAAAGTTGTCTATTAGTGTTTGGATCTCTTGACTGCTGATTGCTTTCTGGAACTCTTCAGTGCTGTTTTGGGCCCATCTGTAAGCTTTATGGATGTTGTACAGCTTACTGGTCCGTGTGTGTGCAGTGGGGTTAGTCTCTGTCTTTTTAATGAACACAGTAATTTGGCTGTGATCAGACAGGGGGGTTAGTGGTTTAACAGTGAATGCACTGAGAGAGAAGGGGTCTAAATCTGTTATCATATAATCTACTGTACTGTTCCCAAGAGGTGAGCAAAACGTGTATCTTCCTAAGGAGTCCCCTCTTATCCGTCCATTGGCGATATACAGACCCAGGCTTCGACAGAGCTGCAGAAGGTTTTTGCCATTTTTGTTAACTGTGTTGCCATGGTTGTTCCTGCAGGTGGGAGGGAAATGATTAGTAAGACACATTTTAGTTTCAGTGAAATGATCTTGTGTGTTTATAGTGTCAGCTTGTGTTCCTGTTCTGGCGTTCAGGTCTCCACAGACGAGCACATTTCCCTGGGCCTGGAAATGGCAAGGTCTCTCTCTCTAACTCTGGAAACATCTCCTCAGAATAATAGGGAGACTCTGATGGAGGGATATATATTCCACAGAGGAATAGGTCCTTCTGGGAAGACAATATGGTTTTCTTAATTTTTAGCCAGACGTGGTATTTTCCTATTTTGAGAGTGTCTATAACTTCGTGCAGGTGTGATTTATACCATATTGCTAGCCCCCCTGAGCCTCTGCCCTGGCGTACTGTGCTCATTTTTTGAGAGGGTACTACAATCTCCCTGTAGTCTCGGGGACAGTGAGTGACTGTGTCAGCCTTGCACCATGTCTCCTGTAGGATGATGATGTCAAGGTTTTTGATCTGATTGTGGAAGTCGCTGTTTAAGCTCTTTAAGCCAAAGGCTGATGAGTTCAACCCTTGAATGTTCCACATGCTAATAGTGAGAAGTCATATTCTGTAATTTATTTATTTGTATTTTTTTTTTTTTGGATTAAAATTAGATATACCTTAAAGAACCAGTTGTACATATCCATAGCATAACATTTTTTGTATTATTATGATTATTATTATATATATATATATATTTTTTACATAGGTAATAATAATAATAATTTAATACCACAGTGTACAGTGTATATGTATATGTATTTATCTAAGTCTGGTGCAGATGTACTGCAACAATTGTTTGATCTCACCCATCTCATCAGAATTCTGAGGTCCTCTGAGGGCTTGAGCGTAGCTGCGTTGTGGTCGTGGGGTTTGGTTCTGGGGCATTGGGTCTGATGTGACTGTGTCCATTGGCTGGGACCAGTTAGCCGGTGGGATTAGTGGGTGTCGGGGTGCCAGTCTGGATGGGGAGTGGTGTTGTGGTGGTCTAGTCAGTTGAGAGCGCTGAGCTGGGTGATGCAGGCCTCGCTGGTGTAGGTGGTGTCCTGTCTGAGCTGTGTGTAGGTGTTGGTGTGCCGGTGGGCTCCTGGTGGGTGTGTAGTTGTAGTGGTGTGGCTGCAGTGTTGGAGGTTCTCCTCTGCGTTGATCTGTTGTGGGTGTGTGTCTGCCCAATGCTGCGTCCTTCAGTGTCCTTACAAAGTCTTTAACAGTATGTTTGTTCAGGTGCACGTGGTCGTACAGGTGGTGGGGTGTGATGTTGGTATGGTGGGCCAGGTGCACATTAGGGATGAGGGCACATCCTCTGGAAATGTGTGCATTCACTCTTTGGATAGTGGCAGGGTGGAAGTCTTTGCGTGGCAGGAGGGTGGATATTATGACCTTAGCATTGGGGAAAGCCTCTGCAGCTCTCTCTGCCACCCTGCAGACCATATCTCCGACTCTCACCTGTTCTGCTCTTAGATCATTTGTGCCCGTGTGGATGATGATGCAGCTGGGCTGGCCAAGGGTGTCTTTTGAAAGGATTTGGTGGGCATCCTTTGTTCTTGGGCACCAGATCTTGGATGTCCTGTGTCCTGGGAAGAGCTTCTCTTCTTCTAGGAATTTACCATTTGAGTCAATGAGTATGGCGATTTCAGTGTTTTTGTGTGATGCTGCTGATCTGCTGCTCTGCTCATCATGTGTTGGATTGTGGGGAGATGTCTGTGTTTGAGTTGCTGTGAGTGTGTTAGAGGCCGTATTAGGGTGGTCTATGGCCGGGGGCTGCAAGTATCTTGGGGCTCGCTGTGAGGCCCCAGGGGCAGGCTGCGAGGGTCCGGGGGCTGGCTGCGAGGGTCTGGGGGCTGGCTGGGGGTGGTCAGTGTGGGCAGTGTTGAGGAAGGTGGGGGGAGACTGCAGTTTTGATTTTAGGGCCTCTATAATAGTATCCCTTTGGTGCAGCTCTTCCCTGAGGGTTGAAAGTTCTCTCCTCAGCTCCTGTTTGTGGTCTGCCCATTGCTTTTTTGCGCTGTCTCTGCACTCTGCCAGCTCCGTTTTAAGTGTCTCTCTGTCCTGCTGTAGTTTGACTATGTCACTCTTTAGCTCCTGCACTGTCACTTGAAATGTTTTTTTGATTTGATTGATCTGGTCTCTGAGGGGCTCGGTATCGGTGCTGGTGGGGGTGTGGGTCCAGGTCTGCTCTCTTAGTTCTATCACCTCCACCTCTAACAGGGCCAGGCTGTCTCTGAGCTGAGCTACACTGGAGTTTGGGCTCCGTGCAGGGCTGGTGCTGGAGTTTATACATGGTACAGGTTCTCCCTCTGCTCTGTGTGATTCTGGGATGGGGCGTAGGGGCTCATTGTCAGAGAGACTTCTGAGAGAGGAAAAGTCCTCTTCAAACTTATTTAGTGCAGGTTCATTTCCTTGTATCAATACAGTACCAGAGTGGTATAGGTTGATTGTGAGAAATCTGCCATATGAATTTTTTTCACTGTCCTCAAATATGTAAATTTGCCGTCCCTTACAGATCCCATGCTTATCAACATGTTTCTAATGAGAGCAGATAGCTGAGTGCCATGCGTCAGTGTGTTCAGTGTAAAAGAGCAGGTTAGTTGTGGTAGTTTTGCCTTTGATCAGGCTGCAGTCTTTAAACAGTGTGTGTGGATTTTCCTTTTGTATCTGCAGTTTGAACTGGCATCTGCCACTCTCAGAGTGGATCTCCTCAGGGAAGGCAAAGGGGCGGGGTGTAACTGCTGCTGCTGCTGCTTCATTGGCCATTTTAAACGATGCAACAATGATTTTTTTTGTTTGTTGTTGTTGTTGTTTTTTGAAAGATGCCAGCAGTTGAAGATGCTAACAAATCTCCACAGTTAGCAAACTTAGCAATTTAGTGGTTTGCAAATAATATTAGTACAATCTTCTTGTTTTTAATCTTCTTAAATAGCACTGTCAGTATTTGTGTGCAGTTTAGGGTTATATTAGCACTCTTACCCTGAATGTGAAGCAGAAGAACTCTGCTGGTTATTCTACAAATCCCCTGCTTGTTTCTGATGATTAATCCTTGCTCTCTTTTCCTCCTTCTTTATTCTTAATTTATTTGTTATTTATTCCATCAGGATTAAAACATCTTTCTGTGGTTCATCCTTCCTTCCTTTCTTTCTTCTCTTCCTCCCTTTCTGCCTTTTCTCCTTTTTTGTTCTGGATTCGCTTTGAGGGTAGTCTGTTCAGGGTTGATTATTTGGATATTTTTGCTATGTTTGACCTCATTTGATAACTTTTAACATTTATTAAGTTAGATTCAATATTTGCTGTTTTTCTAAGGTCTATCTCATCTCAAAACAAAATAAAAGCAAAAAATTCAGGAGCTCATCTTAATCATGACTCTCATGGTCTCTCTCTCTCTCTCTTTCTCTCTCTCTCTCTTTCACTTTCTCTCTATATATATCTCTATTTCACTTCCTCTCTCTCTCCCTTTCACTCTCTCTCTTTCTCTCAGAAATATGGCCATACAGTTGACATTTGCTAACCCGTTGCAAGGTCGACCATCCAGCTAAAAATACCCTATTTATGTGGTTTAACTTTTCATTTTATATTTTTAAAGACTATTTCAATATTGCTAAAGACTGGATGCTGCTGCAGCAGCGTTATAAAACTCCATTCCTCTTCCCAATGTGTCCTTTTCCCTCCCTCTTTTCGATGTCATTTTCTATGTCCTGCTTTTCTCCTTTTAATCCCCCCATTCCATGGGCGGGATTCCCATGCAGGCACGGATCTGTGTGGTCTGTCAAGGCCTTTTGCCAGGAAATGAAATTACATTCCTAGCAACTCACTTGATTAATCACTAATTCAAATGAAATCACGCTGAATCGATCCCGACATGATCTATTTTCTCTACAAGTCTCCCGAGCTCCCACGCAATTTGAAAAAAAGGGGAAAACACCGACTTGAAGGCTTCAATTAGCGCTGCATGAGAAATCGCTCAAGAGTTGTCAGCACGAGGGAGTTCCACAAAGTTTCCACGACGCCCGGCCGTACATTATTCATGAAGACGGGGAAGGGAAAAACAAAAACAAAAACAAAAACAAAGGCTGGGCAAAGCGAAGTGATTGTTCTATACGATCTCCAAGGAGCGATCTCGCAGATAGCGCAGAGCTCGCCGCTCTGGAAAGTGATCTAGTAGCCGCCACCACCGCGTTGATTCAAAACAATCGGTAGGTGATGATTTCATTATCGTTCTCCCAACTCTTCTCGGAGCCAGGACGTTCTATGCAAATTATGTTTAGATATTGCATTAGTTGTTTTAAATCTTTAGGGGAGTTGGGTGTCTGGTCTCTCCGGGGGTTGACGACGGCGACGACTTAGGTCTCAAGCTCAGTACCCCCATTATTCAAACGTTGGAATGATATAGGTTCAAGCATAACTCAAGAGAGTGCCCTTCAATCAAACTAAGCTCGACATCTATTGTTTTCCAGTCATGCAGTTGTCGAGTAATTGTTCTTAGTATGGTAGGAGTCTGCAACTATTTCAATAGCTGTTGCATTTTAAAATCATTCAACTGCCATTTCAAGCCAAATCGATCAGCTAGATTTAAAAGTTGAAAATGCTGGAAAACGCTCCAAGGCCAGACATTCCCACGGCTCCCTGTCTCTAAGCACAACAGAAATGACTAAGCAGCCATTTTTATATATATATATATATATATTTATTTAGAGAACTAATGTAGGAATGAACTCACTCACCAAAAACCATGCGCCTCAATTAAATATCATTGACACGTTTTCTCACAGGATGACATTTTAGCCTTCGAGTAGAAAAATAACTTCTGTCTCTTAGCGAACTATGGTGCCACGGCGATGGTTTCCCCACACCCCGCGTTTCAATTAACATGCCATTTGGCAGGCAGCATGTTCCATTTCTCCTATTCCTCATGGCCTTCAGGGGGGGGGGGGGGGGGGGTCAGGAGAGAAAAGGAGGGTGGAGGAAAGGAGACGAGAGGGAGGCGGAAGTGGAGTAGGAGGAGGAGTAGGAGTAGGAGGAGGAGTAGGAGGAGGAGGAGGAGGAGGAGGAGGAGGAGGAGGAGGTGCCAGCCTCCCCAGGGGTCCCCAGCTCCTGAGGAGCAGGCAGCGGCTGAGCAGCGCTCAGGTAAACTCTGAGCTGTTTGAAGCGACGCCCGCTGAGAGAGGAGACGGCATGGATAGACTCCCTGGCACTGTGTTCCTCTCTCCCCCGATTAGGGTCTCACACACACACACACACACACACACACACACACACAAATACTTTCTCAAATACACACATAGACACGCACACAAACAAGCAAACACACACACTTTCTCTCACAAACACAAACAAGCAAACAAACACTTTCCCTCACACAGACGTACACACACACACACACACACACACACAAGCAAGGCCTGGCTTCACTCCGAGCAGGAAGAGACACAGAGCCAGCCTGCTGCTTCCTCTCCCCCGTTGAAAGGATGTTATCTCCCTGTGGTTTCTTTGTTGGGGGTGGCTGGAAGGAAGGGGGAATCAGGAGGTGGAAATGGAAAACTGTTGGGGGGGGGAGAGACTGAAGAAGAGATAAAGAAAACCCCAAAAGGGAAATCTGGCTTCATGGGTAGCAGAATAGAGTGAATCCGAGTGAAGTCCTCAAAGACGTGGCAGTCTTTCATGGCCGCTGTCCATGGTGCTGAACTCACTGCGGCAGCACGCCACAGACGGTAATGTTTCATTCCCCAGACAAACGTGAACTGGAATGGCCTTGGCTTTAATGAAAGCAAAACAACCTCGCAGGTCGATCACGACGGCGCCGATTAGAGCTGCGATTGTTATCAATGGAAGATCGAAAAGTCGGACCGATTCGAAAAGGTTCTAATTCACAAAATGGGGGTTTTCTGTGATGGCAAACGGACGGGGTTGTGGTCACGATTGGGGCTGTTCCTCCCGCATGCATCCCGAGGTGTCTGCATGGCCAGTAACTGGAGTCTCCCAGACGCTCAGCGTGCGGCCGTCAAAGTGGAGGGTGGATCCCCTTAGCCTTCCTCTCTTTGCGGTTCCACCTCATCAAGTCTCCTGCAGGGAGAGAAACCGGTTTGAATTACGCAGCCTCCTGGTAACGTTTGCCACGTCTCAAATGGAACTTGAATTAGCCGTCGCGACGCGGCCTGGAAAGGCAAGCGAATGATCGCATTCCCGTGAGACAAGGTGAAGGCCATAATGCAGGAAAAGAAGGAGGAAAAATGATAAGAGAAATAGGGAGAGAGAGAGTAAAAGTATGAGTGTGTGAAAAAGAGAGAATAATGTGTGTGAATGTGTAACTATTCACCGCCGAATACCAATCCCGTCTCGAGCTCTTCAACCTTGACCAATTAGACGACTCCCCTCGTTATGAACCCCCCACCTGTCAGGAAGACCAATTATCCGACGCTAGGTTTTCTTAGCGTCCTTAACACGTCCTTAACCCGTCTTGGTCAGCCCTGCTCAAACACACACATACACACACACGCACACGCACACGCACACACACCACACACACGGCTCAATAAACGCCCTGTGGTACTTTCACACCGTGGTCAGCCCTCAACCCACTGCGGTTATAAAAGTGAAATGTGAACGTGAACGATGAGGTCCAGTCCATTATAAGCCACAGCCCTTTAAAAGGGCCACAGGATGAATGTATGAGATCAGCAGAGACAGTGGGATAGTGTGACCCAGGAGAACGCAAAGGCCAATTGAGGGAGCTGCCGGATCGTTTAACGGCTAAATCAATGAGAGGGGAACCTGGTGGAATGGCACTGTTCCTTACCAAGGGAATGGGAATTACCTTGTCGATGTCAACTGGCGCTGGGCGCCCGCACGCACGCACGCACGCACGCACGCACACACGCACACACACACACACACACACACACACACACACAGCGCTCTCCTCGTGTGCCGACAAAGGTAGTTCTACCCTGCTCGTCTTGTCAAGGAAAGAGTCGAGAGATGGCGACCTTGAGGAACGCACCCAATCTTGGCGTGACTGTTTTCCCGTGGGTCTGCGTCCCTCAGGACCCCCCCTCCCCCCCGGCCCCTCCCGACTCACCTTGACGGACGGGTCGCTCGATGACTGACACTCCGTCACTTTCCCCCACGGCGACCGTATCCACGGGGATCAGCCTCGGCCTTTATCACCACCGTAACCTCGGGGATCAGCCTCGGCCTTTATCACCACCGTAACCTCGGGCGGGGGGTTTGGAGTTGTGACATCACAACTGCAGCGGCAGAAAAAGGAAGCGGCGCCTCGGCAGGGCCGGTTCGGGCAGAGCCCTCACACCACGACCCACCAGTCCCATACGCTCAGTCATTTAAAGGTGGCCTTCTTATGCTGCCTTCCAGTCAAAGTCGGAGGTCGGAATTTCCCAGTTGAAATGTCTCCGACCTCCAAGGTGCAAGAGGCCAAACGTAAACCAAAAGCAAGGCTGACCGTGGTAAACTGATCTGATTTCTTTGGAGAGTGTACACACCATTGAACTCCCAGCAGTGCAGTCTCATTGTAAACATGAACGAAACATTGGGGGAAAAACCACGCAGGAGGTGACGCCATTTTACATTTTGTTTTATGGACCTTTTATCTTACTTATCGAAACGTATCTAAATAGTCCATTCACTAGCTTAATACACTGTAGTCTGTAAATGCATCCAACGTTTCCTTTGAGTTGATGGTATGCCATTTAGACGGTGCGCCTCTATGGGTGCTGCCATTGTCGTGTGGCGTCAGACAACGGCTTCTTCATGAAGCAGGGATGGAAGGATTTACGCTGACTATGAGTGGCATTCATTCCATTGTACGTTTTCTAGTCGGAGGTGGGAAATGTTCGAGGTCCGAGTTCACTCACCACACTGGCTCCTGCCAACGCTCCCAATCTCACTGCTGCAGAGTTGGGAATTCTTCGAGACGGGGATGAACAGGATCGGCCATGATTCTTCAGGCTTTTTGTTCCCCCTGTGTTTCAGCTGTCTCCACTCTTTCCCCATCATTGGACCGACCGTGTGTGGGATTCTGGAGCGTCTGTTTGGATTCTTCCTCTGTGGTGGACCGCACCATCATGAGGTCAAATCCACATGCTTTATCAACATACTCGTAATGAGATAGAGCTGCCATCACACACACACACACACACACACACACACACACACACACACACACACACACACACACACACACAAAAAGGCAATTTAGTTTACGGCCTGCTTTTCTGATTGCCCTGTCACCTCCGCTCATCTTCCTACGTCCTCGTTCTCCTAATGAGGACAGTTTGTTCGGAATCAAATCATGTGGCGCTATTAGTTGAAGCTCTATTGAGACTGCAGCATTTGACTGCGGTTTTGAATTCCTACATACAGATTCGAATGAATGTCCTTTTTTTGTTTGTTCTTGTTGTTGCGACGTGAGACGGAAAAAAAGGAAAGGTCTGATTCAAATCAACTGATTACTTAAACTTGTCTGTGGGATGATTAAAAGCCTTTTAAATCCAATTTGGACATCTTAGTTTTCTTCTAATTACTCTCCTGTTCCCTCTATGTCAGCGCTTTCATGTGACAGTAATGGGCTGGGGGTTTTACTGCGCTAGCCTCAGAGAGCCTAGGCATTGGATTGGTTGACAGTGACCAAGTGTCGTACATAAACATCTCATGTCACCTTTCTTTCTTTCTTTCTTTTCTTTATTTAAAGGTAACAAGGAACTGTCTCGTCCATCGCACAGTGGCAGGGTGTCAGTTGAGGCTTAACCCACTGGAGTATTTAGTAATTATGGCATGAGTTGAAACCGTTAAACAACATCATTGTTAATGAAGCAAATAAAATAAAGTATTTCCTTTATGTATTTAACTCCAAAAGAATCTAAGCTTGAACCTGTAAACCTACAAACAGTGTGTGTGTGTGTGTCACCATAGTAACCTGTCCTCCAGTCACAAACAGGCGTGTGTGTGTTTCACCATAGTAACAAGTCCTTCAGTCACAAACGTGTGTGTGTGCGTGTGCGTGCGTGCGTGCGTGCATGCGTGTATGTGTGTGCGGAGGGGGGGGGGGGGGGGGGGCTGCAGGGGGGGGAACGACATAATGTTCCCACCTGCTGTGTGATAGCCGTGTTGCTGCACGCCGCTGTGTGTGAGGCCGGCCCGCGTCACTCAGGAGATGGGTTTGGTTAACGACCCGATCCGGAATCTGGCCATCAGCCTTCCCAAATGCCGCTCCATGTTGAGAGGGGATGCAGTGGCTTTCTACAGTGGAGTGGAGAGACGGCACACGCTTTATATTTCAATGTTTCAAACGCGTAGGATTTTCTGACGGCTGGAAAGAAGAAGCTCGCGGGAGAACAGTGTGGAGAAGTAGGAAGTAGGAAGCAGGAAGTAGGAAGTAGGAAGCAGGAAGTAGGAAGTAGGAAGCGTACAGCCTCTGTGCCGTTTGAGGTTCGAAGGTTTACTCTGTTGAAGCAACAGCAGTTTATTTGCTGCCAGGACCACAAAGAAATGAAGAGGTGTGAACATCAATAGGGCTATCGCTCAGTATCATCTGTCAATACAAAATAGATTGTCAAAATAATCACATAACCACCCCTAATTAAACACCTGACCTGCATTTTTTTGTTATTTATCAAGAGTTGTGCATGATTTAATGATCCATCTGACTGCACTGACTCCAAGGCAACGTACTCTCTCCCACCCGGGAGAGAAAAACCCTGCGGCGTCGTCACGGAGACTTAAGCCCCGGCCACGGAGCCAAGAGGTCAGGGGGGTACAGGCTGGCGGGTGGAGGATATGGAGGAGGAGGAGGACCAGAGAGAGAGAGAGGAGGAGGTGATGATGGATGACGGGGGTGGCCTTGAAGGAGGACGGACCGAGACGTACGAGTTCAGGGGCTTGATATGTATGATGGAGGGAGGGAAGGGGAAAAGGGAATGGGGGAAGAAGGGGGGAAAAGAGAGAAGAGCAGAGAGAGGGAGGGGGAGAGGGAGGGGGAGAGGGAGGGAGGGAGAGAGAGAGAGAGAGAGAGAGGGAGAGAGAGAGAGAGAGAGAGAGAGAGAGAGAGAGAGAGAGAGAGAGAGAGAGAGAGAGAGAGAGAGAGAGAGAGAGAGAGAGAGAGAGAGAGAGAGAGAGAGAGAGAGAGGGGATAAAGGAGAAGGCCAGAGGAGAAAAGAGAAACAGAGAGAATGAGTTATAGTACAAGAAAGAGAATGATTGAGATGGAGAGAGAGAGAGCTTTACATAGTTGGAGAGCTGGGAGAGCGTGTGTGAAAGAGTCAGAAAGCGAGAGGGAAAGTTCAAGGGCGAACATTCAAAACAGAAAAGTGAGAGAGAATTAAAAAAACAGTTCATCGTCTAAGACCGCATAACATTTCTTACTGGACTTTAGTCTCACAAACTACCTTATGAGGTTGATAAGCATTAACAAAGTTAATTAACGTTTGCAATATGTGTGTATGTACTCAATGTACACGTACTATACGTATAATATAGTCATATATGTGTAATATGTGTGTACAACATGCACTCAATGTACAGAACAATCTGGAAAAGCAAACGTAATATTAAAGGTAATAGGATTGAGTGTTATTGTCTAAAATGAAACCTAATGAAGGAAACAGAGTTCATGTCAAGGAAAATATTTCACAGAGAAGGAAATAAAACATAAAAAAACACAAAAATAATGAAACAATACAGAAAATAACAACCCATAAAAAACAAAACAACATGTAGTAAACGAATCCAGAAAAAAACAACCCAGAAAATGGTTGCTTTCTTCTTCTCTTTGCTGGTTGTGGAGGAAACTGCCCAGCGTGTTTTTAAATTGAAGGGAACCGCCTGCCTCTACATGGTTTGGATTGAGATCAGCGTACAACGGACTTCCAGTGAAGCATCGTCTGAGAGTCTGTGTGATATTGTATTCTTCCTTATCCAGCCTCTGTTTGCTTTGACTTTGTCCTAGGATGGCGCACTTGGATATGTTTTATCCTGACTTTCCAGCCTTTTCTTTGTACTTTTCTCACGTGTGTCTGTTCCTGTGCTTCTTGGCGGTGCGTTTTTCTCCGTGTCTTCTTTGTCATTTGGTCAGTGTGTGTCTGTCCCTGTTGGACGACTGGTTGGCTGGATGACTGGCTGGTTGACTGGCTGGCTGGCTGGCTGACTGGTTGAATGGCTGGCCGACTTGTTGACTGGCTGGACGACTGGTTGACTGGCTGGCTGACTGGTTGACTGGCTGGCTGACTGGTTGACTGGCTGACTGACTAGTTGACTGGCTGGCTGATTGGTTGACTGGCTGGCTGACTGACTGGTTGACTAGCTGGACGACTGGTTGGCTGACTGACTGGTTGACTGGCTGGACGACTGGTTGACTGGCTGGTTGACTGGCTGACCGGCTTGCAGACCGTTCTTTTCTATTTCTGTCAGGCTGCAGAGGTTGGATGGATCAGTCGGCTCATCTTTTCCTCTCTAATTTGACTCTGTGTTCTGACGTACTGGGCCGGATGGGAGAGGAGGGGGAGACGTGTGTGTGTGTGTGTGTGTGTGTGTGTGTGCGTGCGTGCGCGTGTGTGTGTGTATGTTTAAAGAGAGATGCGTGTGTGTTTGTGGTTGTGTGCACACGAGCGTGTGCGATCCCACTCATCAAATCTGAGAGCGTGTGTGTGTATACACGTGTGTGTGTGTGTATACACGTGTGTGTGTATACACGTGTGTGTGTGTGTATACACGTGTGTGTGTGTGTGTGTGTGTGTATACACGTGTGTGTGTGTGTTTGTGCATGCGTCCACAGCGAGGGTCACCGCTACAATTACGAGACGCCCCCCCCCACCCCCACCCCCACCCCCACCCCCACCCCCACCCTACCAGACGGCTTGTTTCTCTCCACTGAGCTGTGAATGGAGCGGGCCAATTTATTTCCCCCGCCCTGAGCTGATGGCCTGTGAATGGCCAGTAGATAGCGTTCTGCTTTGATACATGGGCTTCCCCCTCCTCGCCACCTTGCCGTCCCCTTCTCTGGCTTCTGCTGAGTCATCCAAGGAGCCGCTTGGTCGTGACTAGCGCATTCATAATTGCCGAGTCATGATTTGGTTCGAGAGAGAGAGAGAGAGAGAGAGAGAGAGAGAGAGAGGAGAGAGAGGAGAGAGAGAGAGAGAGAGAGAGAGAGAGAGAGAGAGAGAGGAGAGAGAGAGAGAGAGAGAGAGAGAGAGAGAGAGAGAGAGAGAGAGAGCTGCTGATTACATTTACATTTACTATATAAGTGTGTCCTGATCTTGTCGAACTTGTAAGGGTCAGATTGTGTGTGAGTGTGTGAGTGTTTCTCTTTAGTTACTTATGAGGGTAAAATTGTGTGTGTGTGTGTGTTTCTCTCTTTGGTTACTTGTAAGTGTCAGATTGCGTGTGTGTGTGTGTGTGTGTGTGTGTGTGTGTGTGTGTGTTTCTCTCTGTAGTAACTGTCCATGCCGTTGAAGAGGAGGTCATGGTGACAGGCGGCGTCTGCCACGCTTATAAAGCGTGACCCCTAGTGGAAGGCCATGGGACCTGGGCTTCAGCAACCCCAAAATCGATATCCCTTCAGAGCAACAACATCTCTGCAGAGACAAGTGCATTAATCAAGTAAAAAGCCTCGCTCCATCGCCTCTCACTCTGTCTATTACTTACCCAGCCCAGCAGAGAGAGAGAGAGAGAGAGAGAGAGAGAGAGAGAGAGAGAGAGAGAGAGAGAGAGAGAGAGAGAGAGAGAGAGAGAGAGAGAGAGAGAGAGAGAGAGAGAGAGAGAGAGAGAGAGAGAGAGAGAGAGAGAGACCTCTGGATATTAAAGCTGTGCTCCATTGCCGCTCACTCTGTCTATTACTTTACCAACGTAAATGTGATCTGTGTCCTGAGAGGCCAGCGGGAGAGAGAGGAAAAAAGAGAGAGAGACAGAGACATACAGTCGAGAGAAAGACAGAAAGAGAGAGAGAGACCTTCAGAAGAAAAGAAAAAGAAAGTAAGAATGAAACAAAATGAGAAACTACTAGAGAGAGAGAGAGAGAGAGAGAGAGAGAGAGAGAGAGAGAGAGAGAGAGAGAGAGAGAGAGAGAGAGAGAGAGAGAGAGAGAGTTAAATGTATGGTATACTCAGATAGATAGACAGACAGACAGACAGACAGTCTGATAGGCAGACAGTGACAGAGACAAAGAGAGATATAAACAGAGGAAGAGAGAGAGACATGAGAGAGAACAAAGAAGAGAGAGGAGAGAGAGAGAGAGTGAGAGATTCTATAAATTCTATAGATCAAAAACAATTATCTATGGATAGCAGGAGCCAAAATCTCCCAGAAGCAGAAAATGAAATGCCAGCGATCGATAACTCTCCCACCAGCAGCGTGAGTGTATCTTTAAATACTTGGCATATGAGAGCGGCGCGCTGTACCACCAACCCATATTATAATGTCATAAACCAGCCAGGCTACATTGTGACAAGTCATCACACTCGCGCTCAATTGAAATTGGATTAATCCCTTTCTGCCCCGGGTGGAGGGGAACAGGGGAAATAGCCGCCGCTGACAGTTTTTTCCCGGTCGTTCGCCAAAACGAAGCGGCTTTGATTATTTCCCCGGCTAGAACTCTTTGCGTTGACGAGCTACACTTTGTGGAAGGTCCAGTGTGTTCTTATTTTTTAAAGAAAAGGGTTGCATGCCGTTGTGTTGCCCTTTGTGTAAGCTTCATTTCGTACATAACACAATCACAATGTATGAGCAACATAGTGCCGATGTAGGCAAAAATTAAAAGGGCCTTGGGCTAGTGTGTGTGTGTGGTTGTGTGTGTGTGTGTGTGTGTGTGTGTGTGTGGTGTGTGTGTGTGTGTGTGTGTGTGTGTGCTGTATGTGTTAACTCGAGTGCCTTAGCGAATATGTGTGTTCTAGCAAACTGAAAACAATTCTTGATTGGTGCATTGAAAGATATAACTTGTATAGAGTGGCAGCATATGTGTGTGTGTGTGTGTGTGTGTGTGTGTGTGTGTTTGGGGGGGTGGGTGTGTGTGTGGTGGTGTGTGTGTGTGTGTGGTTGGTGGTTTGTGTGTGTGTGTGTGTGTTGTGTGTGTGTTGAGAGTCAAGGCCAGGGCTTCTAACATCCCTACACACACCAGCGGTGTGACAGTGAATAATAGGAGAAGGGAAAGCCTCTCAGGTGCAACTCTTCTTCTTCTGTTATTCAAACCACCGGCTGACCTCATGACCTGGGAGAAAGTACATTTCAAATCAGCTGCTTGGCATCAGGTGCGCTTGGTTCCAACTCCTTAAGAGCACGCTGAGAGTGATATGTTAGAGTCCGTTTTTTTTTTGGTCGTTGATAAATACGTGTGTGTGTGTGTGAGAGAGACTGTTGTGTGTGTGTGTGTGTGTGTGTGTGTGTGTGTGTGTGTGTGTGTGACCTCCAGGGCCATTGAGGACCAGGGGGCGTTGCGCTCACAGGGGCTTTCACTTAGCCCGTCAGCCAGCCCGTCTCCCCCTCGCACACACACACACACACCACACACACACACACACACACACACACACACACACACACACACACACACACGTCTCCCCCTCCTCTCCCATCCGGCCCAGTACGTCAGAACACAGAGTCAAATTAGAGAGGAAAAGACGAGCCGACTGATCCATCCAACCTCTGCAGCCTGACAGAAATAGAAAGAACGGTCTGCAAGCCAGTCAACCAGATCCCAGTCAACCAGCCAGTCAACCAGTCAACCAGCCAGTCACAGCCAGCGTCAACAGTCAACCAGTCAGCCAGCCAGTCAACCAGCCAGTCAACCAGTCGTCCAGCCAGTCAACCAGTCAGTCAGCCAACCAGTGAACGCCGATGAGTCATATCCGTATCAAAGTCAGGGGTTCGTTACAGTAAAACTCTAGGCAAGAAAAAAAAAAGGCTTTATTAATAGGAGGCTTATGGACGCTGCAGTCTACTACCAGAATGTGGAGGTAATCAACTCAACAGCGGTAATTGTTGCTTGCTGTTGCGTTTTTTTTGTTTTTGACCCCAAGCATAATTTACAGATCTTTTTCCTGATTGAAACATCCATAAATTACTATGAATTCCCAATTGGTTCCAGACTTAAATTCCTCTGCATTGGCACTCACATAAGCATCTCATATGATTGCATTAGCATATTCTCACCCATCGCAACGTCAGCCCATCTCATTTGGAATGCTCCAAACATTCCAGAGTCTCTCATTCCCTCGAATTCAGAATTCCTCCAAGGTTC
>CM030179.1:4480512-4505360 GCA_017639675.1 Aplochiton taeniatus | reverse complement strand
GATAGAGCTTTACATAGTTGAGAGCTGGAGAGCGTGTGTGAAAGAGTCAGAAAGCGAGAGGGAAAGTTCAAGGGCGAACATTCAAAACAGAAAAGTGAGAGAGAATTAAAAAAACAGTTCATCGTCTAAGACCGCATAACATTTCTTACTGGACTTTAGTCTCACAAACTACCTTATGAGGTTGATAAGCATTACAAAGTTAATTAACGTTTGCAATATGTGTGTATGTACTCAATGTACACGTACTATACGTATAATATAGTCATATATGTGTAATATGTGTGTACAACATGCACTCAATGTACAGAACAATCTGGAAAAGCAAACGTAATATTAAAGGTAATAGGATTGGAGTGTTATTGTCTAAAATGAAACCTAATGAAGGAAACAGAGTTCATGTCAAGGAAAATATTTCACAGAGAAGAAATAAAACAAATAAAAAACACAAAAATAATGAAACAATACAGAAAATAACAACCCATAAAAAACAAAACAACATGTAGTAAACGAATCCAGAAAAAAACAACCCAGAAAATGGTTGCTTTCTTCTTCTCTTTGCTGGTTGTGGAGGAAACTGCCCAGCGTGTTTTTAAATTGAAGGGAACCGCCTGCCTCTACATGGTTTGGATTGAGATCAGCGTACAACGGACTTCCAGTGAAGCATCGTCTGAGAGTCTGTGTGATATTGTATTCTTCCTTATCCAGCCTCTGTTTGCTTTGACTTTGTCCTAGGATGGCGCACTTGGATATGTTTTATCCTGACTTTCCAGCCTTTTCTTTGTACTTTTCTCACGTGTGTCTGTTCCTGTGCTTCTTGGCGGTGCGTTTTTCTCCGTGTCTTCTTTGTCATTTGGTCAGTGTGTGTCTGTCCCTGTTGGACGACTGGTTGGCTGGATGACTGGCTGGTTGACTGGCTGGCTGGCTGGCTGACTGGTTGAATGGCTGGCCGACTTGTTGACTGGCTGGACGACTGGTTGACTGGCTGGCTGACTGGTTGACTGGCTGCTGACTGGTTGACTGGCTGACTGACTAGTTGACTGGCTGGCTGATTGGTTGACTGGCTGGCTGACTGACTGGTTGACTAGCTGGACGACTGGTTGGCTGACTGACTGGTTGACTGGCTGGACGACTGGTTGACTGGCTGGTTGACTGGCTGACCGGCTTGCAGACCGTTCTTTTCTATTTCTGTCAGGCTGCAGAGGTTGGATGGATCAGTCGGCTCATCTTTTCCTCTCTAATTTGACTCTGTGTTCTGACGTACTGGGCCGGATGGAGAGGAGGGGGGAGACGTGTGTGTGTGTGTGTGTGTGTGTGTGTGTGCGTGCGTGCGCGTGTGTGTGTGTATGTTTTAAAGAGAGATGCGTGTGTGTTTTGGTTGTGTGCACACGAGCGTGTGCGATCCCACTCATCAAATCTGAGAGCGTGTGTGTGTATACACGTGTGTGTGTGTGTATACACGTGTGTGTGTATACACGTGTGTGTGTGTGTATACACGTGTGTGTGTGTGTGTGTGTGTGTATACGTGTGTGTGTGTTTGTGCATGCGTCCACAGCGAGGGTCACCGCTACAATTACGAGACCCCCCCCACCCCCCCCCCCCCCCCCCCACCCCACCCCCACCCTACCAGACGGCTTGTTTCTCTCCACTGAGCTGTGAATGGAGCGGGCCAATTTATTTCCCCCGCCCTGAGCTGATGGCCTGTGAATGGCCAGTAGATAGCGTTCTGCTTTGATACATGGGCTTCCCCCTCCTCGCCACCTTGCCGTCCCCTTCTCTGGCTTCTGCTGAGTCATCCAAGGAGCCGCTTGGTCGTGACTAAGCGCATTCATAATTGCCGAGTCATGATTTGGTTCGAGAGAGAGAGAGAGAGAGAGAGAGAGAGAGAGAGAGAGAGAGAGAGAGAGAGAGAGAGAGAGAGAGAGAGAGAGAGAGAGAGAGAGAGAGAGAGAGAGAGAGAGAGAGAGAGAGAGAGAGAGAGCTGCTGATTACATTTACATTTACTATATAAGTGTGTCCTGATCTTGTCGAACTTGTAAGGGTCAGATTGTGTGTGAGTGTGTGAGTGTTTCTCTTTAGTTACTTATGAGGGTAAAATTGTGTGTGTGTGTGTGTTTCTCTCTTTGGTTACTTGTAAGTGTCAGATTGCGTGTGTGTGTGTGTGTGTGTGTGTGTGTGTGTGTGTGTGTTTCTCTCTGTAGTAACTGTCCATGCCGTTGAAGAGGAGGTCATGGTGACAGCGGCGTCTGCCACGCTTTATAAAGCGTGACCCCTAGTGGAAGGCCATGGGACCTGGGCTTCAGCAACCCCAAAATCGATATCCCTTCAGAGCAACAACATCTCTGCAGAGACAAGTGCATTAATCAAGTAAAAAGCCTCGCTCCATCGCCTCTCACTCTGTCTATTACTTACCCAGCCCAGCAGAGAGAGAGAGAGAGAGAGAGAGAGAGAGAGAGAGAGAGAGAGAGAGAGAAGAGAGAGAGAGGAGAGAGAGAGAGAGAGAGAGAGAGAGAGAGAGAGAGAGAGAGAGAGAGAGAGAGAGAGAGAGACCTCTGGATATTAAAGCTGTGCTCCATTGCCGCTCACTCTGTCTATTACTTTACCAACGTAAATGTGATCTGTGTCCTGAGAGGCCAGCGGGAGAGAGAGGAAAAAAGAGAGAGAGACAGAGACATACAGTCGAGAGAAAGACAGAAAGAGAGAGAGAGACCTTCAGAAGAAAAGAAAAAGAAAGTAAGAATGAAACAAAATGAGAAACTACTAGAGAGAGAGAAGAGAGAGAAGAGAAGAGAGAAGAGAGAGAAGAGAGAGAGGAGAGAGAGAAGAGAGAGAGAGAGAGAGAGTTAAATGTATGGTATACTCAGATAGATAGACAGACAGACAGACAGACAGTCTGATAGGCAGACAGTGACAGAGACAAAGAGAGATATAAACAGAGGAAGAGAGAGAGACAGAGAGAGAACAAAGAAGAGAGAGAGAGAGAGAGAGAGTGAGAGATTCTATAAATTCTATAGATCAAAAACAATTATCTATGGATAGCAGGAGCCAAAATCTCCCAGAAGCAGAAAATGAAATGCCAGCGTCGATAACTCTCCCCACCACAGCGTGATGTATCTTTAAATACTTGGCATATGAGAGCAGGCGCGCTGTACCACCCCCATATTATAATGTCATAAACAGCCAGGCTACATTGTGACAAGTCATCACACTCGCGCTCAATGAAATTGGATTAATCCCTTTTCTGCCCCGGGTGGAGGGGAACAGGGAAATATCCGCGCTGACAGTTTTTCCGGTCGTCGACAAACGAAGCGGCTTTGATTATTTCCCCGGCTAACTCTTGGCGTTGACGAGCTAACACTTTGTGGAAGTCCAGTGTGTTCTTTTTTTTAAAGAAAGGGTTGCATGCCGTTGTGTTGCCTTTGTGTAAGCTTTCATTTCGTACATAACACAATCAACAATGTATGAGCAACATAGTGCCGATGTAGGCAAATTAAAAGGCCTTGGGCTGTGTGTGTGTGTGTGTGTGTGTGTGTGTGTGTGTGTGTGTGTGTGTGTGTGTGTGTGTGTGTGTGTGTGCTGTATGTGTATAACTCGAGTGCCTTAGCGAATATGTGTGTTCTAGCAAACTGAAAACAATTCTTGATTGGTGCATTGAAAGATATAACTTGTATAGAGTGGCAGCATATGTCTGTGTGTGTGTGTGTGTGTGTGTGTGTGTGTGTGTGTGTGTGTGTGTGTGTGTGTGTGTGTGTGTGTGTGTGTGTGTGTGTGTGTGTGTTGAGAGTCAAGGCCAGGGCTTCTAACATCCCTACACACACCAGCGGTGTGACAGTGAATAATAGGAGAAGGGAAAGCCTCTCAGGTGCAACTCTTCTTCTTCTGTTATTCAAACCACCGGCTGACCTCATGACCTGGGAGAAAGTACATTTCAAATCAGCTGCTTGGCATCAGGTGCGCTTGGTTCCAACTCCTTAAGGCACCTGAGAGTATGTTAGAGTCCGTTTTTTTTTTGGTCGTTGATAAATACGTGTGTGTGTGTGTGAGAGAGACTGTGTGTGTGTGTGTGTGTGTGTGTGTGTGTGTGTGTGTGTGTGACCTCCAGGGCCATTGAGGACCAGGGGGCGTTGCGCTCACAGGGGCTTTCACTTAGCCCGTCAGCCAGCCCGTCTCCCCCTCCTCTCCCCCACACACACACACACACACACACACACACACACACACACACACACACACACACACACACACACACACACACACGTCTCCCCCTCCTCTCCCATCCGGCCCAGTACGTCAGAACACAGAGTCAAATTAGAGAGGAAAAGACGAGCCGACTGATCCATCCAACCTCTGCAGCCTGACAGAAATAGAAAAGAACGGTCTGCAAGCCAGTCAACCAGCCAGTCAACCAGCCAGTCAACCAGTCAACCAGCCAGTCAACCAGCCAGTCAACCAGTCAACCAGTCAGCCAGCCAGTCAACCAGCCAGTCAACCAGTCGTCCAGCCAGTCAACCAGTCAGTCAGCCAACCAGTGAACGCCGATGAGTCATATCCGTATCAAAGTCAGGGGTTCGTTACAGTAAAACTCTAGGCAAGAAAAAAAAAGGCTTTATTAATAGGAGGCTTATGGACGCTGCAGTCTACTACCAGAATGTGGAGGTAATCAACTCAACAGCGGTAATTGTTGCTTGCTGTTGCGTTTTTTTTGTTTTTGACCCCAAGCATAATTTGTTTACAGATAAATCTTTTTCCTGATTGAAACATCCATAAATTACTATGAATTCCCAATTGGTTCCAGACTTAAATTCCTCTGCATTGGCACTCACATAAGCATCTCATATGGATTGCATTAGCATATTCTCAACCCGATCGCAACGTCAGCCCATCTCATTTGGAATGCTCCAAACATTCCAGAGTCTCTCATTCCCTCGAATTCAGAATTCCTCCAAGGTTCTGGAGTGCGGCATCCGCGCATTGTGTGTGTGTGTGTGTGTGTGTGTGTGTGTGTGGACGCACCATCCCTAAGCAGCAGAGGCCTCTCTCTCTCTCTCTCTCTCTCTCTCTCTCTCTTTCTTTCTCTCACTCCGTCTCTCTCTCCCCCCCCCCCCCCCCCCCCCCCCCCCCCCTCTTTCTCAGCCGGCGTTTCCGACTCGTTCTGCTGCAAAGTCACGGACACATTGAGGGAAAGACCGCAGCCGAACTGAAAACAAAGCGACGGAGACAGACTGCCATCTGTCCTTTCCACTCATTTAAGTGGAGGCATATGTTAATGTGCTTCCCCTCCTCTCGGGCTGCCACCTACAAGTCAAGGACAAAATTAGATGGCCGCCGAGATTGCTCCCTCTGTGCTTGGCATTTGGGCTGTGCCTCGCTGATTCAAACTTTCCCCAACCCTGTTATTTGAGCACTGTGGGCCTGTGTCAGTGTATTTGTTCTAGGGGTGTCAATGAGTGTTGGGAGGTTTTCTTCGGGAAGTCTCCCTCATCTTATATACCGCATCCCTCTCAAGACTTCATTACTCTTTTGAATTACTCAGTCATCTAACAAGCAAAAGGATCCATGCATGCATTTGAAGATCTTCCTGGTTCTGTTGATTCGGCTGTATGTAGGTTTTGAATGTCAACTCTTTTTTATAATTAATAACTAGGATTCAAACAATACATGCATTTTGATAAGGAATCCATGTATGATGCACACTGTATACGGAACATTCTGAATACAGTACAAGAAGCCCTAGTCCCAATGTGCATGGCTCACTCTAAGCACAAAGATAGAACAACACACATAACGAATGCAAACTTCCTTTACAACTTCATTCATTTTTATGATGCATTTTACTGCCTGATAATCAATGCAGCACAAAACTGTTTCTCTCTTTGGACTTTTTATTTTTATTCAAAGGTCGTCCGGAGTTGAAGAGACATTTTTCCTTTTCCGTTGACAGAAAGGTGACAAAGCAATATTATCACACTGAGTCAGGTTGTGTGTGTTTGTGTGTTTGTGTGTGTGTGTGTGTGGGGGTGTGTGTGTGTCGGATGCCTCCATAAATCTTTCATTGTGTGGTGATGAATAATTCTCTGTCTTCAACTTTAAACTCACCTCCCCTTTCCACTCAGGCAAAAGTCAGGGCAGCTCCTGTAGCTTTTGGCCCATGAGGATTTTTCCTTATTTGTGAAGGAAAAGACTATATAAGAAAATGCTTTACCCTATTTCAGCCAAATGCTTTTTAAAATAAGACTACCGGTATATGAAAACGTAGTGTCTGTTATGTCTAATGAGCTGACAACATCCTAGCTGTGTATAGAATTTCTATTCAAAAGATAGGCCGAGAGACCACAGTGGTTTCCAATTTGAGGCCGGGACATGAAATATGGCCGACCCCCCCCCCCCCCCCCCCTTCCTCTTTCAGTTGCCTGTTGTTTAGATATTCAAAACAGGACAAAGCGAACAGACACTTCTATTTAAATAGACATGTCCAATCTACTCATTCCGATTCTAGGAGTGTCTGGTTAAATCACTAGTTCTAACAGCTCTATTTCTACCCGGTCGTAGCGGTGAACTGAATAGAAAACAGGGGCGGGATCTCGTTCTGTGTTGCCAGGGCTGACCTCGGCGTCGCCACTAACGAACAACACAGGGTGAACCCCTCTGGTAACCAGCTACGCAGCGTGGAGTGGAACTAACTACGTCCACATGCTTTGATCGACTCAACACTGCTTTGGCCGTCCGGCTGCCCTCCACACACCCGCTGGAGTGTCTCCAAAATAGCCAGAGGGTATTGTTTTGGCTGAACTATATCCCTCGCTGTGCACGCCACCACAAACACGCGCACAAAAACAGGGCCATACCCAGGCTTTTTGAAATGCCGAGGTCCAAAACCGAGCCTGCTAGGGGCATTCGGGGGCATGAACCCCCTGTTTTTAGATATGTGCTTTTTAAGACGTTTGGAGGGCAAACATTTGATGACAATAACTTTCAACTTTAAAACCACGTCGGTGGGCAGTAGAATATCTTATCTGTACTTAAGAAGTAATGCATCACCTTAAAGTCCCCCTCCAGTCATTTAATACAACACTTAAAATATTCTGCTTAAATGTATAAATCGTGTCTGTTATGTTTTCTGCATAATATGTTCAATTACCTTATTCAAATCCTAAAAATGTAATCTTCTCCTTCTGCCTCATTAAAGATTCCTGAATCAGAGTCGCCCCGCGACCCTCCTCTGCTGCCTTGCATACTTGCTCACCATTGACTCTGCTCAAACCTAGAACCCCGCCCATGAACGGGATTGGTCCCTTAAAAATGTGTGACGTCACAAATCTGGCTTGCTTGACCTCGCCCGTTTGAGACGGTCCTTGACGCACTGCAGTTTCAAAGCAGAAATGCTCGGCCAATGGAGTTGGCTGCTTATTTTGCCCCTAGTAGGTCTTGTAGCACATGAAACAACACCACAAGGACATGTTATCAACGTTCACAACCTGATTGGCACTGGAGGGGGACTTTAAATTATGCAATCAGTTATTCACATTGAAACCTGACTGAAGTGATTTTTATTTTCTCCTCCACCGGCCTTGTCTCCTCCAGTCCTGCAGTGATTGATCGGTCCCTGGCTTTTCTTTTCCTTTTGTGTCTCCTGTGCTCTCTTAACTAGTCACCAACACAGCCTGATGACTGTAATGTCACCTAACTACGCCTACCTAAGACTGACTGTCCAAGGCTACCTTCACGTCAATTGACGTCGCAGCCGACTGCCCAAGTTCAGACTACGTGCGGGCGGGCTGCTAACGTTAGCGAGCAGCACACCCGACATTCACTGCAAGCAAAACTAGCCTGTCGATCATAAGACAGCCATCGTTGACATAGTGCTGCCCTACTGCTCACAGGGGGGCGGTAATCTACTGAACTCTAGTCCAGTCAGACAAACTCAGCCGTCTTTTTAATCCGTCATTTATGAAATGCGAATACAATTCCGTTTGGCATGGTTGGATCTGCTATTTATTATGAGGCTCCCTGCTGTAACATATCTGGGACAAGACTCGGGGAGGGGGGGGGGGCACATCAATCCCCATTTGGAACCGATCAGCGGACCCGAGGTGGAAGCTTCGGTGGAGGTGGGGACATTTTCCCATCACCTCGTCCGACAAACATGGATATACCCGCGACTTCAGGTAATTTAAATAACCTCCCCCCTCCCTCCCTCATTGACGTTGACATTTGATCGTGAACAGGTGCGCCAATGTGTAGCACACGCATCATGACGGCTTATGTCAGCAGCACACAGACGTGGAGTTATCGGCAGGAACATTGGCTGAAGCTTCGTTAGTCACAATGAATCTGAAAGCAAATCAATCACTCTACAGAAATATTTATCATCAACATAATAACAAATACTCAACGAAACACTTATTCTAGCTCGCCGTGTTGGACATAAAGTTTCTTCCGGTGTTTGAAAGTTCCAAAGATCCATTGTGTTACGTAAGAGATGTTGTAGTGACAAGATCAACCAGTTCCCCACCGACACTTACACAACATCAATGGCAGTGATAATATGCACACATTTGCAATCTCGGTGTCGTGTGGTATCTTTGCCGAACCAATTTAAAGTCCATCGTAGGCAATTACGTCACAACAATAATACTCCTTACAGAAGCCCCAACCTCGTTGACTTCACTGGTAGGTACGGCCATGCACGTACACACACACACACACACTCAAATATGTTTTATTTAGGATGACAACCACATTTAGGGGTGCAAAAGGGGAATTTCTATACATTATATTTTTTATATAGGCTGAAAAAAATACAACATACACACACTCTCACACACTCACATCGATAGACAAACACACCAACATGCACAAGAATGGTGCAAATGTAATTTGAAATGCACTGCGGTGCAGTGCTCTGGTTATTTTAAATTCCACGGTAGAGAAGCTACCATTTGGCATGAGAAGCCATTGCTTTTCTTTTTCAATGCATTTTCAAACAGGTTCCCAAATGGGCTATCTACTGATGAAAACTTGCCAGTGAGTAGGACACACACTAACGCACACACTAACATATCCAGAGACACAAAACACACCCACATTCAAACAATGCAGTGGTAGATTTTTATGACACACACAAACACATGCACAAATAAACACACACACAAACAAATGCACACCCAGAGAAGTGTAACCATGGCAGCAGTAGATTTTTATGACACACAACACAACCACACAAGACAAATATATTCATACATTAACACACAACACAAACAGATTCACACCTTAACACACCCACACACATAAGTAACCAAAGCACAAGTAGATTCTTTTTTATGTTTAGTTTAGTAGTTTATTTTTGGGGGGTTTATTTTTTTATGTAAGTATTTCCATACTCCACTAATGAGCCGCATCCAAAACGGTTTCTAAATAAATCACCTCAGACTCTTCACCCACGCCCCCTGCTTTCTAATGACTGGGTATCTAGCACAGGAAATGTTTGATATTTGAAGTCTGGTTTAATTGACACCAACATGGCCTCCTCCACACAGACTCTCAGATCGCCCAGGGATTGTAGATGGGAACTAATGATTGCTCGTTTAGTTGAGTCTGGTACAGACACTCTAATTCAATCCGTCTTGTTTTGGAACTCTCTCTGGTTCAATTAGTTGAGTCTGGTTCAGTTTCGGGGCTGAAGGGACTAAAAAAGACAAAGGGTTGACCCACTTTTCTCTCCTCTGATGCTGCCAGCTGGGGTTTTACTCCCTTAACTTCGGGTTGACAAACTGCAGCATGGAAAATCAGAGAGAGAGAGAGAGAGAGAGAGAGAGAGAGAGAGAGAGAGAGATAAATGTATGGTATACTCAGTTAGACAGACAGACAGTCTGATAGACAGACAGTGACAGAGACAAAGAGAGATATACACAGAGGGAGAGAGGAAGAGAGAGAGAGAGAACAAAGAAAACAAGAGTGTTAGAGAAATAGAGAAACCAATAAACAGGGGGATTCAGAAAGCTCTTTCTCATCAGAGTTCCAACAACAGTGGGGCTGGATGCTTCTATCTGGAGTGGCAAGTTATCATCTTTTGCTCTCCCTCCCACTTCTTCTCTCCCTTCCCCCCCCCCCCCCCCCCCCCCCCCCCCCCCCCCCCCCCCTCTCTCTCTCTCTCTCTCTCTCTCTCTCTCTCTCTCTCTCTCTCTCTCTCTCTCTCTCTCTCTCTCTCTCCCCAGATGAGGACACGCCCTCTATTGACTTTGGCTCGTTTGTGCTCATTATGATCAATCCTTTCCGCCTGTGTCTTGTCCCTGCACTTCCCTGTTTAGTCACACTGGCAACAGGCACCGCTGAAATCCATGTATTTAAGTTCCTGTTTTCCCTTGTTCTATGTTAGTCAGTGGCTACGTTTACATGCACACCTTTTTTGTCATTCGGAATGAAATCGTTCCCATTTATGGGACATACGTCATTACTCCCCATAATTAACACGTGCAGAAAGCAATCCGATTGGGCGTTTCCATGACTAATATTTTCCTATCCAACGGATTATCAGGAATCTACACCACCTCTTTAAATCTGATCGAATTCTCAATCGGATTTGGGTATTTCACTCCAATCGAGGTTTCCCCATGATGCATTTTCATTCCGATTGAGCTCGAATCGGATTATTAATGGAATATTAGGCTCCATGTAAACACAGCTGCTGTCTTTTGTATTCCCTGTTAACAGCCTGTCTGAGTTGAGTAAGTTCCAAGACTCCGTGTGGTATCTTTGCCGAACCAATGTAAAGTCCATCGTAGGCAATTACGTCACAACAATAATACTCCTTACAGAAGCCCCAACCTCGTTGACTTCACTGGTAGGTACGGCCATGCACGTACACACACACTCAAATATGTTTTATTTAGGATGACAACCACATTTAGGGGTGCAAAAGGGGAATTTCTATACATTATATTTTTTTTGCAGAAAGCAATCCGATTGGGCGTTTCCATGACTAATATTTTCCTATGTCTGAGTTGAGTAAGTTCCAAGACTCCGTTTAGGAGCTTTTTGGTTACTTTGTCTCCAGCGTTTCTCTCTGAGTTTGATTTTGGTTACATTCAGTTCAGTCCTAGTTTTAATGTCTGCACTTGGGCCATCACCGACATGATCCCTGACTAGTAGTAGTAGTAGTAGTAGTAGCATTTTTTGTTGTAGTGGTAGTAGTAGTAGTAATAGTAGTAGTAGTAGTAGTGTTTTTAGTCGTAGTGGTAGTAGTAGTAGAATTTTTAGTCGTAGTGGTAGTAGTGGTTGTAGTAGTGGTATAGTTTTAGTAATAGTAGTGGTAGTAGTAGTGGTATAGTTGTTGTAGTAGTGGTGGTAGTAGTAGTGGTATAGTTGTTGTAGTAGTAGTGGTATAGTTTTAGTAGTAGTAGTGGTAGTAGTAGTGGTATAGTTTTAGTAGTGGTAGTAGTAGTGGTATAGTTGTTGTAGTAGTGGTGATACTTTAAGGTTTGCCTGTCTATCTCCGTGGCTCCCACTGGGCAGGTTCCTTTACCCCGCACCATGTAATAAAGGTAAATCACAGGCCTACTCTCTGCTTTGAATGCCCATTCAAGAGAGAGAGCGAGACATGAGCACATGGCGTCTACGAAAGAGAGAGAGCGAGAGAGAGAGAGAGAGAGAGAGAGGGGGAGGGAACGCCGTGACTCTGTAAGAGAGTGGGGGATTATTTTCCTGAGAGCACAGCTGTCATCACAGCTAGAAAGGAACTCTCAGTCACTCAGCCTCCTCTATCAGTCCACTACGTTGGTACACAGCACCAGAGGGACTGTGTGTGTGTGTGTGTGTCAGTGTTTGTGTGTGTGTGTGTGTGTTCGGTGTGTATAAGCTCAAACATGTGGAAAGCAATCTTCACATGGCCATTGCAATCGTTCTGCTTTAGTCTATGTTGCGTGTGTGAGCTTGCACACATATTGGTGGAATGTGTGCGTGTGCACATAGGGTGTGTGTGTGTGTGTTACGTTCCCCCAGTGGGACCATTTCATGAACCCTTTGATAAAAGGCGACAAGAAGAGTCTACAGGAGACGTCCTTCAAAGGCTCACTGAGTTATAATGTAGTTGAGGGATTCTTTAAAGTGTGTGTATGTGTATCGTATATATAGACATATTTGTATACTGTGTGTGTGTGTGTGTGTGTGAGAGAGAGAGAGAGAGAGAGAGAGAGAGAGAGAGAGAGAGAGAGAGAGAGAGAGAGAGAGAGAGAGAGAGAGAGAGAGAGAGAGAGAGAGAGAGAGAGAGAGAGAGAGAGAGAGAGAGAGAGAGAGAGAGAGAGAGAGAGAGAGAGAGAGAGAGAGAGAGAGAGAGAGAGAGAGAGAGAGAGTTATTGCGTGTTTGTATTCATGTGTTTGTTGACCTAACCCTTCAGAGTAGTCTTTAAAGTCAGCACCGTTTCAAAAATCCAAATATCTTCTGAAAAGTGCATGATTCTTCTTTATCCCTTCCTAGCCCCCGTATCACCAATATGCTAAATCAGCCCAATCACAGAGTTTTTACTGGGGGGATTCAAAAGAAAACCCCTGTGGGTGCTCCACTATGTACAGGTGCTACTTTGTCCTAATCTCCACTGCGCAGTCTCTATGGCCCGAAGCTGTGGAGTAGCCACGGAAATGTTCCCCTGGTCCCGGTGAACGCACGTTACAACACACACTGAGCCACAGACATCTACCTCCAGGGGGGTCGATTAAAAGGGCATTACAGCCCTAATGGACAGCCTGCAGACGAGCGGGGAGGTAATATGGAGTCTGTTCAGACGGGCGTGGACGTGCAGCAAGCTGTCAACGTGACCGGGGGAGCAACGCCTCAGACTGACGGTGGGAGCACAGTGTGGTGTGTGTGTGTGTGTGTGTGTGTGTGTGTGTGTGTGTGTGTGTGTGTGTGTGTGTGTGTGTGTGTGTGTGTGTGTGTGTGTGTGTGTGTGTGTGTGTGAGTGAGAATGTACACGGGTGCTTGTATGTACTTTACTGTGGGCATGTTTGTACTGTGTCTATCCATAATGCGTGTGTGTACGTTCTTCACAGTGTATGTGTGTGTGTGTGTGTGTGTGTGTGTCTGTCCATACTGTGTGTGTGTGTGTGTGTGTGTGTGTGTGTGTGTGTGTGTCCATGTGTACTCGTTTTTCTATCAAACTGGACCTTGGTGTCGTAAAATACTCAAAGAGAGAGGACTTAGTTTGCAACAGGGGACATTTAAGTGTCACACCCCTGGTGAGTTTTTTCCCCTGGAAAACTAGGGGGAAAACACACATTCCCCCAATTAGGGTGGGAGAGTTACTTTCAAAATGTATTCCATCACAGATTAATAATAATAATAATAATTCATTTTATTTATATAGTGCTTTTCTAAGACCCAAAGACGCTTTACAGAATAAGAATAAGACAATAATGCTCAGACGGAGAGCAACACACTAGAGTACAACAGTTAAGACAGAGATGGACAGAAAGGCAAACAATAAGGCAAGGACAACTACAAATAGACCAAACAATGAGTTGACAAAGACATAAGTAAAAGAATATCTGTTTCAAAAGTTTGGGTGCTGCCCTAGAGAACGCACGATCAGATTACTGATTACCTCCTTTGTAATTTGTAATGTAATCCAAAGCATTACTAATTACCAATAATGTAATCTAAGTGCTTTCCATTACTTTCAGATTACTTTTCCTTTAATTAAAGACCTTATTTATTGAAAAAAGAGAATTCAATGATGAGGGCAGAATAATTAATTCAGTTGACTTGCATTGAAATAGAAACATATTTTAGATTTAGTCACCTCATTTAGCTTAAAGCAAAAAAGCATTGAAGCTACAAAACAAACACCATTTACCTAGCTAAGGCAAAAAAAAAATGGTCAAGCAGAACTAAGTTACTATTAGCAAAAATGTAACGAATGACAACTCGTTTGGTGAAAACTAAAAGCCATATAACCTTTCTTACCTCAAGAGACAAATAGAAAAGAACAAGCTAACTTTGCATCGCTGAACAAAGCCAAGCTAGCGCGGGAATTGATGTTTACACGCTTCTTTAATAGTAAAGGCATTTTTATCGCTGGTGGACTTGTTTCATTCCGAACTGCATCAAAGAGAATTTCAGTGCTTGCTTACTCACTCATATTGGCAAATACCAACATGAGATTAAGAAGGAGGGGCAACGTTATTACTAAAAATTAAGAGACAATTATTATTAGTATTTAATGTATGTAATCCGGGAAGTAATCACAGTACTTATTTAAAGTATCTGTAATTTGATTTTGAGTCTTTTTTTCTGTAACTGTAACGAAGTACAATGACCTATTTTTTGTATTTTAATTCCGTAATGCTGTTACATGTATTTTGTTACTCCCCAACCCTGTATATAACATGGAAGCTCACCATTTTTGGTGTGCAATCTTTCGCTAAAGTTTGAGGATCAAGGGATCATTTGCTGCAATTTGGCTGATGTCATCGTACACCATTTTGCTGAGGACATTTCCCATACCTTTGGGGAGAGTCACATTCTTTGGCAACAGATGTGATGACATCGCTTGTACCGTTTGTCCCTGTCCAGGTTCATCAGGTTTTAAACCACATCATTGGTGATGTCTCCAGTGTGTGTGTGTGTGTGTGTGTGTGTGTGTGTCTGTGTGTGTGTGTGTGTGAGAGCGCGTGTGCATGCCTGTGTACTTCACTGTGCGTGTGTGTGTCTATCCACCCTAAGCTGTAATGAATAAATCAAGCTGGAGCAGTGTGTGTTTCCTGTGTGTGACATGTTTCCTGTCAAAGATGAGTGACTCCCCTCCAATGAGGGGTGAGGTTCGGGGGTCGGAGGTCGGGGGTAGGGGTTGGGGGGTGGGGTAGAGCTGAGGGCTAGAGCTTCACTCTCTTCACATACACTATGACAACCTAAGCCAGCAACACACACACACACATACAACACACACACACACACACACACACACACACACATACACATACACCACACATACACATACAACACACACACACACACACACACACATATACACCACACCACACACACACACACACACACACACATTTAACACTCAATCGTACACAACAACCTCCACCCAAAAAAAGAATATAAACACACAAAATAATGCCTCTTTTTTCTGTCCTTTAAAATGTACAAACACACACACACACACACACACACACACACACACACACACCGTAGTGTGGTAATCGGTGCAGAGAGCCTTACACCAACCCTTTGCACCCTGAGGCTGTCAATAAGGCCTTCTAGCTTCCTCTCTCCAGGGACCGGACCCACGGGTTTAAAGTGCTCTCTCTTCCCCGATAAAGTGCCCATCAGAGGGAACCGTAAACACCTCATCAGCAACGGCAGCTCCCCTTAGTTGGCAGCCCTCGGCCTGCGGTCAGCCATGCGCCAAAAAGCGGCCTTGTCTCCACTTCAGTGGTGTCCTCTGACTAATGGGCAATCTACCACTGCTCTGGAGGGGAGGGGCAGCACGGCCAACCATCGCTTTTTTCGAGAGATTTTCTTTTCCTTTGCCGCAAAACAATACCCCAGTGTCAGCCTTATGACGTCGAGGAAAAACTTTTGACGCCCCCCCCCCCAAAAAAACGGGTAAAACAAAGGTCTTCTTTTTTGTTTCAGCGCTGAAGACGTGAGGGAACACAGCTAGTGTGACTCCCGGTGTTGTTAGCTTTGATAGTCGTGAGCGAGTCACACAGTCGCAACGTCGCAAAGGCCGACAGAGAACGTCTTTGGGTGTAGCGGGGGGCCTTGTGGATAGCAACGATGACGCTCCCTTTTGGTTCCTTCCGGGAATACCTTCCTCCCTCGTTCGCCACGGAAAACAATGAAAGACGAGAGAGCAAGCGCCTGCCTCTCTCATGCCTCCCCCCCTCCACCCTCTAATCTCCCTCGCGCGGCTCCTCTTTCCTCCATCCATCTCTTCCCCGCCTCTATTCCGAGGGGCCTGAAGAACCGCCATTGTTCGGTCACAAAGACAGATGGATCTGAGGCGCCCGTGTTTCCGTCCTCGACGAGGCGGACGCAGTTTCGCCGTTATTGCATACGTGCCGCCGTAAACAGTCCGTTTTATAGCCACCACCCCCCCCCCACCCCCCCACACCCCCACCCCGCCGGACCACTCCTCTGCCCGCCGCACAAATCATGTAATTACTGCGAAGCAACGGAATGAAAGCGTCCTAATGCTCGTGCAGTCACACTACTCATGTTGTGGTCGGCAGTCGGCGGTCGGCGGCCGCGCCGTGGGAGCAGTGTCGGTCTCATATCCGTACACCTGGGGGGGGGGAGGGGATCCTTCACGTACACCTGGGGGGGGGGAGGGGATCCTTCACGTACACCTGGGGGGGGGGAGGGGATCCTTCACGTACACCTGGGGGGGGGGAGGGGATCCTTCACGTACACCTGGGGGGGGGGGGATCCTTCACGTACACCTGGGGGGGGGGGGATCCTTCACGTACACCTGGGGGGGGGGAGGGGATCCTTCACGTACACCTGGGGGGGGGGGGGATCCTTCACGTACACCTGGGGGGGGGGAGGGGATCCTTCACGTACACCTGGGGGGGGGGATCCTTCACGTACACCTGGGGGGGGGGGATCCTTCACGTACACCTGGGGGGGGGGGGGATCCTTCACGTACACCTGGGGGGGGGGGAGGGGATCCTTCACGTACACCTGGGGGGGGGGATCCTTCACGTACACCTGGGGGGGAGGGGATCCTTCACGTACACCTGGGGGGGGGGGGGGATCCTTCGCGTACACCTGGGGGGGGAGGGGATCCTTCACGTACACCTAGGGGGGGGGGGGATCCTTCACGTACACCTGGGGGGGGGGAGGGGATCCTTCAC
This sequence comes from Aplochiton taeniatus, assembly GCA_017639675.1. Taxonomy (NCBI): domain Eukaryota; kingdom Metazoa; phylum Chordata; class Actinopteri; order Galaxiiformes; family Galaxiidae; genus Aplochiton; species Aplochiton taeniatus. The sequence goes on along the minus strand of CM030179.1, from coordinate 4,488,503 downwards.
GTACACCTGGGGGGGGGAGGGGATCCTTCACGTACACCTGGGGGGGGGGGGGATCCTTCACGTACACCTGGGGGGGGGATCCTTCACGTACACCTGGGGGGGGGAGGGGATCCTTCACGTACACCTGGGGGGGGGATCCTTCACGTACACCTGGGGGGGGGAGGGGATCCTTCACGTACACCTGGGGGGGGGATCCTTCACGTACACCTGGGGGGGGGAGGGGATCCTTCACGTACACCTGGGGGGGGGAGGGGATCCTTCACGTACACCTGGGGGGGGGAGGGGATCCTTCACGTACACCTAGGGGGGGGGGATCCTTCACGTACACCTAGGGGGGGGAGGGGATCCTTCACGTACACCTAGGGGGGGGGGGGGATCCTTCACGAACACCTGGGGGGGGGGGATCCTTCACGTACACCTAGGGGGGGGGAGGGGATCCTTCACGTACACCTGGGGGGGGGATCCTTCACGTACACCTAGGGGGGGGAGGGGATCCTTCACGTACACCTGGGGGGGGGGGGGGGGGGGATCCTTCACGTACACCTAGGGGGGGGAGGGGATCCTTCACGTACACCTGGGGGGGGGGGGGATCCTTCATGTACACCTAGGGGGGGGGGGGATCCTTCACGTACACCTAGGGGGGGGAGGGGATCCTTCACGTACACCTGGGGGGGGGATCCTTCACGTGCACCTGGGGGGGGGGATCCTTCACGTACACCTAGGGGGGGGAGGGGATCCTTCACGTACACCTAGGGGGGGGAGGGGATCCTTCACGTACACCTGGGGGGGGGGGGGGGGATCCTTCACGTACACCTGGGGGGGGGAGGGATCCTTCACGTACACCTGGGGGGGGGGGATCCTTCACGTACACCTGGGGGGGGGAGGGGATCCTTCACGTACACCTGGGGGGGGGGGGGATCCTTCAGGTACACCTGGGGGGGGGAGGGATCCTTCACGTACACCTGGGGGGGGGGGGGGGGATCCTTCACGTACACCTGGGGGGGGGAGGGATCCTTCACGTACACCTGGGGGGGGGGGGATCCTTCACGTACACCTGGGGTGGGGAGGGATCCTTCACGTACACCTGGGGGGGGGGGGGGATCCTTCACGTACACCTGGGGGGGGAGGGATCCTTCACGTACACCTGGGGGGGGGGGGGGATCCTTCACGTACACCTGGGGGGGGAGGGATCCTTCACGTACACCTAGGGGGGGGAGGGGATCCTTCACGTACACCTGGGGGGGGGGGGATCCTTCCCTCGTCACCGCTCCGTAGACGAAGCTCTTCCCTCGTCCGGCAGTAACCTAGCGGGTTTGAAACGCGTTCGGACAAATCTCTGGCACGAAAAGCGCGTGGAATACCCACCCGGCCAGGGGTGGCGGTGTTGGGGGGGGTGGGTGGGTGTGCGTGGGGGGGGGGGGGGGGAGGGGGGGATCCTTCACAGCCTACATAGGGAGTTGGGAATCACTAGCGGTAAACGATTCAGTAACTGGGGTTGAAGTGAGACTTGCCCGTGAGCCGACAGCTGCACAGAGAAGCCGGCGGATAGGGCCGGGTCGGAGACAGAGCTCCCTCTTCCTCCTGGGAGAAGACTCCGGGCCGCGGCAGAACGTTTCGCTCCCAGACTCGCTACGATGTCTCCCCTCGGCTGAGACACAGGGAAGGACACGGAGAAGGAGAGAGAGGGGGACAGAAAGAAAAGAGACAGATGGAGGGATGGACGGAGAGGGCTAGAGAGAAGGAGATGGATGGAGATAAAAGTGAGGCGAAGGGTTTAGTGCTACCCCTGACTGTTTGCTCTGGGGGTAACCCATTGGGAAAATCAATTGAAACTGTGATGTTATCGAGGTATGATATGGCCATGCTCAAGCTTACCCTTTACAAATGAAATTGATCAGACCACCCTGGTGTACACAGCGTCAGCCATAACAAATCAATTACCAATTCAATTATTTGTCCTATTTAACCTCCAGCAAAACATGTTAGGCTGAGGAGATCAGGACTTGTCCAAGGTGCTGAAATGTGTTAGGCTGAGGAGAACAGGACTTGTCCAAGGTGCTGAAATGTGTTAGGCTCTGGAGAACAGGACTTGTCCAAGGTGCTGAAATGTGTTAGGCTGAGGAGAACAGGACTTGTCCAAGGTGCTGAAATGTGTTAGGCTGAGGAGAACAGGACTTGTCCAAGGTGCTGAAATGTGTTAGGCTGAGGAGACCAGGACTTGTCAAAGGTGCTGAAATGTGTTAGGCTGAGGAGAACATGACTTGTCCAAGGTGCTGAAATGTGTTAGGCTGAGGATATCAGGACTTGTCCAAGGTGCTGAAATGTGTTAGGCTCTGGAGATCAGGACTTGTCCAAGGTGCTGAAATGTGTTAGGCTCAGGAGAACAGGACTTGTCCAAGGTGCTGAAATGTGTTAGGCTGAGGAGACCAGGACTTGTCCAAGGTGCTGAAATAGGCTGAGGAGAAGACTAGCTCTTGTCTAAGGTGCTGATCTGTTCTTGGCCAATACAGCCACTGATTAACATTGTTTCTTCGTCACAAGCAGTGACTCACTACGAATAACACAGATTATTGGATCTTATTGATTGTTGTAATCAATTATTATTGATTGTTGTGATCAAAAAGCATCAGTTGTTTCAGTAATAGTATTTACATCCTCAGTGAAGGGGCTTGAAGGGCTCTCATTGGCCGTCATTAGTGACTGAGTGAGTTCTGAGTTTCTTCTAAGTCCTCCTCCTTGCCAGCCTGGGGTCTGACTCGGCGTAATGATGCGTCCATTATACCAGCCGTTAGCCCCTCTGCTCACACACACACACAGACACACACACACAGACACACACACACACACACACACAAAACAGACACACACACACGTTCAGATACTCGCACGCCCTCACACACACAAAACAGGAGCACACACACACACCCACGCACACACACTACACCCAAAAACATTCTTGCAGGCTAACAAAATCACAAATTCCAAAGAGTGCACTATTAAAAACATAAACGCATGCACAACATCTTTCAGATGTTTCAGAGTCAGACACTTAGATGCACACACACACTCACACACACACACACACACACACAGACACACACACACACACACACACACACACACACACACACACACAGAAAAACACACACACGTACGCACACTCACTATCCCCCCCACTTCTTCTAAGAGTCATCCACCTCCTCCCGGCACCTGTCTCAGGTGACCCTCCTCCCCTGCGGTCCGACAGCTGTTCACACAGATCAAGACGCACACACACCACACACACACCACACACACCACACACACACACACACTGCCCCGAACGATCCTCCTCAGGCCCAGAAGATGAGCGATGTCCGGGGCTAAGCAGGTGGTGGGCTGCAAGCCGTGGCTCTGGATCCAGACCAGAGACGGGGTCCTTCATCACGGGTCAGAACCGACCCCTACCTGTCGCTGGCGGGCCGTCCCTTTGATGGATCACCCCGCCCCATAGCCCGACCCTGTCTGCCGACGAGTCTGTCCGTAAATAAAACAAGTCATCATCAAAAGGAGGAAGGGAGGTCCAGATGTTTCCAGGGTCGGGAGTTTAGAGCTAACGATCTGGTGCGGGACCGGGCTGGGCTTTGATTTATGCTCAGAATCAACCGCACGCCCCAGAGCAGAACGGCTGAGGAAAGGTCCTGGGATGGATTACCAAGGGGACTGGGGGACTCACTCAGAGCCTCAGGATGGGAAAAAGGCACAGGTTTCAAAATGATTCTGTTAAATAATATAATATATTAATATAATAACGTTATTTTTCCATTGTCTTCTAGTTTAGTTCTAAATTCCTGTAGCGATCATCATGATTATGGTTCTGTCCTGCATTTGGATTTCCGGTATATTCTAAACTCTGGTCTATTGACAGTATGAAAATGTATTTTTTCATTTGGATTCAATGTATTGTTGTGCCATAGCACGTTTCAATAAGAAATTGCAACTGATTAGAATTCTTCAGTTGTTTTTGCGTTAACCAAGGTTCTTTCAAAACTATTTATTTCTAGGTTTATGCCAAGAATTATTCAAATTGAACTCAAAAGCACACAACAAAAGAACCTTTACTACACACCAATGCTAACAATTTCCTAAAATTCCAGTCATGATTTAAAAAGAAAAGAACAGTCCTAATGTGAATAGGTGTTAGCCCACCCCCACCAAAAAACATAAATTACCGGAAAAAAACGGGCGCAGCCAAAAGTGAAATCTCAGGAATTATACTTGTTTGAAATACATTCACAGAGAGATATGGACTGACCCAGTCCTTATAGAGATTAAATGATGGACAGCCCCCCCATCCAATCCAAAGACCTGTTCTGACTGACAGCCAACCCTCATCCAATCCAAAGACCTGTTTTGACGGACAGCCACCCCCACCATTCAAACACCTGTTCTGATGGACAGCCCCCGCCCCCCCCCCCCCCCCATCCAATCCAAAGACCTGCTCTGACGGACAGCCACCCCTATCTGTTCCAAAGACCTCTTTTGACGGACAGCCACCCCCTTCCAATCCAAAGATCTGTTCTGATTGACAGCCACCCCACCATCCAAACACCTGTTCTGATGGACAGCCCCCCCCCCTCCCCCATCCGATCCAAAGACCTGTTTTGACGGACAGCCACCCCCACCATCCAAAGACCTGTTCTGATGGACCCCCCCCCCCCCCCCCCCCCCCCATCCCATCCAAAGACCTGTTCTGATGACCCCCCCCCCCCCCCCCATCCCATCCAAAGACCTGTTCTGATGGACCCCCCCCCCCCCCCCCCATCGCATCCAGACCTGTTCTGATGGACCCCCCATCCCATCCAAAGACCTGTTCTGATGGACCCCCCCCACCCCCCCATCCCATCCAAAGACTTGTTTTGCACTCACACCTACAGTCAGGAAGGAGCGGAAGACAGATTCCTCTTCCTGATCGATGCCAAGTCTCCCATGATGCTTCACTCTCATTCGTCTTGGAGACACCCTGTTGTTGTTGTTGTTGTTGTTGTTGTTGTTGTTGTCAAACGGAGTCCCAGACTCCACAAGCAGTCTGACAGTAAAGATAGATAACACTATATATTATTTATTGAGCCCGTTTCATAGTGGGTTCATTTGTCATTCTTTGGTGATTGTCTTATTACAGTGTGGCCTTGCTGTGTAAACCTGACTAACACATTGATCCAGGAAGGGCATTTAATTGGTGGAAAGTGATCGTCATTGTCTGCAAGGCAAATTAAAGCGTAATTACTCTGCCGGATGCAGGCCAGTTATATGACCCCTGGAACTCCCTTTGTAATTACAACTCAATCCATGAACCGTTAAATGAGAACAAAAATGTTGGTCTGGGTGCACTAAGAGAAGTTCTAATGACTTACGAACACCCTCTCTCTCTTTCTCTCTCTCTCTCTCTCTCTCTCTCTCACCCACACAAACATGCAAACCATTGAATGCATTAATTTGTAACACATCCCATCGTGTTCTTTGAGAAATTACTTAACGATTTCAGGAAGAAAAGATGGCAAGAAACAGCGTAAGAAAGAAAAAGTTACAGAAGATTAAGAACAGAGGAGAGAAAGAGAGAGCAAGAGGGATTGATAGAGTGCAAGTGGAAAATAAATAAATAAAATTGTCAGAAAGGAGTAATGAAAGATGAGAGAGAGAGAGAAGGTATTGAAGCAGCAGCGAGACGCAGAGAGAAATAAGAAAGAAGGATTTAATAAAGACAGAGATAAAGATAGAGAGAGAGAGAGAGAGAGAGTGAAGTTACCTGCGGTACACTTTTATTAACGAGCGTGAGGAGAGAGAGAGAGAGAGAGAGAGAGAGAGAGAGAGTGAAGTTACCTGCGGTACACTTTTATTAACGAGCGTGAGGAGAGAGAGAGAGAGAGAGAGAGAGAGAGAGAGAGAGAGAGAGAGAGAGAGACAGAGAGAGTGAAGTTACCTGCGGTACACTTTTATTAACGAGCGTGAGGAGAGAGAGAGAGAGAGAGAGAGAGAGAGAGAGAGAGAGAGAGAGAGAGAGAGTGAAGTTACCTGCGGTACACTTTTATTAACGAGCGTGAGGATAGCTCTAATTGCAGACAGCCTCATCACTCCCTATTAGCGGTGAGGGAGGACCCGGCAGGGCGGAGCATTACCTACTGTCTATCCCCTCACAATAAAGGTCATTATGGGATGGGGATTAATCTTCTCCCCCAGGAGAGCCCTGGATCCTCTGTCTAAACGCGTTTTCATATTTCATACGCCTTTGAAGATATTGGGCTAATGCATTACAATTAGCCCACCTGTGAGGCGAGGTGGGGAGGGGTGTGGGGGGGGGGGGGGTGCGGGTGGGGGGTTGGAAAGACCCAATGACTTCCAAGGCTTTGTACTTTTGGATAAAAGGGAGGAGAAATAGGAGAGAGAGAGAGAGAGAGAGAGAGAGAGAGAGAGAGAGAGAGAGAGAGAGAGAGAAACAGAAGTGAGAGGGAGAGGGCGAGAAATAGAAACAGAGAAAGAGAGAGAGAGAGAGGGAGAGTGAGAGAGAGAGAGATAGAGAGAAACAGAAACAGACAGAGAGAGATGGATATTTACATACCAACACAATATGTCAAATGATATTCCATTGTGAGAGAGGTAGGTAGGTAGGTAGGTAGGTAGGTAGGTAGGTAGGTAGGTAGGTAGGTAGGTAGGTAGGTAGGTAGGTAGGTCGGTAGAGAACATTTCAGCTGCTTGTCCTTTTTTTGCACGGGGCAGTACTCTATATGAAGAGAAGATCTATCTAGTACACTCGCTCAGTACCAACTGCAATTGTTGCTGTTCATAAGGAAATTGGCTTCATTCCATACATAGCCCATGGTGAGCTCTTAAATCTATATTGAAAACCTTTGTAGTCCTAAAAAGAAAATGCAATCTGACTTTTACTGAAGCACGGGAGATACACAAGACGAAAACCAAAAAGAACAAATAACCAAATGGCAGACAACTTTAGTCATTAACTGGTGTTCTTGCGAGTCGCCGACTTGGAGACGAATCGCTTCAGGGCCGAGTAAAGTAAACAAAGGGCTCTGGGCCAGTTAATGAAATGGAACCAGGCCTAGCTCAATCTTTTCTGAACAGTGGGCACCTGTGGCCATTTTGGTTTGGGCTCGCCGAAATTGTTTCCCAAAGGGGGCCAAGCAGCGTGTCTGTATCATTCATTTCGGAAAACTCACTCCGGAGTCTCCCCGGGCGCAGATACTTTGTTAGGGGGGGAACGTCGGCGAGCAGGGAGGGTTGCTTCTGAAAGCAGTATCGATCCATTTCTTTGAAGTTACAGGCAAATCTCGGAGACAGAAATTCCCTGCTAACTGGGATTTCAGAAGTCTTTAGTTGCAAAGTTTACTTTCTATGTATAAAAGGTGAAAGCGTTTGAGTTTCTGAAAGTCATACGGGACCTCTGGATAATAAGGTTATACATGCTGCCTCCTGTAAGGTAATAACATCAGTCCAAACGGGGGCTTTATGAAGGAAAATTGGAAACGGATGCAGTACATTTGAAAATCAAAACCGCCCCGGCTTCCTCTCGGGAGGGAAATGGGAATGCAGAAGATCTTTTCAGATATGAACGCCTTTGGAAGAGCCAGGTGCAATCCTCTGGGAGGGGAAGGAGTGGAAAAAAAAAGAGTATTCTCAAGCCTACGCGCCTGGGGGCAGGAAGTCAATGTGCGGGGAATGTTAACAGGAAGTACGCAGCTATACTTGACTTGACTAGCTTTATTGTTCATTAGCTTTAAAACCGACAGTTACAATTTTGAGTTTTATGATATGCAAATGTCTCTCACACGAAAATCTAAAAATCCTTTTCTGTTTCAAAAGATGAACACTGAAGTGGAAGCATGGAAGACTGGCTATTTTGCATTGAAGTAGAAAACAGCTCTTACAGTTAGTTAGGTAACTATTTGCTTGTGGCTAACGTGAAGACTCTGGAAAGTTTCCTGTTATATTTCCTCAGG
>CM030179.1:4465512-4475512 GCA_017639675.1 Aplochiton taeniatus | reverse complement strand
GGCGGTACAAGTAGACACATAGCCGCGCATACGCACGCACGCACGAACACACAGACACACACACACACACACAGACACACACACACACAGACACACACACACACACAGACACACACACACACAGACACACATTCCAAAAATGAGTGGGTTTCAATACTGTACACCTTGAAGCTGTCAAATGACAGATGCAGGACTATATTTAGAAAAGCTCTCCTTTTAGTCAAAAGCAGGATGAGAGAGAGAGAGAGAGACAGAGAGAGAAATAGAGAGAGAGACAGAGAAAGAAATAGAGAGAGAGAGACAGAGAGAGAGAGACATAGAGAGAGAGCGCTAGTATACAGTATGTGCTCAAAGCCAGGGTTCCTTATTAAACCTGCTTCTCTGAGGCTACAACACTGTCGTGACAGACAACCGGATCACTGGGACTCTGATCACTTCCCTCTGTCTTCTACTCCTCAGAGAAAACTGCTGTCCTGCTTCCCATTCTGTCTCGTTGCCTTGCTTCTCTTCCTCTTTGCTGTCATTCTAGACGCTTCTGTAAGCTTTATCTTGGGCACGTTGCTTGTTTTTTTTTGTCTCTTTTGACAACACTGTTTTGGTTCAAATGTAGCAGTGGTCTTAGCTGCAGCAGTAAAGTAGTAGTAGATGAATTGGTATAATTAGTAGTAGTAGTAGCAATACTATCAGTATTAGTAATAGTACTATTAGTAGTAGTTTTATAAGTAGTAGAAATACTATTACGTTTTAGTAGCAGTAGTATTAGTAGCAGTATGTTCCTCTACTCCTCCATATACCCTCAGTTAATTCTTCTTATGGAATTATAGACGTATAAGCTATGCTGGTCAGTTGTAATCGCATACACGGACAAGGGTCTACTGTGCAGTCCTGTACAATGTACTGCTGATATTACCCAGGTTATGTTGTGTCTCTTTTCTGGGTGCCAGTTGGTGCAGGGTAATAATAATAATAATAATACTACTACTACTACTACTACTACTACTACTACTAATAATAATAATAATAATAATAATAATAATAATAATAATAATACTACTACTACTACTACTACTACTACTACTACTACTACTACTACTACTACTACTACTACTACTACTACTACTACTACTACTACTAATAATAATAATAATAATAATAATAATAATAATAATAATAATAATAATAATAATAATAATAATAATAATAATAATAATAATACTACTACTACTACTACTACTACTACTACTACTACTACTAATAATAATAATAATAATACTAATGCTAATACTACTACTAATAATACTACTACTACTACTACTAATAATAATAATAATAATAATAATAATAATAATAATAATAATAATAATACTACTACTACTACTACTACTACTAATAATAATAATAATAATACTAATGCTAATACTACTACTACTAATAATAATAATAATAATACTACTACTACTAATAATAATAATAATAATAATACTAATAATAATACTAATAATACTAATAATACTAATACTACTAATAATAATACTACTAATAATAATAATACTAATAATAATAATAATACTACTACTACTACTACTACTACTAATAATAATAATAATAATAATAATAATAATTCATATAGCACCTTTCAAAACAGAGTTACAGGGTAAATGACGGTGAATCAAAATGTCCAGCGCTTGGCTTTCTCTTCCTCTGTGTTTATTCTCCTCATGTTCCGTCTGCGTATTTGAATAGGTTTCATCTTGAGAAAAGCCGCGCTGCCTATCACCGTATTGCTACGATTGCACTTGACTTGGCTACTCAGGAAGCCTCCAAGGGGCCAGGCCTGTTCACACGAGCCCCACTAACGATCTTCAGCCGATTGAGAGCCGTTACGAAATAAAGTGCTTTCTCCTTTTGAATACAGGAGCTGTGCGTCTCTGGGGACGCCGCTCCTGACAGCACAGAGCAGGGGCATCCATGTTGTTTTTTTTTGTTTGTCAACCCACCCCAAAATGAAGCGGAAGGATGTGGGCCCAGCGTCGTGGCGCCCCGTTCGACAGCACGCCGTCCCACATTAAAATGAGGTCCCCTCTCCATCCGCGCCGTTTAATAAACGGACTGGCCTCCTGAATTCCACTCTCTCATCCATCACTGTCAGGAGGCCTGCGCTGTCAGGGAGCTCTCCTTCGCGCTGGCCTGGGGTCTGGTCCCGATGCAGCGCCGCCGGCGCTGATGAAACGAGCAGAGTGAAAACTCCCCGTGCTCCTGTTCCCCCGCCCAGGAGTGCTGCTGCTAATGACAATTGCCTGTCTGCTTCGGTGACAGGCACCGTGAGGGTCCAGACCAAAAGGGACGGACATGTGACAGGTTTCTGTGTCTGTGTGTACAGTGTGTTTGACAGTTTGACGACTCATTTCCTTCAGGGGACCCCACTTATATTAGCCCCACATGTTTAGCATGTGAGTGAACGCTAAGTTTCAGATGGAAGTTCCAGAACCTTCTGTGTGGATGTGTGAGTTGTGTGTGTGAGTGTGTGAGGAGAGGATAGGAGAGGGGGAAGAGAGGAGAGGAGAGGAGAGGCGAGGAGAGGAGAGGAGAGGAGAGGAGAGGAGAGGAGAGGAGAGGAGAGGGGGAAGAGAGGAGAGGAGAGGAGAGGAGAGGAGAGGAGAGGAGAGGAGAGGAGAGGAGAGGAGAGGAGAGGAGAGGAGAAAGAGAGGAGAGGAGAGGAGAGGAGAGGAGAGGAGAGGAGAGGAGAGGAGAGGAGAGGAGAGGAGAGGAGAGGAGAGGAGGGGGAAGAGAGGAGAGGAGAGGAGAGGAGAGGAGAGGAGAGGAGAGGAGAGAAGAGGGGGAAGAGAGGAGAGGAGAGGAGAGGAGAGGAGAGGAGAGGAGAGGAGAGGAGAGGAGAGGAGAGAAGAGGGGGATGAGAGGAGAGGAGAGGAGACGAGAGAAGAGGGGGAAGAGAGGAGAGGAGAGGAGAGGAGAGGAGAGGAGAGGAGAGGAGAGGAGAGGAGAGGAGAGGAGAGGAGAGGAGAGGAGAGGAGAGGAGAGGGGTTTCTCTGCGTCTGGTTGGTACAGGGACTGAAGCCTAGCAGGTGGTACAGCCTGTGAAAACGGCGCTGGTTAATAATTGATCGCGTACATAAAGCACGGCTGGAAGCTGACGCAGGGAGGGAGTGAGGGAGGAAGGAGCAGAGGAAAGCAACAACAAAGTAAACGATGAATGAATCCACCAATCACCTCCGGCCCCGCCCTTCCTCGCTTCACCTACGCTGTCATTCTTCTATCCCCCTTTTCCTTTCTCGTTGTGGAAACACTGGTGACGGAAAGGTTTTTCTCCTTAATGTGAGGCGTTTCTCATCAGACGGTCAGGTCTTGCGATGACGGTGTGTTTTTGAAAGAAATGCACGAGGCTGTGGCAGAGTGGATCCAATCACGAGGCTGTGGCAGAGTGGATCCAATCACGAGCTGTGGCAGAGTGGATCCAATCACGAGCTGTGGCAGAGTGGATCCAATCACGAGCTGTGGCAGAGTGGATCCAATCACGAGCTGTGGCAGAGTGGATCCAATCACGAGCTGTGGCAGAGTGGATCCAATCACGAGCTGTGGCAGAGTGGATCCAATCACGAGCTGTGGCAGAGTGGATCCAATCACGAGCTGTGGCAGAGTGGATCCAATCACGAGGCTGTGGCAGAGTGGATCCAATCACGAGGCTGTGGCAGAGTGGATCCAATCACGAGCTGTGGCAGAGTGGATCCAATCACGAGCTGTGGCAGAGTGGATCCAATCACGAGCTGTGGCAGAGTGGATCCAATCACGAGCTGTGGCAGAGTGGATCCAATCACGAGCTGTGGCAGAGTGGATCCAATCGCGAGCTGTGGCAGAGTGGATCCAATCACGAGCTGTGGCAGAGTGGATCCAATCACGAGCTGTGGCAGAGTGGATCCAATCACGAGGCTGTGGCAGAGTGGATCCAATCACGAGGCTGTGGCAGAGTGGATCCAATCACGAGCTGTGGCAGAGTGGATCCAATCACGAGCTGTGGCAGAGTGGATCCAATCACGAGCTGTGGCAGAGTGGATCCAATCACGAGCTGTGGCAGAGTGGATCCAATCACGAGCTGTGGCAGAGTGGATCCAATCACGAGGCTGTGGCAGAGTGGATCCAATCACGAGCTGTGGCAGAGTGGATCCAATCACGAGGCTGTGGCAGAGTGGATCCAATCACGAGCTGTGGCAGAGTGGATCCAATCACGAGCTGTGGCAGAGTGGATCCAATCACGAGCTGTGGCAGAGTGGATCCAATCACGAGCTGTGGCAGAGTGGATCCAATCACGAGCTGTGGCAGAGTGGATCCAATCACGAGGCTGTGGCAGAGTGGATCCAATCACGAGCTGTGGCAGAGTGGATCCAATCACGAGCTGTGGCAGAGTGGATCCAATCACGAGCTGTGGCAGAGTGGATCCAATCACGAGCTGTGGCAGAGTGGATCCAATCACGAGGCTGTGGCAGAGTGGATCCAATCACGAGCTGTGGCAGAGTGGATCCAATCACGAGCTGTGGCAGAGTGGATCCAATCACGAGGCTGTGGCAGAGTGGATCCAATCACGAGGCTGTGGCAGAGTGGATCCAATCACGAGCTGTGGCAGAGTGGATCCAATCACGAGGCTGTGCGGCCGCCGATGGAGCAGGGACCCGGGCTCTGCCTTCGTACAACATTTATGAATGGAGCCGTTCTCAGAGAGGGTTTAGGGGAGGGCCGTGGAGTGCAGGTGAACCCACCGGCGTGTGACGGGCCATTAGACTGGGGGGAGGGGGGAGGAGAGGAGAGGAGAGGGGGGTGAGGAGGGGAGAGGGGGAGAGGGGGTGAGGGAATGAGAGCAGAGCACTAACCAATAACAATTAAAACATTTAAGATGTAGGTTGAAAAAAAAATCAGTCATCAGTCAGCAACAGCCGTCATGAAAAAACAACTCATAAACAACAATAAGCTTCAGACAACCACAACAGAGCAACGAGCAGGACAGTAAAGCAAACACTGCTAACGCCGCAACAGCAAGTACCAAAAAGCAAGAAAGTATTCCTCCCTTTACCACTGACCCTAACCCTAACCCTAAGCCTTTACCACTGACCCTAACCCTAACCCTAAGCCTTTACCACTGACCCTAACCCTAACCCTAAGCCTTTACCACTGACCCTAACCCTAACCCTAAGCCTTTACCACTGGCCCTAACTCTCAGTGCGTGTAATTGCCATTTCCTTTGCACACTGTTAGCACTGCTCTTAAAGCAGCCCGGCCGTCACTCAGCCCCGCCATCAAAGGGTTTCATTTGTCTGAGAGCCTCCATTTGGCTGTGATAAAGGGCGTCATCGCATTAAACCCCGTCTCATTGATCTGAGTATAAACCTGTAAAACAAATCTCCCCCCATACGCTACGCGGCTCGAGGCAGAGGGCGCCCAGCGACGGGTCTAAATCACTGTGGGGGGGGGGGGGGGGGCTCTGAACCAGGTCTGCTTTACTCAGTCCTCAGGGTGGTCACGGTGAGGGTGGTCACGGCGAGGGTGGGCTCTGAACCCGGTCTGTTTTAACCCCGGCTACCATTACTCAGTAAACAACGGCCTGGCGGAATGAAGTTATTTGCATGACGCAATGTAAAATGGAAGACATCGGTGCTATAGCATGGCCTTGTTTTTGGTGACTACCACAGCAGAAACCCGTTTTAACTTCCTCCGCTTGAAAACGAATCCCCGTCAACCTTCAGCCCTGTTGGAGCATGTCCCAAGGCTACAGCTGGTGTCATGAGAACTGGAGAGGCTCGACCCTGGATTTAGGGAAGCCGCAGAGTCAGTCTTCGTTTTCCCTTTACAGTAGGCGAGCAGAGGCAGGAAGTGAAGAAAAAAAAATGATAATGAAAAACATCAGTGAGTTGCTGGTCTTTAATGAGTTTTGGTTTTGGTTCTGGGTCGGCCTGTTTCCATGTATTTTATTTTTTGAGGCCAGGTTCATTTTGAGGCTCAAAGGGGCCTGGAAAAGAGACTGAAACTAATTGAATCCTCAGGGCCAAAGGAGGAAAGGCAGGTGATGTGTCTAATGTCTTCACCGAGCGCTGCATCAATATTAGTCTGAGGTACTCTCCGCAGATAAGGACGCAGGAGTTTCAAGTGGGACGGTAAACAGGGGGACATTCGCAGCTCCAGCTCCTGAGGCCCATAAGACCTCATCCAAGCACCTAAAGAGCGTTACACCATCGCTCCGCTATCAAACCGTCTTTCTCTAACGCGGAGGATTCCTTCGAGTTATCTTGTCACGCCCTTACACACTCAGGTGGGAACTAGCGGCATGCATTCTCTGGAAGAAAAACAAAACAAATCATAGAATCGTAGACCAAAAGTTTGAATTGGAGGTGACATTTTCTATTTGATCACTCAAAGACAAAAGTAAATATCGGATTTGAAAGTGATTAACGGCGTTTCCCTTGACGACTAAAGATAAGTCAGTCATCTGACTGTCCGTGTCCAAGCCGAAATTGCCATGGAAACTGACTCACTGTCCATTGACAACTGGTAAACGCTCTAATATAGATATTGCTGTTGAAGAACCTATCTATAGCTGTAGAGTCTATGGCTTTCTAGAGCTTAAACAGACACATGTCAACACACACACACCTCCCTTGGCTGTCGTGACTAATGAGTTGTCACATTTCTGATGCCGTGCGTGCGTGCATGCGTGTGTGCGTGCGCGCGCGTGCGTGCGCGCGTGCGCGGTGATTTCCACCGGCGTGCTCTGTTGAGAAATGGTAAGTGGTTTCAAATGATTCCGTCCTGTGCCTTTGTGATTCACGGGCAGACAGGTTATTAATAATCCACCCGCACCACAAGGACATCTACATTGACCAGGGATACATTTGTACTCTGACAGGTTCAGATGAAAATGGATTGAGTAATATATGTGAACGGGTTGGTATATGCATGGTTTGCTGTGTGTTTGAGAAGGGGTATGTGTGACCTTGGTTGCATTTGCGTGTATTTCTTAGTTGCACACAAGTCACTATTGAAGTGACAGTGCGTATGTGTGTGTGTGTGTGTGTGTGTGTGTGTGTGTGTGTGTGTGTGTGTGTGTGTGTGCGTGTGTGTGTGTGTGTGTGTGTGTGTGTGTCTGTGTGTGTGTGTGTGTGTGTGTGTGTGTGTGTGTGTGTGTGTGTGTGCTTGTCCATGTGTTTGAGTGCACCTGTTTAACTTTCCCGCTGTGTCCCTACCTCTCTGCACTGTTGTATGCTCACCTTGTAGAATATCTCTCTGCACTGTTGTATGCTCACCTTGTAGGATACCTCTCTGCACTTGTATGCTCACCTTGTAGAATACCTCTCTGCACTGTTGTATGTTCACCTTGTAGAATATAAGATGTGCCTTTTCCGGCACAGCATGTCACAGCACAGCAGGTAATAGTATACACAGACACAGACCCCACATACACAGAAACACCACACACGCACACACACACACACACACAAACACACACACTCACCTTCTCCTTTGTGCTTGGCAGAACATCAACCCAGCTAACCTGTTGTCTGTCACCTTTGTGTAGGGGGTATAGTGAGGGAATTGGCTTGCCTCATAAACGTACTGGTAGAACTCTTTAATATTCTGGGCAATGGTGCAACGTGTCAGTGATGGTGCAAAGAATAGTGTGGCCGACTGTGTGCTATGGAGGAGAAGATGCCTGGCTCTGTCCAAGATGCATGCAGGATCCAATTTGAGCAGCAGGTTTAAACAAGGTATGCACAAGCTGTGCCCTATATATATACTGTATATATATATATATATATATATATATATATATATATTCATATATGAAAATGTTAGGCCTAATATACCCTCATGATTGACAGTATGGAATTCCACAGGTCAAGATGGCACCATGCTGGGTGACAGGGGCTTCGCCCGCAGGCCCTTCTTCACGACCCCCCCTGACCCCCCCTCCGGGCCTCAAGCTCTCTTCAATGCAGCCAAGACTGACAACATCAACATCACTCCTCCACTGCTCCCTCAAGTAGCACCTGCAGCCGAGTTGGCTGTCTGCTGAGTTGTGCTGGAGGCCAAGTCCTGTAAAAAAAAAAAAATAAGAATATGATGTCAAGAGAGGGGAAGAATGACTGTGACAGTGAGTGCTGTGGGGGTGGGGGTGGGGGGGGGGTAAACCTCAAAGTATAGGTGAAGGTCTTAGTTGCTATTTTACCACAGTGTAGACAATGAATGTATCCCTACACATTTAAAAGATAATATTCACTCTCAATTTAGTTGTTTAATCTTAGTTGTTTCATCTATTTAATCTGACAGGGTTCAATTTACTTTTAGAAATCTCTGTCTCCATCTCAAATCCCCCCCTAATTAGTTATTTCTCTGCATTAGAAAGACAAAGTTTTGTGTTTTTTTTTACTGATTCACACACAGTTATTGCGATCGTTGAATCCAGCATTCACTAATCAACTCGTCATCCATGCTCGCGACACCACTTAAGCCTGCAAGTAGTTCACCAGATGACTGACTGCCGAACTGTCCAATGATACGGAATTTGTTTAAGTGATCTATATGAAATAGGGCCCAGCTCTAAGTGAAATAGAACCCAGCTCTATGTGAAATAGAGCCCAGCTCTACGTGAAATAGAGCCCAGCTCTACATGAAATAGAGGCAAGGTTCTACATGAAATAGAATCCAGCTCTACGTGAAATAGAGGCCAGGTTCTACGTGAAATAGAATCCAGCTCTACGTGAAATAGAGCCCTGCTCTACGTGAAATAGAGCCCAGCTCTACGTGAAATAGTGCCCTGCTCTACATGAAATAGAGCCCAACTCTACGTGAAATAGAGCCCAACTCTCCGTGAAATAGAGTCTAGCTCTCTGTGAAATAGAGTCCAGCTCACTGGGAAATAGAGTCCGGCTCTCCGTGAAACAGGACCCAGCTCTCTCTTTCGAGCTATTTCCCACAGGGCACGGTACAATGTCACTCTGGGAGATGGAAATGGACGTGTTGCCGAAGCTCTGAACGGCCCGTTAATGGAGACAGCATAAATAACACGGTGTACTACTTTGATTAGCTCCGATGGCCTTGTGCCTGCCTGAGAAAGACAACACGGCTCTGCTGCAGCCGTCCGCCGGTGCTGTCGGCTTCAACGTTGTTGCACGGAATAATTACGTAAAGTACTTCAAATAACATTTCACCTTCCACGAGAACGCTGTTGGAGCCAAGGTTGACAGGATTGTTTGTCTCGGTGTTCCTGGTTGGTTGTCATGGTAAATATAACGAATAAAATACAACATTTTCAGTGACATTTCATCTTCCACAAATAGCTGTTGTAGCCTAGACAAACAGGATTGTTTATAGTTTTTTGTTTTTTTTTACTTTCCACAAATGTATTATAACATAGAATGCACTGGTTTAGTAGTGGAACTAAAGAGTCTTAAGCGTACAGTGTAAAGGATGTGTCTCCTTTACTCCACCTCTTCACTTTGTGAAATAACCAAGATGTGCAGGAAAGTATTAAACGTAAAAATACTGTGAAATGCTGTAAAACACAGTTCGGAGATTAACTGTGAAAATCTTCCAGTCATTCCAAATGGGCCAATGTGGTCCCCAATAAAACACTCTACAAAGCAGCTCCGATTTGAACGGGGAAATGGCTCCCTTTCGACAAAAGGAAGGCAAAGAAATCCGTCGAGTATGACAGCATAATCACTAGGAACAGGAAACGTAATTAATAGGAGAACAATCAGTGACTTTGCAGGTTAACGAGGTACGGAGGTAAATTGCTTTGGGCTGAAATTGCCCATTTAACAGAACGCAGGCAAAATGGAAAGTGATTTAAATAAGGAATTTAAAAATTACGTCTAAGGCTACTTAAAAAAAAAAATGGTATTGAAATGAGTCTGAAAATATCAGTTTTAATCCACCAGCCCTCAAGTTATTTCTAGTATGCCGGTGAGATATTCTGCCACAGAAATGTTTTATTACA
>CM030179.1:4430512-4460512 GCA_017639675.1 Aplochiton taeniatus | reverse complement strand
GAGGAGGTAGAGAAGGGAGATACCCTGGACCTTATGGTTGTGGTATATGACAGTGCTGACCCTGGGCCAGTCTTAGGGTTGATATGACAGTGCTGACCCAGGGCCAGTCTTAGGGTTGACAGGACAGTGCTGACCCTGGGCCAGTCTTAGGGCTGATAGGACAGTGCTGACCCTGGGCCAGTCTTAGGGTTGATAGGACAGTGCTGACCCTGGGCCAGTCTTAGGGTTGATAGGACAGTGCTGACCCAGGGCCAGTCTTAGGGTTGATAGGACAGTGCTGACCCAGGGCCAGTCTTAGTGTTGATATGACAGTGCTGGCCCTGGGCCAGTCTTAGGGTTGATATGACAGTGCTGACCCTGGGCCAGTCTTAGGATTGATATGACAGTGCTGACCCTGGGCCAGTCTTAGGGTTGATATGACAGTGCTGACCCTGGACCAGCCTTAAGGTTGATATGACAGTGCTGACCCAGGGCCAGTCTTATGGTTAATATGACAGTGCTGACCAAGCAGTCCAGTCCCAGGTATACACAGTATACACAGGTATACACAGGTATACACACACACACACACACACACACATGCACGCAAGCTCGGTCAGAAGGGGCTATCGTGACTTTGCAGCAGGGCACACACTTCCACAACAGTCTGCACAGGTGAGTAAAAGCAAAATAAAACCACACACTGGTGTGCACACAAGCTGAGGCACACGCACAGACACACACACACACACACACACACACACACACACACACACACACACACACACACACGCACACACGATCAAGCATCCAATCTCTCCCTTTTGGTCTCTCTTTCTCTCGCTCTCACAGACAGTCACGCCTTTGGGCAGTGAACTCACAGATCTCTGCCCCCCTACATTCACAGGGGGCTAATGGACTTCTCCAGGGTCACATTGAAGCTTGGATGCTGTGATCAGCATTGGGAAATACTCTAGTGACACTCCTAGTGATAGTATTTTTATGAGTCATATCTGCTATTTTAATCCTGTAAAGCACTTTGTAAACCTTGTTTTGGAAACATGCTATAGAAATAAAGTTTTATTATTATTATTATAATTTATTGGAAATTATTTCAATAGATTATATATAGATTTACAACCGCATTCTACAGTAGATTAATTATTTGTATTATTATGATTTACTATCAACCTGTGGTAGACTTGAAGTCCAGAGTTCCTCATACCTAGAGTCCGTGAGGACTGTAAATGATGTCGTGCCCTAATAATACCACAGCCCCTCAAGGCAGTCTGAAATGGAAACTAAAGACTGCCATCCAGTGGTCGGCTGTTATCACTCCATACAGAAAAAACGGTAAATTTTGTATTGATACTTTCTACTAAGACAAAAGAATTAATAAAAGATGGACTAATGTGTAATTTAATGTGGAGTACAAATCTAAGGTGTTTTGTTTCATCAGTACGTACCCGGCCGGAACTCAAAATAAAGTGGCTTGAGCTACCTTCCAGTTCCCATCAAACACGCAACAAAGTTCCATAGTGGGTATTGTTGTTTTTATATGTTCAAACTTTGTTCTTTTTGCACTAATTCCTCTTCATTTTGAACCACCAGCATCCTCACATTGACTGTGTACGGTTCTTTCTCGTCGACCCCTTGCTGCTTTGAACTGTACCTTTAAACTGCAACAGGCCAATCAGCAACCCTGATTATTCTCGGTTCTCTCTGTGGAGTGGTTTTGTAAGATATTGAGCTTCAGCTGGCTGTAACAAGACAAAGACGCCTAATCAGCAAGCACTATTAAACACACACACACACACACACACACACACACACACACACACACACACACACCATGAGTAGTGTCAGGAACTATTGATTCAGCCCAAGTGATTGATATGCTTTTAATATTTATGTATTGCTGTCGTTATTCAATATCCTTCAGGGAGAAGACAAGGATAGGGAGATTGATAACCTTATTGGACCGATGCAAGTGAGAGACAGAGACAGAGAGAGAAAGAGAGATTTAGAGGGGGAGAGAGAGAGAGAGAGAGAGAGAGAGAGAGAGAGAGAGAGAGAGAGAGAGAGAGAGAGAGAGAGAGAGAGAGAGAGAGAGAGATGTAGAGAGAGTATGGGAACGAGAGGGTGAGAAAGAGATGGTAGGAAAGCAGATTTCAAAAGAGAAAAAAGACAAAGACAGAAAGACAAGAGAAAAGAGGGAGAGACAAATGGACAGTAAGGAGCCACGGTCCAGCACCCCACTGAGCCTGTCCCCTTTCCATTCCCTGCCAAGCACATCTGCTGGAGGAGAGATAGCAGTAATAGATTCCTGTTCTCCCTGCCTCAGGGACAGACAGCAAGGGAAGAGGTGCCCCGGGACCAAAAGAAAGGGATGGAAAAAGAAAGAAAGAATGGAAACGGCAAGATATCAAAGTGTGACGCAAGTGAGATGGCAACAAGATGGAAGATCTAATCCCAACCCCCTTTCAGTAATACTCAGTAGAGTGGGGCGTGTGGATTGTGAAACATGGGCCGTGAAACGTAAAGCGAAATGCTCAGAGGCCTCCGGTAAACGTCCGCTGAAAATCCTCCTCCGCACTTTGTCCCAAAAATGTTCTGTGAAAATGTGCTCATTTTTAGCAGCAAAACCGGATTAAGTGACCGTTTCTGAAGCCAGCAGCGCCACCTACAGTCCAACGGGACAATAACACTGCACTCACAGCCATGGTGTCTTGTGTGTCTATTCAACTAGGTTTATCTAAATCTTCGAAATTATTAAAATATAGACGACATCCCACAGGCAAGGAACGGAATAGGGATAGAAAGCGGAAGTCTACGACAAGCTCCAGTTTTCCAGTCAATCCAATCCGTCAGGGGCACTCCATGCAGATGGAAAGAGAAATACCATGCTGCCTCATTTATCCACGGAAGTTGAGCGGTGGGGGGAAGTTTATTGATGTGGCACCCAAAATGGATGGTCCGACAAATTGGAAGTGAGCTATGGATATACATGAGAAGGGACCATTATGGATATGCTCTGCCAGTCATCTGCAGAGGAGAAGCCTGGGGACTGCGGGCAGATGCTGGGCGGGGTAACATACAGTAAAGCCTCCTTTAAAAAGGTACAACATCAACATTGACAAAGAATAAAAAAAATAATTTTACACTATTTCCATGAGATTTGTCACTGTTGTCTGCTGATTTGATAGTGATTGTAGGTCAAAACAGCCGCAACGTCGACAACAACAAATGGTTACTTTATCACGAGGCAGGTCGTGGTCATAGAATTAACATAACTAAGAATGACCACCAATCACGTCTCTCCGCGCCGCTGCAGATAAATTCACTTACAGGATGTAGTAAAGCACTCTTGGAACCCTCAGCTTTGCAAGCAATGCCTTGTGGGTAACCTGTCCTATCAGATTCATTCTGAAAGGCCTCTGATAACACGTTAAATGTGTGTGAATGTTTGGCATTTGGGTGTGTGTGTGTGTGTGTGTGTGTGTGTGTGTGTGTGTGTGTGTGTGTGTGTGTGTGTGTGTGTGTGTGTGTGTCAAAGGCAAGTGGCTGTTTTGCTGATCATATGATCGCACTGAATATGGATCCGATCGCAAAATCGTTTAGTGCTCTTATTGGAGTTCCCTTCACACTGAGTTCCCTGGAGTTCCCTTCACACAAGATAATATGTTGCCGATAAAATCAGGAAACCTTCTGCTTGCAGAAAACAGAACAAGAACTGGACCAGTCCAATCCTCTGACCTGTATATAATCCATTCAATGTTCTTGTGTGGAACCAGAAATGTATGTGAAAAGATTTAAAATGGTTGGCGAATTTCAAATTTCAATTTGACTATAATTGCAGCCATGTGGGTAAATATCATTTATAAAGTTCTACCCATGAAACTATGCATGCTAATTATTTGTTTGTGCATACACAGCACAGCTGGGGCAGAATACTTTTGGACATTTGCCATGCACTGAAGGGTTTTATGCCATGACAGGAGGACAATAGGTATCTCCTACTGTAATGATTTCATTGATACTGTCATCTTTTATCATCTTCATCGCAACACATGCAGCCTTGCTGAATATAAAATCTCTTCCACTCAACCCTCGATAAGACTGGCCACATGCCAGTATTGAAATATCGAAGGTTGCCGATCTCTATTATGTTGTTTTGATTAATACAAATATTAGCCCAGTGCTCACTCCACTTTCCACCTGCTACCTGACAAGCTTCCAAAGCAGCGCGACACTAAGCTAGCTGTCAAGCCAGCTCCCTGGCATTGCTAGGCAACGGTGCTGAGACTTTGCTAGCTTGCGTGCTAAAGGGGCATCCCACCGCCACTCGACATCGAGAGATGATTAGAGGGGCTAATGGACGAGTCATCGCTCGGGGCAACTAGAGGTACTTTGCATTTTACAACCGGCAACAGCATGTCGAGATGACGAGTGACGGAAGTCTAACATTTGAGATTCAGTCTCATTTTATAGGTCATTTCTGGGATTTAAATGTTAGCAGGCAGAGGTCAAAGGTTAAAGGAGTCCTCACAGAAGCTGCTATTAATAACGGCCAGTTCATATACATCGTTTTTTTGTATCCTGTTTCATGTGTCATTCAGCCAGCAGACACATAGTGATGTTCTTATTTGCGTGTACCGTCAGAGAAGTTTGTCAGTCCTAAAACATGTTCACATAATTATGCTCCTATTCACATGTATGACCAAATCTCTATCGCGCACACAGACTGAAACTAGAAAGTCAAAAGACAATCAATCCATAAGTATGTACTGGAAACCATGTCAGTTTATACAGTATATGTATATACATACGGTAATACATTTGTTTCTTGTCAGTTTATACAGTATATGCATATTCATACAGTAATACATTTGTTTCATGTCAGTTTATACAGTATATTCATACAGTAATACATTTGTTTTATGTCCGATTATACAGTATACGTATATTCATACTGTAATACATTAGTTTCATGTCAGTTTATAGAGTATATGTATATTCATACTGTAATACATTAGTTTCATGTCAGTTTATAGAGTATATGTATATTCATACAGTAATACATTAGTTTCATGTCAGTTTATAGAGTATATGTATATTCATACAGTAATACATTAATTTCATGTCAGTTTATAGAGTATATGTATATTCATACAGTAATACATTAGTTTCATGTCAGTTTATAGAGTATATGTATATTCATACAGTAATACATTAGTTTCATGTCAGTTTATAGAGTATATGTATATTCATACAGTAATACATTAGTTTCATGTCAGTTTATAGAGTATATGTATATTCATACAGTAATACATTAGTTTTACGTCCTATTATACGGGAGGTAACTCTAAAACCATGACGATGTGTTTCACAACACTTGGTCTGATCAGGATGTTGTTACAGTGGGTTGGATAGGAGGAGGTTTGTAGCAGGGCACAGCCTGTTCTTCTTTGATAAGGTAAGGTATGGATGAGGAGGGGTGGGGTAGGGTGGGGTGGGGGGCTGACTGCCACTGCTCTTGCTGTTCGCTCTCATTTTCAGTCAATTTCTCTCTTTTCTTTCTCCCTCTTTTACTTTCGTTCCTCCCCCCCCCCCCCCCCCCCCCCCCCCCCCCCCCCCCCCCCCCCCCCCCCCCCCCCCCCCACACACACACACACACACACACACACTCTCTTTCTTTCACCTCTTCACAAACACACACACACACGCAGCCGTGAACACACTCTGCTAGGAGACTTGGATGGGTCATTTAAGGGAGTATGGTTGTGTACTTCTGTGTTCCGTTGTAAGGATGTCTTCTGGTTGTTTGCACGACACTAACCTTGGAATACAAAACACAAGTCGATGCACACCGAGGGACACAAGCTGAAAAAACACACACCCACAAAAAACTGTACGAGTGCACCGGTCCCCACACATACACATACACATACACATGCATTACAGACTCCTAGAAAGCTCTAAGAGGTCATTACAGCAGCTCACACGAGGGAGAGGCCTGAGTCGATGTGCTTATCGGCGTGAATAATGGGGACCGTTCCTTGGAGCGCCTGCAACACCACAGCCGTAGGAAGCACTGCCATGTCTGTGCAGCACAGCCCTGCTCTAATCTAGCCCACACACTGTCTCTCCAGGCGCTGTGTGTGTGTGTGTGTGTGTGTGTGTGTGTGTGTGTGTGTGTGTGTGTGTGTGTGTGTGTGTGTGTGTGTGTGGTCATGCAAGGCTGCAGATGCATGACAATGACAAGGTGCAAGCCGGCGGAGGAACAGAGAAGAAACACCAAGAGAAGCCCCCCCTCCTGGGTCACTGGCCCCCTTTGTCGTATTTCCCTTTATGTTCCGTTTGTTTATTACTGTCATTAAATGCCTTTCAAGTGCGGCTCTACTAGAAAAAAATATACGTTGGCTCAGTCGCTCACAGCTGTTAACAACAGCTGTTAATAACAACAATAGTAATACTAACGTCAGTAAAGGTTCCAAGTAATGTAGTCTTTCTACAATCAGCAATTCAAAACAGGCGGGATATTGCATGCTGTACATCGACAACCTTCTATTTGTTCATGAGGTCTTTTGGGCTCTATTTTGTCAGCACTCCACCAAACACATCTCGGGTAATTGGAAATATTCTGAACGTCCCCAGCCGTCCAGTCCGGCCACGTTCTCCATTCTGCTTGAACATCTCGGCCTTGCAAAAGGAAACAACGTAGAAACCAATTTCCCCTCAGTGATCAAGTAACCACACAAAATAACGAACTGCACTCTCTACCAACGACAAAACACGAACGACACGTAGGCCCCAATTGCGGACTGGCTAATTTGAATTAAAATGGCCACCCACAGCTGGCAACATCACAGCACTGACAATTGGACTGTGAGGATATTCCAATTTCTAGAAATGAATGGGAACAGACAGGGACATTGCAAGACTAAAGCTACAAAGGCATTGTGCGGACAGAGACATTAAGGTGCCTGCCTCGTATTTTGCCTCGAAACTTTGTTGCTTTGACATTGTGGATAAAAAAAAATCATTCTTGTCCCGACATTATCAATCTAAATTAATCCACTGCCAAATACAGGAGATCAATACTGGGGCACAGCAGATCAATACTGGGGCACAGCAGATCAACACTGGGGCACGGCCGACCAATATTGGGGCACAGCAGATCAATACTGGAACACCGCAGATCAAAACTGGGGCACAGCAGATCAATACTGGGGCACGTCTGATCCAATACTAGGGCACTTGAAAAAGGGGTCAAACCACTCCCATGGGAATAAATTGGATGAAGGCAGAGAGTGTGTCTCATGGGGACTTTCACACTAGGGACTCGGGGTCCGGATCCAAGTCCACTTCACCCCAAAGTCCCGCTCGTTTGATTTGCGTGGACAGTCCGTACCGTATTCCGGTTCGTTCATCAGTGTCCGGGTTCACTTGAAAAGTACTCGAGTATGGTCCATGTGCACACATGGGTCTGCGTCAGGTGTGAACGCTAACGGAACCATAATGCGTGAGTAGACTGCTTTTTAGGATGTCCCTCGGGATTGTGGCTCTTTACGTGATTTTCTCCCCGTGCGACAATGTAAAACAAACGCTCCGTAGTAGTGATGATGCAAGTGTACTCGAGTGATGAGCAACATTACTGAGTGTGAAACCTGAGTGGCAGGGGAGCGGAGAGAAGTATGCAGTAGAAATGATACATTTTAAAGCAGCATTCTTTAGTTGCCTAACACTGACAACACTATCTACACATCAGGCTGTGGATGAAAACATTGCGGGTAGCATTGATCGTGTGGACCAGAGTACCTTGTGAAGCTGCGGAACCAGATAGCCCTCTTACCCTCACCAACCAATCAGATAGCCCTCTTACCCTCACCAACCAATGAGATAGCCCTCTTACCCCCACCAACCAATGAGATAGCCCTCTTACCCTCACCAACCAATCAGATAGCCCTCTTACCCTCACCAACCAATCAGATAGCCCTTTTACCCTCACCAACCAACCAGACCACTCTCTCACCCTCACCAACCAATCAAACAGCCGTCTCACCCTCACCAACCAACCAATCAGACAGCCCTCTCACTCTCACCAACCAATCGGACAGGCCTCTTACCCTCACCAACCAATCAGATAGCCCTCTTACCCTCACCAACCAATCAGATAGCCCTCTTACCCTCACCAACCAACCAGACCACTCTCTCACCCTCACCAACCAATCAAACAGCCGTCTCACCCTCACCAACCAACCAATCAGACAGCCCTCTCACTCTCACCAACCAATCGGACAGGCCTTTTACCCTCACCAACCAATCAGACAGCCCTCTTACCCTCACCAACCAACCAACCAGACAACTCTCTCACCCTCACCATCCATCCGGACAGCCCACTCACCCTCACCAACGAATCGGACAGCGCTCTTACCCTCACCAACCAATCAGATCTGCTGATGGAGGAGAGGTAGAGGAGAGGTGGAGGGTGCTGATGGAGGAGAGGTAGAGGAGAGGAGGAGGATGCTGATGGAGGAGAGGTAGAGGAGAGGAGGAGGGTGGTGATGGAGGAGAGGTAGAGGAGAGTGGTGATGGAGGAGAGGTAGAGGAGAGGTGGAGGGTGGTGATGGAGGAGAGGTAGAGGAGAGGAGGAGAGTGGTGATGGAGGAGAGGTGGAGGAGAGTGGTGATGGAGGAGAGGTAGAGGAGAGGTGGAGGGTGGTGATGGAGGAGAGGTGGAGGAGAGTGGTGATGGAGGAGAGGTAGAGGAGAGGTGGAGGGTGGTGATGGAGGAGAGGTAGAGGGTGGTTATGGAGGAGAGGTAGAGGAGAGGAGGAGGGTGGTGATGGAGGAGAGGTGGAGTTGCCATGGCCTGTTCCCAACAACTCTAGATTCCTTTTTTAGGAAACCACATGTAAAAGTAGAACCAGAGGCCAAAAAATGTAAATAAAACATCGACCATTTACTCGTAATTATGACTCATCATATATTATATTTGGTTTCATTTTCAGCAATAGCCCCACCCCCCCAAGCCTGTTTCATTCATTCACCTGCACTGAGGCACATTTTGCCTGACAACACTAAGAATTTGTGGATTACCGTTTGTGTCTAGTATAATTTTGTTTTGTTATTTTGTGCTGACGATAATTTTTTGAAGGCATGGATTCCAGCTTCAGATTTCAATTTTAGATTTTTTTTTTCAAGGCAAGAGGGCTCTGCAGGCACCGTGTGTGGTTTATTAACATTTAATCAACAGTGTCATGGTACCGATTTCACTGAGAGCAGACTTGCAGACCTGGTCATTTGCCAAACCAGGCTAAGCATCGAGTTTATGAAACTATTGTTCCGATCAGTTAGTCGCGAGAAAGCAGGCAATAAGAATGGCGTCATTAATCTCCTGTCACCACATTATTTCCTGCGACCCAAATTCAAATGTGTGAAGAACGCATTGCTTTAGGGCTTTAGTTGTTGATTTGAAATAAAATAAATTAATTAAGAAATAAAAACCTGCCAAGTTTGAGTTGGGACTGTAAAATCAGTCATCATATACTAGGCACATATCCAGCCATCACGTTTTAAGCCCATCATGGGTCCAGGTTGTCTCAGTGATTCCACCAATTTCCCCCTTAATTCACAAAGAAAAACATGTGTTCTGATATAGATTTGAGTTTATTGTGTTTTTCTTTTTTTTAATCATTTCATAGCTCCATGGAAAAGTTGCGGGTAGCGGGATGCCATTGGGCCAGTCCTTGGACCTCCACACTATCCTCCTCCTTCTGGTGGTTCCTCCACTTCTCCTTATAGGGAACACTACAGGTATACACACACACACACACACACACCATCAGCGTAAACGTCACTATAATAATATCCGCACTAACTGGTCACAGAGAAACATGTCTATCATTTTTTTTTTTTTTTTTTTATCTGTTATATATCCTATATGTTTTACTTAAATCATAACCTGTGACCATTTCAATGAAAAGGTTTGATTCTTAGGAAGTGTTTTCCTTAGCCTACACCTAGCGTCTGCCGTTTGTACAGGGTACTTGAGTTTTAAGATAGGTGCTTATAAAATGCCATGTATTGTAGGACTGAAAAAAAATAAAAGGTAGTGTGCATATATAATAAACAGATAAACTAGAATGCATTGCATACATAAGGCAGGAGCAAAATAGATGAAGTGCAAAGCAAGGCCACTAGCAAAGTAACTCAAAGGTCCTTTCAGACCGAGCTAACAGACACTAATAACCAACTGTGTTGGGTAGGTGTGTGCTGTGCATATGTGTCTGTTACACCGGACGGGCAGGCCATACCGTGGTTATTATATATCCAAATGTTTGAGGGTTTATTCAGTGGTTTATAGTGCAAAAAGTCATTTTTCAAAAAAGTACAACACATTCATTGTCTTTACTGCTAGGCAAGGAGTTTCATAATAATCAAACATAATTGAAATAAGAGTCGTCATTTTATCTAAGTTTGTTTATATATACTATATATATATATATATATATATATATATATATATATATATATATATTTATGTATATATATATATATGTATGTATAGATATATATATATAGACACACACAGTCATAGATTAAACAAGATTTAGTAGTTTACCATTTCTTTGCAGGTTGAAGAGGAATGAAGGTGTCAGCTTTGAGTTTGGACCTGGTAATAACACTGGGAAAGACAAGACCAGATCACTTTCCATGTTAGAACATTTGCTAAGTTTCCAGCAAAAAAAAAAAGTTATTATCTGAGGCCTATGCATTTTAATTTGCCAAAAGATGTGGTTGCATCGCCACCTGGTGGCCAACATATGTGTGTGCAGCATTTCATAATTCAACAAAATTCACAATCGTCATGGACACAGGTAAGGTTTTTCATTCGTGTAAATGTTCTGAAAATGGAGGAATTATGTTAAACAAGTGTTTCTAAGATTATATTTGAGGCTCAATTGTGGCTTCATAGCTCACCCAAAGTTGCTGGCGGAAAGCGTGGAGCCCAGTTTGTGGAAGTCAGTGCTTTGCTCCGGGCTCGTATAGGGCCTGGCACCCACCACAGAATTGCACGGGAACGGCCCTGGAATCATAGAAATATAAGCGGTAGAACGCACATGGCAAACCAATTCAAATATGATTCAGCAACTAAACGTGGTTGAGATTTTGCTGACGTGGTTTGTCGACTACCAAGGAGGACGTCCACAAACAGGAGAGGTCGCAGGTAAGGAGGTATGAGGGGAATAATTAGGAGACCCTGGGCTGAAGGAGGGCTCAAAATGAACTATAGATTACAAATTTTCATTCACAATTTTGTAGAGCACTCACTGTCAAGGGCCATTTTTTTCCCATAAAAGTGCCCCTGTTCATGTGATTGTGTTACACATGGACATGCTCCTCCTGACTGTAGCCATGGGTCAGCCATTTTGGGTACCCGGATCCATGTCACCATGGTTCTGGAATATCTGTCCTTTCGGCTTGTTATAATTCCATAGAAATGTATGACTTCGTAATATCTGTATTATCAAATCAAGTAGAACACGTACAGCCAACACCCTCCCACCATCTAAAGAACCTACTGCCAAAAGTAACAGCATAGATTTACATTTTTACCTGTTTTCCAGTGTAACTATCAAACATCTCTATGGATCTTCTCAGATACTTTCCTTGCCCTAAGCATTATTTCCATGGGTTGGACTTAAAATCCACCCACTTAGCAGGATTTCCCCTGCAGTTCTCACCCATGTCCACTAGGGGGGGGGGTGTCAGACACCTCAGTCAAGTCCAATGTATTTGTAAGGCACATTTCATACACATAGGCAATTCAATGTGCTTCGAGTGAGGCCAACACGGACATGAAATCCAATTCACAAAATGGTGAAAAGGATGAAATAAAAACGATGAGAGAAATACAATTGCCAAGACGGCGCAATCCAGCGGAACCCCATCTAGAACATTTCCAGACCCTCACCGTGTCTCTTCCTGCCAATGACCGCCTCCAGGGTCAGTTCTGGGGACACCCCTACCGTGGCCCAGCCACACTTCTTCCCAGTGTGGTAGGGCTTGGCCAGGCCAAGCGGTGGGTAGAAGGACCACTCCGCCCATGACGCCTTGTTAGCTTCTACACGGACATGGAGCAGACCACAGACAGACAGACAGACAGACAGACAGACAGACAGACAGACAGACAGACAGACAGACGCATACTCCATTGGTTTCTCTTCGACGAACCTTCTCCTAGATTGTTCTGTTTGGGTTTGTATGGCTATGGTTTTATTTACACTGTGGCATTCAATGTAGTTTTGTCCTCTCCTTATACTGACTGCAGTCACAACTGATGATGTCAAATTAAACAATGACATCACCCAAATGTGGATAAATTGTAGTTTACAATGTATGGTGTTCTGAAATGACAACGTTTTTGATTCTACCTCTCTCTCTCCGCCTCCCCTTAACCCCCCCCCCCCCCCCCCCCCTCCCGCCCCCCCTCCCACCCAAACTTACGAGGGAATGTCCTCAGCATCCTGGTTTCCTCTGGGAACTTGGCTAGCTTGATGTGGGGGAACGGAGCATCACTGTAGCGCGGCTCGGGAAGCCACCGGAGGCGGGAGTGCCAGTCGAGGTCACATCTGCCAATCCCAAGGTCAGTCACACCGGGTCAGGGCCATCGCAGAGGTGGGAAGAAAACAACTGGGACTCAGACTCAGACAAGACAAACTTGTTCCCGATGCGATTCGGACGCCTTCCTTCCTTCCAGCTGTGCTGGAGTGGGATAGTTCGACTGCAGCAGGAGAGTTTTCACTTTTCTGTCTGCACAGTTAACACTACAGCTCCTTTGCTACTCATTTACTATTGCTATTTGCTTACTGGCATTATACAGCGAATATTAGGAAAATCTGATGGATAGTTTTGTTAAAATTACATTATATTCCAATGTGTGTTTGTGGTGTGAAGCCTTACCTCACAAGAGTATTGAAACAAACCAAACATTCTAACAAGGGTTCTTTATGGCTTTGTGATATGGCAATGTAAATTGATTCTACAGAGCTGTTTCCACGGTATTGGTATTAATACACCATTGAATTATAACATGCATCAGGCAGTTCTCACCAGCTGCTGTTGTGTGCACACTTCAGCTTAAGGTCTAAGGCTTGGTTTATGTGCCTGATAACTGAATAATTTTCCTGCCTAACGCAGACGGTTGAGTCTGCCCGTAGGGTTGCCAGTACTTCTTAGGGATTCCTCGGCCTTGATTTAGAATACAAATATCAATGTCAGAGCTCAAAAATTCAGCAATTAGAAAAAGAGAAGACCCAAATTTACCAAAACATACCGGGCAGCACTGTCATTTACTCAAACAGTGGTTACTGTGCCGACTTCTTGGAGACGCTCTTTCTGGCTTCTCTCTCCCTCTCTCTCTCTCTCTCTCTCTCTCTCTCTCTCTCTCTCTCTCTCTCCTGCTGTTTTTCCTTCTCTCTACTGCTGTGCAGACTCCTCCGCTCTCCCTGTGGGATACTAACATGGCAACTGCAAGATGAATCACATAGCCCTCTGCGCTGTCATAATGGCGCTGTGACAAGACAAGTCCTAGAGTGCCACTTTGACAAGTTCCATTCCGGAATGACTTGACCGGGTGTCGGGCTGGGGGGTGTGGTGAATAATTAAATTAAGCAGCTCTCAGTTGCCAATGGACAAAAACATTAAAGAGGAACTATTATGTTAACTAACTGTTTTATTAGTCGAGATGAGTAAGTGTTTCTTTTGATATCGATTTAAGAATGAGCTCATGTAGGTTCCATGAAAATGTGTGTAGTTCATTCTTGATTCTAATTATATATATATTTTTTCTAAATAATCTAAATACAGAGCCATTGATTGGTTGAGCTATTTCTTTACTTACTCTGTCAGGATGGGCTTTATGTGGCGCATGTGGGGTCGGTATTCCTGGACCATCTGCTCTTTTGAGCTGCAGTTTTCTTTGGTACAAGATGTCTCGTTTCCTGCATCCTTAGGGAATGAACACATACCGTCATCCATAGGCCAGTGGATTACTTTTACACACAGAGGTTAACTTTTACTCAATGCTCAATGCTCCACTAGAAATTGTATTGATTATATAATTATATCAAATTGAATGTCAAAATATGATCATCAAGTTGAATGCTGATAGAATAGTACATCTTGACAAAGTCGGGCTTTAATATATCAACAAAAGTAAGCTAAAAGGTGGTCGCCGGAAAAGATGTTGGCAAGCGAAAGTTAGTAACCGTTGCTAAGAGAAAGACAAACTCGCACTGTAAGGGGAGAAGGGTAAGTTCACATTGTGTTGTAAGAGCCAGCAAATAAAACTTCATGGCGATGGAAGCATTGAACTTTCACTGCAAAGTCGCAAGATGGCGCCATTCGATCATTAACTGGGGTAAATAGTGCCTCTTAGTTGCAGTCTACCCCGTATATGAATTCCTTATGAAACTTAAACTAATAGAGCCTAGATGTAAAATAATTGCATTTAATTAATTATTGTTTAATGCATTTGCGTTTCCCAATTTTTGGTAGGCACTTACACTTAGGCAAGTTGGGAAAGTGTTTTTTTGTTTTGTTTTGTATTTGTTTGCCCATTTATGAAGATTTTTCAGCAGGGCTACAACTTCAGTTAATGTGTCAAGCCCTTGTAAAATGTAGCAGAGGAACCAGTCGAACAAAAAATAATGAAGCTTTCAGAGAATACGACAATCAACCCATTCGGCTTTAAAGCGGTCTCTTTAATTCCACCTGTTAAACCCTTCGCTGACTGATTTCCCGGTTTGGCGGAGCTGCAGGGCTGTAAAAAAAAACGTGGTTATTACCCGTGAAACCAGGAGGAGAGCGGGGCTCTTGACATAATACCATCACATGGCGTCCTACGTTATACAGTGTTTTTCTAGTCGCTGAATGGATTTGCTATACCTGTCGGGTGAACAACCTAAATCTTGTCCTATATTGTTTGGTGCGTAAACTGGACATTTGGACACACACCATCTTAATCAAACGCGCAGGACGGATATATTCACCTTTTTACGTTATTGCAGTCCTTGAGCATTTTCTAACAGCTGTTTTGACGTTTATGCAGCCCTCTTTTTATGTGCCAAATTGACGGCCGTAATTTTTCTGTAGGGAACCTGGAGCGGCAACACGTTGAGACTTCAAAGTGAAGGCAGCAGCCGACGCTTGAAAGCGCAAAAAACGGGAGTCCTCTTAGGCAACAATTTGTTGCAGGCATTTACGGGCAAAGTAATGATGGCACCTCGTTTTGTCATAGCACCGTGATTGTACTCCTTTTTTTTTCTAGATGCGATTCCTCACAGCGGTTCTTCCTTGGGAGGTTATTTTTTCATTATGTTCACATTCGCTGCCTTCTGCTATATGCTCTCACTGGTCCTCTGCGCTTCTCTCATCTTCTTTGCAATATGGCATGTAAGTAAACAGGATTTAAACCCCTTTTTCATTTGCCTTAAATAATTTTTTGGCGATTTTGAATAGAAATCTACATATTGTGTGGTTGTTAAAGATTTCGACACCCTTTCTATGGGCTATATGTGTGCCTAATTGTATTAGACAACCCCTATTCATGCACAAACATAGCTTAAACGAATCCAAATTTTACCGTGCCCACCTACTTCTTTACGGCAGACACTGCACTCCCAAATCGTCACATTTTTTTTTCTTGCTCTAAGGACAGGTGCGCACCTGTGTCTATCGCGACAACACCTCCAACCTTAACCTGCGTTTTCAGGTTTTCATCACTTGTCGTTAAAGATTTTTGCCTGTTTTTTTGTTCTGTTTCTTGATTAGAACTGGGCTACTTTGAATATGTGGATTCGATCTTTCTTTAATTTCAAGCGAAATTAAAGTAAATTTTTTTAATTATTCTGGACGCACTGTTTTGTTATGAATGTATTTCCTGCCCGTTCCAGTGCTATTTGACTTAAGTCAGCCTATAGAAACAGTAAACGCAGTCAACGAGAGAGTAAGGCTGTTTCAGTAATCAAATTATTTGGCTGTGGAGACGTCTCTCTCTCTCTCTCTCTCTCTCTCTCTCTCTCTCTCTCTCTCTCTCTCTCTCTCTCTGTCTCTCTCTCTTTCTCCCTATCACCAGAGGCTTTATGTAAAAGCAGATTTGGGTCAGGTGCCACAGCCTCATGCCCCCGGGTTTGCCTTTGCATAGCAACAACCACAACAGACAAATGAAAGATGCACAGCAGGATGACTGATCTCCGGCAAATACTTCAAACTGTCTATCTGTCTGTCTGTCTGTCTGTCTGTCTGTCTGTCTGTCTGTCTGTCTGTCTGTCTGTCTGTCTGTCTGTCTGTCTGTCTGTCTGTCTGTCTGTCTGTCTGTCTGTCTGTCTGCCTGCCTGCTCCTGTCTTTTCTTAAAGCAAAATACGACAGTAATGCAAAACACAGGATCCTCACTCAGTATGTCGCAAAGTGATTTGAATATATGAGCATCTTACCTATTTATATTCAAAGTGCCCTATAGCATTTAAATACTCGATATCCCCTGTGGCTTATACAGCACTGGTGTCTTGAGGGGGGATTTGGGGTCTGCTTATGACAGCAGAAAACAGTATGGGTGCATCTCCAAACTGATCCTGATTCAGCCGTAACAAGCCTTTGGACTGGGGCTCCTCCGTGTCAGTTAGCGAAACGACATTCGCCGGCCCTTTGGCAGACAGGCTGTTGTGGCGTATACATACACACAGCATGGAAGGTGCAAATCTCTTCCTTTGTATTGGGATTGATCCTGTCAGCCAAATGACGTTGAACCGGCGGAGGAGAGGAAGGGGCTGACTGCGGTCTGAGAGTGAACTGTGCCAGTGCACACACAGGTATTGCTCCTTAACGGGCCGTGAGTCAGGACACTGTCTCCCGTGATGGGAATGTCGTTAATTCCATCGATCATGTCAGTTAGGCCTCAGAGAAGAGAGAGGCTGGTAGAGAGATTCTTCATATCAGAATTTATAGGTAGCAATTCATGCACTTGTTTTTTTTTGCCAGTCTATTTTTCAATGCGGGCCCTTTGGAGCCTTGTTATGGTTTTGCGTGGGGGTGGCGGACTCTAGTCGAGTTGAAGGTGAAGGGTGACGGATGTTCTGGAGATCAGGGATGCCTGTTGTCATCAATCACCTCCTCTGTCATTGGATCCTAACAGGGATGCAATTGAACAGGGACCAATGAGCGATTAATGTTAACTGAATCAGGAAGTATGAATGTCATATCATACTTTTCGGTCACTGCTTACGCCGTCCCAAAGTTTAGTCAGAGACTTGGGTTTACAGCACGACGTGGATTGTAGTTTAGGGTTCCCACTGGTCATGGAATGTCTGGAATATCATGGAATTTGAAAAAGGCTATTCCAGATATGGAAAGTCAGGGGATTTGATATTTTTGTCATGGAATATCAGGGAATTTAGTTTGTAGCATGTCTAAATTGTATTTATTTCATTAAAATGTGATATTTCCCTTGCAGTATTTTATTTTGTCGGGTTATTTCACGCATTTCTCATATTATATGAGCGGTTGTTTTTCTCTGGTGCCCATTTATCCCCTACTCCCCTTCCCGCCTGTCAACAACTGTCAAGATGTATACAACGGTCTCCTGTACCTGTACCTGCTAGTGCTAACAAAGGCAAAGTTTGTCTGCTAAGCACAAAGGGGGCCTGTTTATTTCCGTGCGTTATAGGTTATGGAAATTCTGCTTTTTAGTCAGGGAAACGTCAGGGAAGTTGACATTTGACTTAGAGTGGGAACCCTGGTAGTACCACAGCGTTTCGTTTTTCATGTTTTATGAAATAAGCTGTTAATGAAAGGCAGTAAAAGAAGTCTGATGAAATCGTTCTTGGTTAGAGAGTGTAATTCTACGTAACAAAAGTCATACCACAAAGAGAACCCATACATTCTCGTTTAGTATTTTGTTTTTATCTTTATTATTTGGACATTTGATGCAATGAAATGAGCTTTGAGTCAAGTCTATTTTCTGTTAGGTTTCTCATTGATTTTGTGTTCGAAAACTCGCCAGCTCAAGGTTTGCCAATGCCTAGAGGTAATCTCATTAGAGGGGTACTTGCAGACTTGCGTATAATTACACTTTACTGATTTAGGCGCCAACCAGATTGAAACGATCAGGGAATCAACCCCCTCATCCTGCTAACACACAGTGTGTCACTCACTGGACAGCTTGTAACAGAATAGCAGCCATTTAAATTAACATACTGTACAAAGTCATCCGTTTCCTCTGTCCCCTCTTTTCCCATCCTCCTCTCGCTTGTCCTTTCTCTCTTCATCTCTCTCCCTCGCTCTTTGTCTCTCGCTCTGGCTCTCTCTTTCTCTTATGCTCTCTCTCTCTTCCCCTTTATTTTCCTCCCTCTCTCTCTATCTTCGTCCCATTTGCTCTCTCCTCTTCCCTCCCTCCATCTCTGTAGATCTCCCTCCCTCTTGCTCACTCTCTTGTCCTCCCCCTCTCTTCCTCCCTCTCTCTCTTCCACCCTCTTTCTCTATATACGTCTATTTTCCTCCCCCTCTCTCTTCCTCCCTCCCTCTATCTTCCTCCCTCTATCTGCGTCTATCTCCCTCCCTTTGTGCTGCTTACTGTGCCGAGCCCATACTGTGCCAGAGCCCTCTGAGTCCTCCTGGGTAACCACGGTCACTGGTGGGTTTCTAAGCGTCAATAGTATGTGCCTGTAAGCACCCAGTCATCCACCAACACACACACACACACACACACACACACACACACACACACACACACACACACACATACACACACACACACACACACACACACATAATAGACACATACTCACGCACTGTTGCGTCCACACCTATCCAGGTGTGTCCTTGTTTTGTTGTTCTGTTTCCCTCCCTCTGTTTCTCTCATGTCTCTATCATTCACCATTAGATTCCCGCCTGCAGTTAATTTTGAAACCGTCATCATTACTCCATTCCTCAACCAACCAATCAGCGGGATATCCTTCCGGATAAAGCACCCTGGTTGTCGACCAATCAGGAGCCGACTTGTCTTTGAATTATCTGTGTGTTTGTTGTCGGTTCTCGAAGTTGGTCTGGGTGGTTACATGTTTTCTACTATGGTGGGTAGTCTATGAAAACGAAGGTTTTCATTCGTATTGTATTGTTGTTAATGTAATTTGTTGTTCTTGTTGTCAGTCCTGTACGCGGTGCAGCTGCTTTATTTATATCCATTGTTCGGTCTTGTACACGGTGCAACCGTTCGCGTCACTATTAAATCCTGTACTCTGTACAGTTTATAATTTCAGTTTATATTTGCTACCAAAGGAGCAAGCGGGGCAGGTAAGCAACCCATGGGTATACATCCTCTGCCCGTAGATAACCACTGTCTATTTCATTAGGTCAGAGGACGGATGCCGCCCATGTATTTAAGTTTGGAAGTATTTTGTTAGGCAGATTAGCTTTTTATTCTTTTTATGTTTTCTTGTATGGCACCGTTCAGTCCCGTTTGTTACCTGTTTTTGATTTCTTGTAATAAATACTTTAAGTGATCCATCTCTTCGTTGGCCTGGCAATTACTTAGC
The DNA here is from genome assembly GCA_017639675.1 of Aplochiton taeniatus. Taxonomy (NCBI): domain Eukaryota; kingdom Metazoa; phylum Chordata; class Actinopteri; order Galaxiiformes; family Galaxiidae; genus Aplochiton; species Aplochiton taeniatus. The sequence continues at coordinate 4,440,935 of CM030179.1, read as the reverse complement.
CGACATCAAGTCTGACAAGATCAACCGTTGTTACGGATCTCTACCACTTCCTAGACCTGGTCATATACTATCCTTGGGGTTCGTAACACACACACACACACACACACACATATAGTAGACACATACACACAGATACGCACTAACAGATATTAGACCGTAGCTGTAATCGAGAGTTTATGCTGTGTGTGTGTGTTTTTTTTTTTCTTTATGGAAAGGTCAAGGGATTAGTTAAGGTACAGTACTGTGCAAACATTTTAGGCAGGTGATGTTGTTTTAAAGGCAACGGTTGGTCACACGAAATATTCATTTGATTTTTTTTTCTGTTCATTCACTTTAAGTTTTGTTAATTGATGGTCACCAAAACTATTTACATTTCCACTTTTAAAGGCATTCTTACTTTACAGCACCCCCAACCCACCTGCCTAAAGCTTTGGTACAGTACTGCATGTTCAGAGATTACTGGCACAGAGAGGGGAGCGGGGAGCAGGGAAGGAAGTTGTGAGAAATGGTGCGTCCTTAAGGATTCCATGCCTCCCTACTAACTTCCCTACTCTTCCCTCACCCTTTTCTTCTCACCACCTCCCTCCTTTTTTATCCTCTTTACCCAGCTCACTCTTCTTACTCTCCCTCCTTTCCCTCCTCCCTCTACCTCAATCCCCCCTTCTTCCAGGAGGGCCTTGGGAGTGAGGACAGTAGCAGGTTCTACTGGGAGTGCTATGGGAGTGAGAACAGTAGCAGGTTCTACTAGGAGTGCTATGAGAGTGAGGACATTAGCAGGTTCTACTAGGAGTGCTATGAGAGTGAGAACAGTAGCAGGTTCTACTTTAGGAGTGCTATGAGAGTGAGAACAGTAGCAGGTTCTACTAGGAGTGAGAACAGTAGCAGGTTCTACTAGGAGTGCTATGGGAGGGAGAACAGTAGCAGGTTCTACTATAGGAGTGCTATAAGGGTGAGAACAGAAGCAGGTTCTACTAGGAGTGCTATGGGAGTGAGGACAGTAGCAGGTTCTACTAGGAGTGCTATGAGAGTGAGAACAGAAGCAGGTTCTAGTAGGAGTGCTATGGGAGTGAGGACAGTAGCAGGTTCTACTAGGAGTGCTATGAGAGTGAGAACAGTAGCAGGTTCTACTAGGAGTGCTATGAGAGTGAGAACAGTAGCAGGTTCTACTAGGAGTGCTATGAGAGTGAGAACAGTAGCAGGTTCTACTAGGAGTGCTATGAGAGTGAGGACATTAGCAGGTTCTACTAGGAGTGCTATGAGAGTGAGAACAGTAGCAGGTTCTACTAGGAGTGCTATGAGAGTGAGAACAGTAGCAGGTTCTACTAGGAGTGCTATGAGAGTGAGGACATTAGCAGGTTCTACTAGGAGTGCTACATGAATGGGGACATTTGGCGTGCTTTAAACGCCTCCCACTCTAAGTCAGTGAAGTTTCCCACTGGCGTCTCATAACTCACTGCAGCTCTCTGCTTTGCCTCACTGGGAAAATCCTCCGTTTAACATAATGACCCATTCAATTCACCTGAGCAATGTGCCGGGAGTAGAAATGAGTTTTGCAGGCGAGGGTGAATTACATACGTGACTGTCTGCGAATCACTGTGAACGTTGGATTTAGAACTTAAGGTCACAATCCTTTCTAGTACGGTTTATTTTACATGGCGATTGCGCCACGAGTGTATTTGAGCCTCCCACACTCGTCCACAGCTCAAATTCCTCATTGACAAATGTTAATGGCATCGCTCGATGCTCAAATATGACATTTCATTTTCATAATGTAAGCTTGGCACAGGGCAGTAATGTGCAGCGGGCGGCACCGCTCTCTTAATGGCTTCGTGCTTCCTCACTATCATATTCGCAGTCGTTGGGCCTGTCTGCGGCTCTGACCGGACGCTGGCTTGCGGCGGAGCCGGCGTCCGCTTGGGTCAGGCTTGGTTGGATGCTCATCGACGCAGACGTCTGTTAAACCCCACAGAAGCCCCTGGACCCGTTAATCAGCGTGACATCGCGACGGTGCCGACGTTCCGCTGCCGTAGAGACGGTAGAACTAGAATGGGTATTGTTTGAAGCAGGCTTTAGCAGCAACACACAACCCCGCGGTATAGAAGCCAGGCGTACGAGCCACTGTACTTGGATGATGGATCGATTCAACCCGTGAAGGTTTGCACCTGTGATCTACGAAGTAAGCCACCAAGGACCACCACTACCCACCGTGATCACCTCTCACCTATACAGAAGTGTGTCCAATGCAGGCTAGCCGTCTTCCTGGATCAGTAAGGGTTAATATCACGGGGGGCGGGATAGTTCTGAGCGGGATGGGAAAAGCCCGCCCTCTTTCCTTTCCAAGTGGCCCGCAGAGAAAAAAGCACACACGGATGTGAGCATGTTACCCAGCCAGTCCGACCATGACGGAGCAGCAGGGCCCATACCTCAGCACACACACAAAGCCCTCACACAGCAGATAAAAACCATGAAACATGCCCCCACACACACAGAAATAATCAAATAAAACATGTATACACACAGAAATAATCAAATAAAACATTTTGACATGGTTTATTTTGATATTTGATGTATTTTTCGAATAGTTTGCAGACATTTTCTTTGTTCCGCAGTTTTTTTCTTTCATTTGCGCTGTGCAGCACCGCTCCCCCCTTCCACCTGTAGGTCCAAACACGTCAGCGTTCCAAGAGTGTGTGTGTGTGTGTGTGTGTGTGTGTGTGTGTGTGTGTGTGTGTGTGTGTGAGCCAACGTGGTGACGCTCCATTCATAGATAGCATAGCCTCCATGGTGCTGTTGGTTTACCTCTGTGCCATAACATTAGCTCGAGAACACAGCCCTGAAATGCAAATGACACTTCGCACCATTCTGCATTCTATATCTGGTCGGATGCCAAACTGTACTCTGTACCGTACTCTGTGCCATGACAATCAAGTTCAGACAGGGATAACAGAACTCAAGCTAAGGGGAATGTTTAACGAGTCCAATTGCCATACCAATCAAGTTTGAACCTTTTAAAACGACATCTCTCCCTTGGCTTGGTTTTGCAGTTTGTTCCTTAGAAGACCTGTGAAACAATGTGGACCTAGCACAATGCTCAGTGTGGACTCCCTGTAAGTGTGTTTTAAATGAAGCGTGCATGCTTCAGTGAGGAGAGAACGTGTAGGAAATTAACCCGTCTTGAGAGCGGTTTAAAATGCTCATGAATAGTGGAGGGGCTCTGCTGAATCATTTATGTGGGACTGGTAGTCTTTTGCATTCAAATTGATGTTCCCCTGATTACTGTTGCAATGTTATGTTTAATGCGGTTATTTCTATATGAATGCCTGGGGCCTTATGGTAATGTGCGCGCACGCACGCATGGTCAGTACATGTGTGTGTGTGAGATTGTATGAGCATGCGTTTCCAGTGTGTGTGTCCGCGTGTTTTTACGTGGGACGGGAAAGTTCAAAAGAGAGAAAGGTTTTGACAGACACACACACGCACACACCCTAGATGAGTTCCCCAGTCTGTGTTAAGCAGGTGAGGTGGTCGTCCTGTTCAAACAGTGTTTTGTTTAGTGTGAAGCCAAGCAGCAGGGGATCAGCTGCAAACCAAAAAAAAACAAAAACTTAACTCCCGACTACAAAGCCTTTCCAGTAAACCCATTCAGGCATGTCCTGTCCTCCTCCCAGTTGAATGGGGGATGTATCTTAAGGGGTGTATTCAATGTCAGGACATATTTGGAGTCAGGTTTTTCAACAAAAAGAACCCTGGGAAGCTATTTTCACCTACTGCTTTGTGGTGTGTGTGTGTGTGTGTGTGTGTGTGCGTGCGTGCGTGCGTGCGTGCGTGCGTGCGTGCGTGCGTGTCTGTCTGCCAGTCAGAGTGAATGTGTTTGTGTGTGTTTATGCAGAATAGGGAATATTGAAAGCATTTTGGTGTGTTTGTTTGTCTATTTAAAATGGCAGCTAGTGTTAACCTAAAGCCGCCAGGGAGCTAGGATCCCTTCCCAGGGAAATATAGGAATGACAGGCAGTGTGCGCTAGCCAGGGGAAATAAAACTGAGCCTATTGTAGAGTGATATTTCTCTCAAAACACACTCACAGTCACACACACACAGAGTCTTTCTCTCTCTCTCACACACACACACACACACACACACACACACACACACACACAGATTCACACACACAGTCATGCACTTTTATCAATAAACACTATCGTAGTGAGAAAGACCACAAGTAACATTTTATGTGTATAGTGTCTATACAGTATATGATAGTATTTTTATTAACACTTGCACAAGAACATATTTTTTCACTCTTTTTCTCTCTCTGTCTCAATCTCGTTTTCTCTCTCTCCCCCTCTCTCTCTCTCTCTCTCTCGCTACGTCCCAATACCCGTACTACCATAGCATTTAGGATTCCAAGTTAAAGGTAACGGTACATCCCAATACATAGTATGTCAAGTCCAGTATGCCACAAATACCAGGATGTCCTACCAAACCTGGTCACATGTTACATGCCTTTTCTCGCTATTCTGCCTTGTCTTTATTTGTAACGTTTTTTGGGGGGAGGTATTTTTGCTTGACTTTTTAGACAGGGCAGTGGATGGACAGGAAAGGTGGGGGACAGAGAGAAAGAGGGGAAGACATGCAGCATAGGGCCTGAGCCAGAATCCAACCCGGCCCGCTGCGTTAAGGACTGGCCTTTATGGTCGGCGCTTTAACCCAATGAGCCCAATGTCTGCCCTAAGCCTTGTCTTTTGAGTTGAGCTCTGATCTTTGTCTGGTGCCTCCCTGTGTTCAACCCTACCAAGAATAATAAACAATTGCAGATATTACACTCCCGTGGCTGACCGTGACACACACACACACACACAATCACACACTCCACCCATGGATGTTTAACGACAGCGACTCTGTGAGTCTGCACCGGGATTTTTAGTTTTCTGTAGCCCGTCCTACCCCTGGTGCTGCTGATCGATCCTGTGTGTGTCACTGAGTTCACACAGAGAGAACTCCACAGCCACGCTCCTTTGAACTCAGTACGGGGAACAGTGGAATGAATAGGGAGGCTTTTTCTCTTTTTCTTTGTTAATGAGATATCCACCGTTACAAAAACAGTGGCACCCACTTAAAGGAAAGGCTGGCTTACAGGAAAGTTATTTTTGTCTTAATACGTATATGTTCCTCTTGGACAAGAATATATAGACATTTTGATTTATGGACACTACTTTTGTTTTGAAATGTGAAGTAATGAATGTTCGATAAAACCTTTCCAATAGAGCTACTTGTCATTGCCTATGTTGTTATTGAGCGTCAAGGCAATAATTCATCCATTTGATGTGATTTTAACCAGTTGTTCATCCCTTTCTTTCTCTTTCTCTCTCTCTCTCTCTCTCTCTCTCTCTCTCTCTCTCTCTCTCTCTCTCTCTCTCTCCAGATAACAGCCTTCGATGAGCTCCAGGCCGACTTTAAGGTCCCCATAGACCAGGGAAACCCTCTTCATGCGGTAGGTCTCCTGTGAACCCTTACAGTATGTACAGTTTTATGCAGGTCCCCATGTGTATTCATAGATCTTCAGGGTGTGTGTGTGTGTGTGTGTGTGTGTGTGTGTGTGTGTAGGATAACCCACTGCATATGAATCAGTCTGTGTGCCCGTCTCAACCCAAGAACTCAGAACAACACAGAAAATGGTACTTAGCATTTCTTTCTGTAGCTGCTTTAAAAATGTATCTTGAGCACTTTTTCGTTTTTGTAGCTTTGAAAAGAGTGGTGTTGTGGTTTGAGACAGAGAGTACGTGCACACAGTGGCATTTAAACCAGTCTGCCAGGAGGCCTGCTGTGTGTGTATGTCTGTGTGCCCACCCCACTGTGTCAGAACCCTCCCTTGATCTCTCTATGCTCTGCCCCACTGTCAGCCATCCATCAATAATACAGTAACCAGATGTCTGGCCGCTGTGTTCTGCCACACCTGACTGACAACCACCTGTAACGAGGCAACCAAATAGGACAAGAGCAAAACGTATTCATTAAAAACTTTACTCAAAGCCAGGTTTCTTTGTATTCAAAATGACTTATTATTATTAATACTACTACTACTACTACTAATATTACTTAAAATGATCTGGCTCATTCAGCGTTGTTCCCGTACATCCTAGAGTTAGTTTGAGTAAAATGGACGGAGAGCCCGCTACCATGGAAACCTGGACTAGGCCCGCCCCCTCACCCCCAGGGGCTGAACTATTGTTAACCTGGGGGCTAGTCCAGATAAACAACTGTCCTTCCTGCTCCTCCTGGCTTGGTTCCAGGACAGTGTTACAGAGACATGCTACCCCCTATACAGTAACAGCCTCCTCAGCTCAAGCAAAAAAAGCGTCGTTGGTCAATAGCGGAATTCGATGCGCACCTATTTTCCACCAGTTTTTCTTTCTTTCGAAGTCGTTCTTAGTCTGTAACGAGGGTCGGGTTGTACGCTGGCCGGACGATCCGTTCTGCCTGAAAACGTGCTGTTGGCCCTGGATAGGACGAGGCTCTAAGCCCCCTGGATCACAGAGCGGTTGGCTCCAGGCTGGGTCTCCTCAGAGCCTTTTACACGGTGAAGTGTTTCACACTTAGAGTGTAACCCTGGGACTCCAAAGGAAGTCTCTCCTGGCTGGAGGGAGATGTCTGGGCTTACCGCGTCTCAGACGGCGCTTAAGAGGCACCTTTTATGAAGCTGGGCTCCTTTAGGAAGCTTTAAGACCCATGTTAAATGAAACCCATTTGGAGTCAAATGTAAAAACGTGTTCAATGTTAAATGTACGTTAAATGTACGTCCTGTCCATGTAATATTTGTGTAACATTAAACAGTGGTTGACAAAAAGCGAGTTCAATATCGGGGTAAGATAACTTTAGCTTATTTAAAGCTAGCCAGCCTCACCTCATAGAAAAGTAAGCGCTACTTTTTTCCCTGAGTAACAATCGACTTTCAGAACGTAGCCCTGGGCTTATGGGTTGGCTTGGACTTTTTAAAAGCGTTTGTGCGTGCGTGAGAGTGAGCAAGCGAGAAAGAGAAAACACATTTCAAACTTTTACGGGGGGAAACTATTTTGGTGAGAATGTGAACACTCATCACCCGATACGACTCGTCATCTTCTTGGCCTCTGGTTCTCCAAGCGCACCCAAACCCCTCCTTGGCAAATACCTACTCAGTTTCCAAGACGCTGGCGCTTGGCAACCATCAATGCACTTTCAAACGGGGAACGTCCTAGATTCCCTGCTTTAAAAGGCGGGCGACTTGAGTCACAACTTGCACCCTGCCAAAAATCTATTCACTGCCGTTTGTAATTTTCGCCCATACGTTTGGTTGGCCCTGGTTTCTGGTGCCGTGCCCGGACAGAATGTGCCCATGCCGAGCCTGGTGGAGGAAAAGCTTTTCAGATAGACCTTAAAGCTCCGCGGGGCTACTTGAAGATACAGTAAACAACGTGTTTCTGCCCGGACGTATCCAAGAAATAACGGCGCAATTTAAGAAATGTGATACATTTAATATTTCATCTCCGGTGGAAAAGTTGTATGTAAATGTACATTGTTGGGTAGACATTTCACCCACATGAATGTTGTGTTTAGGTGCAGCTGGATAGTGATACAGCGTATTTAATAGAGCATGTTCTTTAACATTGATACATCCATAACTCATGCACGCCGTGTAATGAAAAGTGCAGTTTGGATCGTTTTGAAATCCCTCCCCAGGGAGTCATTGGGCTGCTTCCAAGATGGACGACGTCTTGTGAGCATTTGGTGTGAAGGTGACTTTGATTTAGAAGGTCTGCATGAAAACGTTCTGCACTGCTGTGTGTCCTCGAGAAGGACGAAGAACAAAGAAAATAAATTAGTTTGAAGGAAAGCTACTGGGCCTCGACAGAGGAACTTTTGCAAATGAAAAGAATCTATCATTTGAGAGACATGTTTGTTTAACTTTAAAGATGGTCTTACAGTGCAGACTTTGGTTCAGTGCTGTATAATTTATCCCTTTTATGGCATGTGATTATGCACTAGAAGCTGCATTAAGTTATTCACACAGACAGCACAGCTCACTGGTCTATGATCTCTCTCTCTCTTTCTCTCTCTCTCTCTCTCTCTCTCTCTCTCTGTCTCTCTGTCTGTCTCTCTGCCTGTCTCTCTCTCTCTCTCTCTCTCTTACTCAGAGTCTTTCCCTCTCTCCCCCTTCCCTTCATCTTTTTCATCTGCCTGCCTTTCACATCCTCCGTTCTCTCTCCTCTTTTCAATCTCTTCATCTTTTCTCCTCTCTTCGTCTTCTTTCATCCACAGCTTTTGTCTCTCTCGCTCTCTCTCTCTCTCTCTGTCCTGAACTTCCTGACATGTTCATTCTCTCCATCTCTCCTCTGCTCATCCCTCCATCCCCCGCACCCTCTCTCCTCCACCCAGCAGCGGCTTAGAGATGGATGGCTTCCTCTTGTTGTGTGCCACCCTGCCATTTCACACACACACACACACACACACGCACACACGCACACACACACCCAAGCACACAAACATAGACACGTACACACACACACACACACAAGCATACAAACATAGACACACACACACACACCCAAGCACACACACACACACACACACAGACCCAAGCAGACAAACATAGACACACACAGGCAGGCAGCCTAATTAGCAGCTGCTGTCAGACCCCTTCCTAACGGAAGTCAGGACTCACCCTAAAGGTGTCACAGTGGGGATCCTCTTCACCCCCCTGGCACGCACACACACACACACACACACAGACACACATACACACACATTCATTCATTCACTCTACTGCTATTCCTGTTATATTTAGCTTTCTCATTCTGTCTCTATCTCCTTGTCTCAATTTCCTCTCTCTCTCTCACACACACACACACACACACACACACACATTGTTGCACCAAAACATACACACACAGCTGTGAGCCTCTGTGTCTTTGCTGAGCGGGGCGGATGGAGAGACAGGGTGTTATCAGGAGGCTGAGATGGAGGGGAAGAGAGCCAACCCAGCCAGGTGCTCCACCCACTGGTGGACGGTGTGTGTGTGTGTGTGTGTGTGTGTGTGTGTGTGTGTGTGTGTGTGTGTGTGTGTGTTCTGGGGAGACAGCAGGGCAGTGGTGATGTTGGAGCTCCTATGCAGTTTCTTTAGTGGTTTTCAGATTTTGTCTCTTTAATTTTGCTTTTTACTTTTCAGTGTTTATTTGCACTGGATTTGGGTCTTTCAGTGTGTGTGTGTGTGTGTGTGTGTGAGTGTGTGTATTTAAATCCAGTGTGAAGGTCCTCAGGGTAAAGCCGCCCACTTGCTATCAGTACTCTCTGGATGGGCTTCACTCCTGTCACTGTTGTTGACTCTGAAGAGATCAGTGTCTCCGCCTCTCCTCTGAAGTTCGGAGATCACACACACACACACACACACACACACACACACACACACACACACACACACACACACACACACACAAACACACATATATAGACACACATGTAGACACACACATAATTATCCCTCTCCCTAAACCTCTTCACGTCTTTTCTTTCTTTTTTTCTTTCTTTCTTTCTTTCTTTCTTTCTTTCTTTCTTTCTTTCTTTCTTTCTTTCTTTCTTTCTTTCTTTCTTATATTTTTCGTACATGTTCCTTCTTCTGCCTCGTCTCAGGCTGGGAACCAGAGGAGCAACGTTAGCGCTGGGTGCCGCCGCCACACAGCCACTTAGCCAGTACGTAGCCATGGAGCTAGGCCCAGGAGCTATGCTAACGGCGACAGATCCGCTACCTAGCTAACGCTCCCCTCAGGAGTCAAAACACCATGGCGACAGGGCGAGCACATGGAAGGATGTCGGGGATTATGGCTTAGGACAGCCAGCGCTCCAGATTGTTCTGACAGGGAAGTGGAGTGTAAATGTTGGGACACGACTTGTGTTGGCGTGCGGGGGCAATGTGAGCATAGGATGCATCTGTGCACTCAGTATAGCTGTTGTGCACATACACATACACACACACACACACACACACACACACACACACACACACACACACACACACACACACAGACGGTCCACTAATACATAGCACACAGACAAACGTATGCGCGCAAGCACACACACAGACTCTCATACTAGAGTCAGTCATTACCATAGTAATATAAGCAGACCCCCAACACACACACACACACACACACACACACACATACACACGCACAATGATGCAGGCAAACTTTCTTCAAAACAACCTTCTTGCACAGCTAGCTACTGAACTGTAAACACAAGGACACAGAAATCCTCAAAGCATCTAGACTTAGACTATTTTACCCTCTCTAAACTCTCTCCCTCATTCCCCCCCCCTCTCTCTCTCTCTCTCTCTCTCTCTCTGATTCTGTCTCTCTCTCTCTCTCTCTCTCTCTCTCTCTCTCTCTCTGATTCTGT
>CM030179.1:4410512-4420512 GCA_017639675.1 Aplochiton taeniatus | reverse complement strand
CATGAGATTTGACTCAGCAGCTCAACGGAGTCGGGGGTTGCATTCGGTACGCTCTGGTACAGTACACGGTAACCACGGTAACTTCTCAAGCCTTTTCACCGTGCGGAATTAGTGAGCGGCGCCATTTTGTTTTACTGGACATGGACTTGAACCATGAGTTCAGAGTCCCGTGTAATCCCATTACCCCAAACGAATACTCTGGAGAAAAATATTGCAAGGTGCGTAAAATCGATTAGTATCTCGCAGCCGCCATTGTCTCTCGCATGATATTGTATTGTATATTTTTGCAAACTGTAAGTTCGAGTTTAAAACACAGTAGAATGGAAAAATGCTCCTCCTTTACAGCTTCTTGCCTTCAGTTCCTCTTGCCATCATTCCATCTCTTCTTCCTCTCTCGCTCTAATTTCACCACCCTCTCTCTCTCTCTCTCTCTCTCTCTCTCTCTCTCTCTCTCGCTCTCTCTCTCTCTCTCTCTCTCATTTCCCCCAACCTCTCTTTCTCTCATTCCCTCTCTCTCGCCCCATCTCTTTCTTTCTCTCATTCCACCCCCCTCTCTCTGTCTCTCTCTCTCTCTCTCTTTATTTTCCTCATGTATCCCTGTCTCTCCCATCTCTTTCTTTCTCTCATTCCACCCCCCTCTCTCTCTCTCTCTTTATTTTCCTCATGTATCCCTGTCTCTCCCATCTCTTTCTCTTTCAGAAGTGAGGCGGGCCCCGTCAGCCTCACTGTGGCCCTTCAGAGAGGGCCTGTGCCCAGAGGCACTCTACGGCGTTGTCACAGCCAACACCGCGACACTAAGCAGCGTTCGGGCTCTAGTATACCTGGTTCTACCTGCACACACACCAGTCCCTCATGCTCTAGTATACCTGGTTCTACCTGCACACACACCAGTCCCTCATGCTCTAGTATACCTGGTTCTACCTGCACACACACCAGTCCCTCATGCTCTAGTATACCTGGTTCTACCTGCACACACACCAGTCCCTCATGCTCTAGTATACCTGGTTCTACCTGCACACACACCAGTCCCTCATGCTCTAGTATACCTGGTTCTACCTGCACACACACCAGTCCCTCATGCTCTAGTATACCTGGTTCTACCTGCACACACACCAGTCCCTCATGCTCTAGTATACCTGGTTCTACCTGCACACACACCAGTCCCTCATGCTCTAGTATACCTGGTTCTACCAGCACACACACCAGTCCCTCATGCTCTAGTATACCTGGTTCTACCAGCACACACACCAGTCCCTCATGCTCTAGTATACCTGGTTCTACCAGCACACACACCAGTCCCTCATGCTCTAGTATACCTGGTTCTACCAGCACACACACCAGTCCCTCATGCTCTAGTATACCTGGTTCTACCAGCACACACACCAGTCCCTCATGCTCTAGTATACCTGGTTCTACCTGCACACACACCAGTCCCTCATGCTCTAGTATACCTGGTTCTACCAGCACACACACCAGTCCCTCATGCTCTAGTATACCTGGTTCTACCTGCACACACACCAGTCCTTCATGCTCTAGTATACCTGGTTCTACCTGCACACACACCAGTCCCTCATGCTCTAGTATACCTGGTTCTACCAGCACACACACCAGTCCCTCATGCTCTAGTATACCTGGTTCTACCAGCACACACACCAGTCCCTCATGCTCTAGTATACCTGGTTCTACCTGCACACACACCAGTCCCTCATGCTCTAGTATACCTGGTTCTACCTGCACACACACCAGTCCCTCATGCTCTAGTATACCTGGTTCTACCTGCACACACACCAGTCCCTCATGCTCTAGTATACCTGGTTCTACCTGCACACACACCAGTCCCTCATGCTCTAGTATACCTGGTTCTACCAGCACACACACCAGTCCCTCATGCTCTAGTATACCTGGTTCTACCAGCACACACACCAGTCCCTCATGCTCTAGTATACCTGGTTCTACCAGCACACACACCAGTCCCTCATGCTCTAGTATACCTGGTTCTACCAGCACACACACCAGTCCCTCATGCTCTAGTATACCTGGTTCTACCAGCACACACACCAGTCCCTCATGCTCTAGTATACCTGGTTCTACCTGCACACACACCAGTCCCTCATGCTCTAGTATACCTGGTTCTACCAGCACACACACCAGTCCCTCATGCTCTAGTATACCTGGTTCTACCTGCACACACACCAGTCCTTCATGCTCTAGTATACCTGGTTCTACCTGCACACACACCAGTCCCTCATGCTCTAGTATACCTGGTTCTACCAGCACACACACCAGTCCCTCATGCTCTAGTATACCTGGTTCTACCAGCACACACACCAGTCCCTCATGCTCTAGTATACCTGGTTCTACCTGCACACACACCAGTCCCTCATGCTCTAGTATACCTGGTTCTACCTGCACACACACCAGTCCCTCATGCTCTAGTATACCTGGTTCTACCAGCACACACACCAGTCCCTCATGCTCTAGTATACCTGGTTCTACCAGCACACACACCAGTCCCTCATGCTCTAGTATACCTGGTTCTACCAGCACACACACCAGTCCCTCATGCTCTAGTATACCTGGTTCTACCAGCACACACACCAGTCCCTCATGCTCTAGTATACCTGGTTCTACCTGCACACACACCAGTCCCTCATGCTCTAGTATACCTGGTTCTACCTGCACACACACCAGTCCCTCATGCTCTAGTATACCTGGTTCTACCAGCACACACACCAGTCCCTCATGCTCTAGTATACCTGGTTCTACCAGCACACACACCAGTCCCCTCATGCTCTAGTATACCTGGTTCTACCAGCACACACACCAGTCCCTCATGCTCTAGTATACCTGGTTCTACCAGCACACACACCAGTCCCTCATGCTCTAGTATACCTGGTTCTACCAGCACACACACCAGTCCCTCATGCTCTAGTATACCTGGTTCTACCAGCACACACACCAGTCCCTCATGCTCTAGTATACCTGGTTCTACCAGCACACACACCAGTCCCTCATGCTCTAGTATACCTGGTTCTACCAGCACACACACCAGTCCCTCATGCTCTAGTATACCTGGTTCTACCAGCACACACACCAGTCCCTCATGCTCTAGTATACCTGGTTCTACCAGCACACACACCAGTCCCTCATGCTCTAGTATACCTGGTTCTACCAGCACACACACCAGTCCCTCATGCTCTAGTATACCTGGTTCTACCAGCACACACACCAGTCCCTCATGCTCTAGTATACCTGGTTCTACCTGCACACACACCAGTCCCTCATGCTCTAGTATACCTGGTTCTACCAGCACACACACCAGTCCCTCATGCTCTAGTATACCTGGTTCTACCAGCACACACACCAGTCCCTCATGCTCTAGTATACCTGGTTCTACCTGCACACACACCAGTCCCTCATGCTCTAGTATACCTGGTTCTACCTGCACACACACCAGTCCCTCATGCTCTAGTATACCTGGTTCTACCAGCACACACACCAGTCCCTCATGCTCTAGTATACCTGGTTCTACCTGCACACACACCAGTCCCTCATGCTCTAGTATACCTGGTTCTACCAGCACACACACCAGTCCCTCATGCTCTAGTATACCTGGTTCTACCTGCACACACACCAGTCCTTCATGCTCTAGTATACCTGGTTCTACCTGCACACACACCAGTCCCTCATGCTCTAGTATACCTGGTTCTACCAGCACACACACCAGTCCCTCATGCTCTAGTATACCTGGTTCTACCAGCACACACACCAGTCCCTCATGCTCTAGTATACCTGGTTCTACCTGCACACACACCAGTCCCTCATGCTCTAGTATACCTGGTTCTACCTGCACACACACCAGTCCCTCATGCTCTAGTATACCTGGTTCTACCAGCACACACACCAGTCCCTCATGCTCTAGTATACCTGGTTCTACCAGCACACACACCAGTCCCTCATGCTCTAGTATACCTGGTTCTACCAGCACACACACCAGTCCCTCATGCTCTAGTATACCTGGTTCTACCAGCACACACACCAGTCCCTCATGCTCTAGTATACCTGGTTCTACCTGCACACACACCAGTCCCTCATGCTCTAGTATACCTGGTTCTACCTGCACACACACCAGTCCCTCATGCTCTAGTATACCTGGTTCTACCAGCACACACACCAGTCCCTCATGCTCTAGTATACCTGGTTCTACCAGCACACACACCAGTCCCCTCATGCTCTAGTATACCTGGTTCTACCAGCACACACACCAGTCCCTCATGCTCTAGTATACCTGGTTCTACCAGCACACACACCAGTCCCTCATGCTCTAGTATACCTGGTTCTACCAGCACACACACCAGTCCCTCATGCTCTAGTATACCTGGTTCTACCAGCACACACACCAGTCCCTCATGCTCTAGTATACCTGGTTCTACCAGCACACACACCAGTCCCTCATGCTCTAGTATACCTGGTTCTACCAGCACACACACCAGTCCCTCATGCTCTAGTATACCTGGTTCTACCAGCACACACACCAGTCCCTCATGCTCTAGTATACCTGGTTCTACCAGCACACACACCAGTCCCTCATGCTCTAGTATACCTGGTTCTACCAGCACACACACCAGTCCCCTCATGCTCTAGTATACCTGGTTCTACCAGCACACACACCAGTCCCTCATGCTCTAGTATACCTGGTTCTACCAGCACACACACCAGTCCCCTCATGCTCTAGTATACCTGGTTCTACCAGCACACACACCAGTCCCTCATGCTCTAGTATACCTGGTTCTACCTGCATACACACCAGTCCCTCATGCTCTAGTATACCTGGTTCTACCAGCACACACACCAGTCCCTCATGCTCTAGTATACCTGGTTCTACCTGCACACACACCAGTCCCTCATGCTCTAGTATACCTGGTTCTACCAGCACACACACCAGTCCCCTCATGCTCTAGTATACCTGGTTCTACCAGCACACACACCAGTCCCTCATGCTCTAGTATACCTGGTTCTACCAGCACACACACCAGTCCCTCATGCTCTAGTATACCTGGTTCTACCAGCACACACACCAGTCCTTCATGCTCTAGTATACCTGGTTCTACCAGCACACACACCAGTCCCTCATGCTCTAGTATACCTGGTTCTACCAGCACACACACCAGTCCCTCATGCTCTAGTATACCTGGTTCTACCTGCACACACACCAGTCCCTCATGCTCTAGTATACCTGGTTCTACCTGCACACACACCAGTCCCTCATGCTCTAGTATACCTGGTTCTACCTGCACACACACCAGTCCCTCATGCTCTAGTATACCTGGTTCTACCAGCACACACACCAGTCCCTCATGCTCTAGTATACCTGGTTCTACCAGCACACACACCAGTCCCTCATGCTCTAGTATACCTGGTTCTACCAGCACACACACCAGTCCCCTCATGCTCTAGTATACCTGGTTCTACCAGCACACACACCAGTCCCTCATGCTCTAGTATACCTGGTTCTACCTGCATACACACCAGTCCCTCATGCTCTAGTATACCTGGTTCTACCAGCACACACACCAGTCCCTCATGCTCTAGTATACCTGGTTCTACCAGCACACACACCAGTCCCTCATGCTCTAGTATACCTGGTTCTACCAGCACACACACCAGTCCCCTCATGCTCTAGTATACCTGGTTCTACCAGCACACACACCAGTCCCTCATGCTCTAGTATACCTGGTTCTACCAGCACACACACCAGTCCCTCATGCTCTAGTATACCTGGTTCTACCAGCACACACACCAGTCCTTCATGCTCTAGTATACCTGGTTCTACCAGCACACACACCAGTCCCTCATGCTCTAGTATACCTGGTTCTACCAGCACACACACCAGTCCCTCATGCTCTAGTATACCTGGTTCTACCTGCACACACACCAGTCCCTCATGCTCTAGTATACCTGGTTCTACCTGCACACACACCAGTCCCTCATGCTCTAGTATACCTGGTTCTACCTGCACACACACCAGTCCCTCATGCTCTAGTATACCTGGTTCTACCAGCACACACACCAGTCCCTCATGCTTTAGTATACCTGGTTCTACCAGCACACACACCAGTCCCTCATGCTCTAGTATACCTGGTTCTACCAGCACACACACCAGTCCCTCATGCTCTAGTATACCTGGTTCTACCAGCACACACACCAGTCCCTCATGCTCTAGTATACCTGGTTCTACCAGCACGCACATTCTAACACACCAGTCCCTTACACTCTCTCTAGTACTCCCTGGTTTTACCAGCGGCCCTGATGCTGTCCTAAGGACTAATGTGCCGTACCAGTCCAGTTCCACCAGCAGCGTCGATGGGCTACTCACAGCCAGTAGTGGTGGGGTTCAGACGCCTCAGTGTTATCGAAGACGATGTTGCTCTCTCTCTCTATCCCTCCCGCCTATACCCCATTAAAAATAAGCAGGGTGATGTTCTGAAAGAGAGGGAATGGGTTCCCTTATCTTGCAGCATCTAGAATGTTCTGAAAGAGAGGGAATATGTTCTCTTATCTCGCAGCATCTACAGTGTTCTGAAAGAGAGGGAATGGGTTTTCTTATCTTGCAGCATCTACAGTGTTCTCTGTCTGTCCAGTAGGTACTCCATCTCTAGGTAGTGCAGTCTCCACAATGTTCGCGATTTCTCTGTTGCGTTTTTTTTTATATATCTAACCATTTATTCTGTCTCTGCAGTGTTCACTAGCTCTACAAAAGCTTCTCTGTCTGTCTCTCTGTCTGTCTCTGTCTCTGTCTGTCTCTGTCTGTCTCTCTCTCTCTCTCTCTCTCTCTCTCTCTCTCTCTCTCTCTCTCTCTCTCTCTCTCTCTCTCTCTCTCTCTCTCTCTCTCTCTCTCTCTCCAACGTCCACCGTTTCTCTGGGTGTAGACTCTCTGTCTCTACCATGTTCAATGTCTATCTACACGGTTCACTATCTATACACAATCCCTCTCTATCTACGACGAAAGAGAAAATATTTCCCCCTTTTCCATCCCAGCTCTAAGCTCTAAACCTAGCCCCTAGCTGCACCGTCAGGATTCACGGCATTCCCCACCCCCGGTTGCATATTCGATGGTCAGTAGATTTGCACATTTCTCCCCATTTTGCTGCCCTGGTTGAAGCTGCAAGTTCAGCATCCTTTTAACTTCATGTTATTTGGTTTTTCTGCGGCTTCATCTGCCTCAGACTTTGAGCTGCTGCCCTCGTTCTGTTCTGGCCTCAAGCCAAAATTGGCGTCCTTCACCTTAAAGGGAAGAGAGCAAAAGAAAGGTTTGGACAGGTGTGTGTGTGTGTGTGTGTGTGTGTGTGTGTGTGTGTGTGGAGGTACAGTATGTGTGCGTGTAGTTGTTGGTGTGTGTATGTGTGCGTGTGTGTGTTTGTGTGTGTGTGTGTGTGTGTGTGTGTGTGTGGAGGTACAGTATGTGTGCGTGTAGTTGTTGGTGTGTGTGTGTGTGTGTGTGTGTGAGTGTGTGTGTGTGTGTTTGTGTGTGTGTGCGTGCGTGTGTGTGTGGGTACAGTGTGTGTTGGTGTGTGTGTGTGTGTATGTATGAGAGGGAGACACTTGAGAGTACTCAATGCCTTCCTTCCTGGAGAACACCAGAGACGTTCTCATTCTGTATTTCAGTCTGCATTTGTCTTCCCATATTCCCATATTGACCAATCAGTGGCTTGACACGGGAGGAAATGAACCAATCACATGACATGTCAACTCAGTGCGACGGAAGAGCAAAAGCTACACATATTGTTGTGTTATGTCCATCAAGGGAGCAACATGTCAGTGTGTGTGCTCCTGGAGTTGTTCATTGGTGGACGTTATTGAGTGTATCGCCGGGCGGTTTGCAGGCACGTTAGCCCTGGCTGTGTAAGGTTTGCTTGATGTCCCGGATGGTTCTAGGAGCGGACTAAACGGTACTACGTGAAGCATTACCGAGCCTTGTTGACAAAGAGGAACATGCCAAACGAGAGGGATGAATTATTAAAGGTCTCTCCAGAGGTGGCCGAGGTTGTGTGTTCTTGTGTGTGGGGAACGTTGGGAAGAAAAACATGCTGTGACGTGCAAGGGCGGGGGGGGGGGGGGGGGGGGGGGGGGGGGGGGGGGGGGGGGGGGGAGGATAGCAGCAGACGAGAGGCGTAATCAGAGGATATAGTGGAGGCCAGTACGGATGGACACACCGTGGCGTAAGGATAAGGGGAGGGGAGGGGAGGGGAGGGGAGGGGAGGGGAGGGGAGGGGAGGGGAGGGGAGGGGGAGGGGGAGCTGGACAAAGCCGGACGGAGCCGTAAACTTGTCATTGTGTGTTTTGAAGATATGCACAGACGGACAAGCGGAGAGAAGGATGCAAAAAGGGAGAGGATGGAGAGAAAGGGGGGAGGATAGAGAGAAAAGGGGGGAGGATTGAAAGACACATAACGTAGCAGAAGAAATGGAAGAAAAAAAGAGAAGAGTTAAGGGGAGAAATATACAGTTATGATCTTTGCAGATTAGTGTCACGTTAATTGGATTTGTGAAGCGTAGCACACGTTAATATCTACAAAAGCCCAGCGAACGGGTGGCTATTATTAATATAATCATGATGATGATGAGGATGTCTGTTATGGCTTTGCCTTTAAGTTGTTATCGGACAACCAAACATTGACCCCTGTGTCCTCTTAAGGAAACAATGTGAGGACTCACTGAGAACACAAATTCTGTGTATTCAAATAAAAGCGTAACGTAGGATGAGTTCCGGAGTCATGGTTACATGATCGACTTAAAAGCCTTCTCCGTCCGTCCTTTTGTGGCCTTCTCTTTTCATCTCCCAAAGTTTGAATAGCTAAACGACGTGCGTAACGTCCCCTGAGGAATAAGTATCTTTTAAAGGGTAGAAAATATGTGTAATCATTTTTTTCCGCGGTTAATTACTGCTTGCTGTTGCACGAGGAGAAGGGATAATTGGCGCGAAGGAGAGTGTTTGATGTTAAAGACGGCGGAGGGGAATTTTGCTGTTGCTAAAATGAGCGCTCTCTATATTCAGATGAGAGGCGAAGGCAAATGAACTGGGCGGGGAACTTGATTCCGTTGATCGAGTGGGGGTTAGAGCCCAGGGCTGGAGAGCTGGCTGACCGGCCGGTTGGTTGGTTGGTCGACTGACTGACTGGCTGACTGGCTGACTGACTGACTGATTGACTGACTGACTGACTGATTGGCTGACTGAGTGACTGACTGACTGATTGAGTGACTGACTGACTGACTGACTGGCTGACTGACTGACTGACTGACTGACTGACTGACTGACTGACATGCTGACTGATTGGCTGACTGAGTGACTGACTGACTGATTGAGTGACTGACTGACTGACTGACTGACTGGCTGACTGGCTGACTGGCTGACTGACTGACTGACTGACTGACTGACTGACTGACTGAATGGCTGACTGAGTGACTGGGTAGGTGGGCGGGTGGGTGTTGGATGGATGGATGGATAGATGGATGAATGGATGGATAGATGGATAGAAAGATGGCTGGATGGATAGTATTTGTAGTTGTCCTTGCCTTATTGTTTGCCTTTCTGTCCATCTCAGTCTTAACTGTTGTACTCTAGTGTGTTGCTCTCCATCTGAGCATTATTGTCATTCTTTTTCTGTAAAGCGTCTTTGGGTCTTGGAAAAGCGCTATATAAATCAAATGAATTATCATTATTATTATAGTGGATTCCCTTTTGAAATGTAGGTGAAGACATGGGTCCATTTTCAACATGTTATTATGATGGTCTGCCTTCTGGTTCAGTTTCCTCAGCCCCCCCCCCCCCCCCCCCCCAACTCTTTACCTCCTCTTTCTCTCTCTACTGCCTCTCCCTCTCCCTCCTTCTCTCCTCTCCTCCTCTGGCCTTGTTCTGACGGCTACAGATGTCCTGCTGCTGTAGCTGCCTCATGAATAATTACATTAAACAGTGTTAATTGGCCATCGCTCTCCGACACCCT